>CM042962.1:25324841-25924841 GCA_023678885.1 Pogostemon cablin
CGTAAGAATAAAATTAATTAATTTTATAAAAAATGTATTATACTGATAATTGAACTTTGGATATCAAGTATCTATAATATAAATATTTATTTACTCATATTATTTATTTTGGTTTTGGACAGGCAACAACTCAATTAATTTTCTCAAAAAGTATTATTTAATTTGATTTTCTATTTAAACGGAGTGTTTGAATTACATACTTTTTAGTTTTTTCGATAGGAATTAAGCTTTTGGAAATAAATTAAAAAAAAAACACTAAACATCTAATTATAAGTTATAACGTGCGTGCAACGCACATCCAAAATAATTAGTATTTATAAAATCATCGATTTTTCAAACTAATTAACATAACATATTTTTAATATTATACGAATTACAAAGTAAACATAAAAAATTAAAAAAGTCCAAACCAACATACCCTTACATTTTAACGACTTTTATTTATGATTTTATTACCTTTTAACTACTCTTGCATTTTTATTGACAAAAGCAAAGTAATATTTGCACCTGTTCCAAAAAATAAATAAATTATGTGCATTTAATTGTTTATATATATCAAATTATATCCTTACAATTTAATATTTATTTTTATGATTTGAAGATAACTTTTAGCACATAATTCATATAATTTCGCCATTATAGTTAGGGATGACAACGGGATGGGTATTTTCGGGTATCTCATTTATCCAAACTCTAATGGAACAGGTACGGGAGTTTGGCACGGGTACAAGTATCATAATTAAATTTTAAAATAAAATGGAATCGATACGAATACGAATAATTGATTTTTAAATTGATACAGGTACGGGTACCCCAAAATAAACGAATACTTTACCCGATTCCCATCCCTAATTGTAATTCATGGTGTATCATACTTTTATGGTTCATGATATAACTCACTCTTGGTTCATGACATATAAAAATAGGGTTCACTAGAGTCTCTCTTTATCTTTTTTACCCATAAACGTTGTTGTGGTCACTACTCAAACATGCCTGCAATCATAAAGGTGGAGTTGGGTGGTGTTACTCTCATTCCCATTGAATCCACTCCACACCAATGACCAAACACCAAATATGTCCCCTATCTTTTGGGCCCATATTTAAAATTTTTACCCAATATCTGCACCTCAATTTGGATCACCCAATAAATAATTATATTTGGGCCTATAGGCCCAATAAATAATTATATTTGTGCCATATAATGATAAGAAACTTGAAATTTTGGAAGGAAAATCCCCAATGCTTTGCTCTCTTCACGGTTCGCTCTGATAAACCCTACTCATCTCATCGAATTCAATTGAACTCAAATTCGTCCCTGCTCAAGTGCCCACCATGCTCACATTGCAATTGATTTTGCCGTCTAGTGGTCTCTTCTTTGCTGCTGCGCTCTGAAAAATATCAATTGGTAATCTTTTTTTGTTTTCTTCTGTGTTTCCTGTTCTCATCTCTTGGTATGAGTTTTAAATTGGTGAACTATTTGTTTGTGCAGCTGCTTCTGTTCTTCTTTCGTTTTCTCGCGTCTGATTTTGAATTACTGGTCCAGCTTCAAGTTAATTTTTGCAGAGCTGTAACGTTTGAGCTTCTTTTTTTTTTTTTTTTTTTTTTTTTTTTTCTTTTTTGGTATGTTGTAGGTGTTTATGTTCTCGTGTGTCTTCTTTTGAAGCTCTGTTTTGGAGTGTTTGGAATTGTTTTTGATAATGTTATTTGCCAATGATTTCTTTGCATTTTATTTATTTATTTATTTTAATTTCAGCTGCTTTTCTATTTAGTGTTAATGATCGTTGTTAAAGTTTTTTGGAATTTTAAGATGAGATTTGGTGAGGATAAGAATTATTATGTATTTGGGGACTGTGTTTGGAACTGAGTGTTGCTAATGAATGTGAAGGTAAAAGCTTTGTGTGCAGTGCTGCTCGTTTTGTTACAAACAGCATTCAATAAATCTTAGCTTGTTTGTTAACCAGAGCATGATCAATTTGTTTATTAGGTTTAGAGAAATGAGTTAAAATCATTCGATAAAATTTGATAAATTAATTTAATTATTGATTACTTTGCCTTGATTGTGGATTTTTACATGCTTGATTTTTTCTCTCTTCTCATGTTTGATATGCATTTAAGGTTGACTGTATTTTGAAATCCTGGTAAATTTTAGTTATTGATTTGTTTGTGTTTGTTTTGTTTTTTTGGTTTGGTAGGATTCTAGGGTTTATAGATATTTGTAGAGGTGAAGTGTGGTAGTTTTTATTACCGAATTCTAAATCTCAAACTAGAACAGTTATAAGATCTGAAAAATCCAAAATTAATTTATAAAACCTACATGTGCTTAGTTTTTCTTTGGAAAGCTATTGTAAGATTTAATGAGATCCTAAATGAAAATATCCTAGAAATGTACAGTTTCCTCTACAAAAAAGTACAGCATATGTAAATAACAGTTAAGTTTTAGAGTATGAAACCTCAATTCATACAGCTTTTCTTTGGCAAGCTATTGTAAGATTCAATGAGATCCTACATTAAATAATCTAGAAATGTACAGTTTCCTCTAAAAAAAAAGTATAACAATTGTAGATAACAAATAAGTTTTAAAGTATAAAATCTCAATACACACACTGAAATGTGTGAATTGTCTCCTAAACGTCGTATCCCCTTTTCTATAAATACCTTAACCCTATTATGAAACTCCAACAGTTTGTTGCTCCTGATAGATATGCTGAACTTGATATTATTCCATCTTTCTTACAGTTCACTTATTATTCACCTCTTGCGAATCTCATTCACTTAAAGCATAGCCTCACAAAATTTAAATGCTTTCAGCCAATATTACTTGTTATATGTTAATTATATTTGCCAGTCTGCTTCATAGCACCTAATTTAAATACTGTTAGAGAATGTGTGATTTGTGTGTTACCTTAAGTCTGTCTACTGTCTGGATGTGATATTTAAGGTTGCTTTGAGATATTTGTGCTGTATACATTTCCCTAATTGGCTAATTTGTTGGTGAAATGGCTTCAAATGTCCACTATATGCTTTCTCACAGATTTTTTTTACAATAATTTGATTTTTGTGTAAGTTGTTATGTTTTTCCCTTTTCTTTTTACCTTGTGATTACTTACGGCAGCTGTCTATCAACTTTAAGCTGTGACTGCAGTTGTACTATTTTTCAACCATGGATACCAAGTTAGATGGAACAGAAGGTTCATTGATTTTAATCAAGCAAGGTGCTGAAGCTGTAAGTTATATTTCGTCCCCTATGCAGTTCATTACAAACTTTCTAAATGATCACTGGTATTTGCATTAATATGTCTAGTCAATGAGCAAAAACAAATTGTTTAAAGAAAAATCTCGCAAGTAGTTCTGGGTGTATGCTAGATTACCCATGTCCCTATTGTTATCTGCAATCTAATGTGTTCTCATCTCCAGAGAGTGTTTGAAACGGCTTTTGTTGGGAGAAGGTCAATTGTTAAGGAACGGTTTTCAAAAAAATATCGACATCCATCATTGGACTCAAAGCTTACTCTCAAACGTTTGAATGCGGTTAGTCTTCTAAACAGAGATCTCTATGTAGCTTGAAATAATTTTCCACCTGCTTTAATTTCTTTAAATGTTGCAACAGGAAGCTAGGTGCATGACAAAAGCTAGAAAGCTTGGAGTTTCAACTCCAGTGCTCTATGCTGTTGATCCTTTGCTGCATACTTTAACATTTGAGTATGTAGAAGGTCCTGCAGTGAAAGACATATTCCTTGACTTTGGTTTGAATGGTATCAATGAAGAACGATTAGATGATATTGCAACACAGATTGGTGATGCCATCGGTAGATTGCATGATGGTGGCCTTATCCATGGTGATTTGACTACATCAAACATGTTATTCCAGAATGGCACCAATAAGCTGGTAGGCTACAGATAATTTTTATATCTTTGTGGCAACTTTTTTACTTTTATTAACATTCTTTCACTAGGAACAATTTCTAGATTGATGTTTTTATTTTTTGAAAGGTACTCATTGATTTTGGTCTAAGCTTCACTTCGACCCTCCCAGAAGATAAAGCAGTTGATCTTTATGTTCTTGAACGAGCATTGCTATCTATGCACTCTTCATGTGGGAATGTGGTGAGCAGTCACAGTTTGCATACTTCAGGATATCACTTTATTTTTGAAAATATACAAGAAGTATTACAATTTTCTTTGTAATCAATAGTTAGAACTTCTTTCAATTTGTCATTGTATTCTTCTATGCCATTGGCTCGCTCTTTTTGGCTGAAATAGGAAATGGAAAAAAAAATTGTTGCGCTGACAGTTATCATATCCAAACAAGCATTAATACTGAAGCTGATATTTAGAACAACAATTCTCATTTATGGGAGAGTATTCTTTCTTGCTGCAATATTGTTTTAGGACGGGATTTGGTTGCTACTGAGTGGAGTACTTAAGTTTCTTCTGTTATTGTTGGTGAATAGTTATTAAAATGGGAGTGATTACTAGGACAATATTTAATGTCATGGTAACATACACACAGAGTCGCCTCATTTATTGATGGTTCTGATTTTCATTTCCTTTTATCTCGTGCAGATGGACAAAATCCTTGCTTCATACAGGAAATCATCAAAGCAGTGGTGCTCAACCTTGAACAAACTAGCCCAAGGTACCTCTTCATTCTTTTCGGAAATAAATAAATTAAAAACTTAACGAAATTAGTGTTATGTTATGTCATTTTCAACTTCCTTTTTTGTGTCAATTGTCATAATCAGTGCGTCAAAGAGGAAGAAAGCGCACAATGGTTGGGTGAGAGAGCTCTTCATCTATCTATCTATCTATCCATTTTTAAGGTAAGACTTTTAAAAAATTATTTTGATAATGAAATGATGCACGATTCACATTTCCATTTGAACATTTGTTGATCTGCATTCTTACACTTGTTCTTTTGTTGCTAAGAAAACATTTAGATCAATGTTGTAGTTATCTTCTGTGCAGAAATATGACACACCGGAACTAAAGGCAAACAGCCGTCCTGTTCCTCATTAAATTTCGGTGGGAATTTGTTGTAACAATAGCTTGCCATGTTATTCTATCCGTCGGACATTTATCCTCGTTAGCTTTGCTTCTTGAACCTGTTATTTGTCGTTGATTGGTCATTATTCTCTCAAATTGGTCTTGGAATGAATTAATGAGATGCTTGTAATTTGTAAATGCTCATATTCATCACGTTCCTCGTCTAAGCTATTGGTCCTTAATCTTAAGCTGTCTATTATTTGCCCTATCATTGTGATACCATTACATTCTTAACTTTCGGTGAATTGTTTATATAAGGTGCCTTAATCTCTGAAGCAGACGTGTCGTGGAAGCCTTGAAGGGTTTGGGTTAATTATTTCATATTGATGGTGAATTGGGCTAGGCCAGAAATTATTTTTGTAATTGGGCTCAAATCTCTTGCATTTAAGATGGAATATTTATAAGGGGATATCTTTTGAGTGAACTAAATTTACTTACCTACAATATAATGTGATCTAGGTGAGCAGCACTTACTTGAGGACTTAAGTGCTCTCATTTGATACATCAGCCCATACTCACCTCAATTAATACTTAATTTAGGGAGCTACTTAGCTGACCTTGGTTCATATATGACCCAGGATCATTCCCACAATTAGATTAGATTCTTTCAATCTTGACCATTAAAATTTTTAAAGATGGGTATGATACCTACCTAACATGTTATAAAAAAAGTCACCGACAATAAAAAATATGAAACAGTAATATAGGTTAGATTGGCACATTCAAATTTCCTGAAGAAAGAGTGTAGCCAGAGTGGTAAGAATCAGAATTTTTCCCTTTTACTGCATAATAACTGTAATAATTCACTTTAGGCACATGTCACATTCCCTCCCACGCAGTATATAACGTGGTTTGTATTCAAGAATCTCACCCTCAATCATCAACATCTTCAACTGCACCCTACCACCAATTACAAAACAATATTTCATATTGCATTCAAACCATATGGCTAATAACAGCTTTAAAAAATCTTCTTATTTGATAGGAAGGTAAATGAGAATGATTAACAACTAAGTTTCTTTGTCATCGAGGAGTAGAGATTGAGGACAATGAGAAGTGCATGATTGAGTTTTTTTCAATCAAAAGGTTCGGAAATAGATTATATAATTATTAATTAGAAACTTAAAAATTTTTTAGGATCAATTCAAGATTTGAATGATAACGTAATTATCAATTCAGGGTGTGCGAAACTATCAATCCAGGGTATAAAATTATAAAATCAATAAATATTATATTACCCTGTTCCGGTAATTATCGCACAGACAAGGTATAAACGTATAAAGATTGGTAATTAAGATTGATAAAAAAAGGAAAGTGTGAAATTAGTGGGACATACAAGGTATAAACGTATAAATTTGTCATTAATAGTTTTGTATCTCTGGAATCTTGAATTGATAAAAAAAAAATAAAATCAAAATTTTTAATTGAGATCAATGTTTTTAAAATCGAATCTGACCAATCAGTTCAATCGATTGAACTGGGAACTAGTGCTAATCGCAAAAAAGAAAAAAAAGTAGTTGAATCAGTTTGAATCCAGTTAAACTAGGTTGGATATCTAAAAATCGAAAATACCGGTTAAATCGGTCCAATTGATTTTAGTATTTTTTTAATTTTATGATGTCTCACTTGTATTTTTTTATTTTATTATTTTAAAATATGATATTTAAAATTTGGATTAAATTATTATAGTTATTTTATTATTTTATTATTTTAAAATATGATATTTAAAATTTGGATTAAATTATTATAGTAACGACTGTGTATACTCTAAGTTATGTATGAAGTATCATTATGGATTATAATTTTTTTATTTAATTATATTTTTATAATTTTTTTATTTAATTATATTTTCATTTTTAATCGAATTTTTAAATTTGTAAAATAAGTTTGATGATTATATATTTATATAAATTGTAATTTTATAAAATATGATTGAAAATAGGTGAAATTTAATATTTCAATTGAAACTAAAACCGTTATTTAACTCGTTCAATCTCCAATTCAATTATAAAAATAATAATTAATATACCTCTCATATTAATTTTTTTAATTAATAAAGTTTGAATTAAACTGTTGTAAAACAATACTCCTTCCCAAAGTAATTCACTCAATGAAACAAATCAACTGAAGTAATATACTCTATCCGTCCTGTCGAAAGAGCTCCATTTTACTATGGACGTTTAATTCAAAGGTTCTTATTTTTTTCTTTCAGTAAAAAGAATCCACCACTACCCATCACATCCTACAATTATTCAATACTACACATAAAATAATAATACTCCTTAATTCACGTGCAAAAATTAAAGGGATCACATTTGCTCAGGACGGAGGGAGTATTTACTTTAGGCACATGTCATATTCCCTCTCACGCAGTATATAACGTGCTATCTATTCAAGAATCTCTCACTCACTCAATTATAACCCTACACACCCCCAATTCAAAATAATACTCCGTAATGCATTTAATTGACGAAATAAATTACCATTTTAAAAAATAATAAATAAAGATCCTTCCTCTTTCAAACTTTAATGCCAAACTACAAGTTATTTATTTTTTATATTTAAATAATCTTCGTATTGTTTGGAAGGTAAAAAATGTGTAACAAAATTATCTTTAAGAGGCTCTTTAAAGTTGAAGAACATTTTCTTAAAATGAAAAATAATTTTAATTTTAAAGAGTCATATTTTTTTTCTCCAACACGTTTTTTAAAATTTGTTTTTTACAATGTTCATTTATTATATTTTTTTTTCTTTATTGATTTTTTAAACAAATTTGTTTTTCAATGTTCATTTATTAGTATTTTTTTCCTCTTTATTGTTTAAACAGTTAAATTATTTCTCTTGAAAACACTAATAATTATTAAATTAATAAGCATTTAATGAAATAATAAAGTATGAAGGGTGGTTTAAGCTTTTCATATTTGAAAAGTTTATGACTCTTTAAATTAAAAAATTTAAGTAAAGAGTATTGAAACTTGTTTTTCTTGTGTTTCTCTTTAAAATATGAATAATTTTTATTGTAGATTCTTTTGGAAATGCTCTAACGCTAAGTTTCTGTCATTTAGATTGCTTCGATTTTTTAGTGATATTTTGAGTGTAACATTTTATTTGATACATTTTTATATGAATGACACGATACGAATGAAAAATATAAATTCATTAACAATAATTGAATTTTATTTCTTTCCTCGTACAGAGTTTCACAAAATATATGAAATGCACAAGGAAGACAATGAGAAGTGATATTTTTAAATTAATAATAAAGTCTCAATTAAACTGTTGTGAAACAAGAGTTCGCAATCTAAATTCACCCAACAAAGAAACAAATCAGCCCAAGCAAATATTAAAAAAAAAAAAAAAAATTTAAAACATGACGTGGCGGGCATGCTATAAAAACAGAGAATGGGGGAAAAGGAAAGGAAGAGAAGAGTAGAGAAGAGCAGAGCAGAACAGAGAAAGAAGTGATCAATGGCGGAAAAAAAGCGGTGCAAATGGCAATTCAATTTCAGCCTGCTCGCTATTCTTTCCCTCTTTCCCACTCTTTCTTCTTCTTCTTCGTCTTCCTTCGACTATGGCGAGGCTCTCTCGAAGAGCCTCCTCTACTTCGAGGCGCAGCGCTCCGGCCGCCTCCCTTACAACCAGAGAGTCACCTGGCGCCACCACTCCGCCCTCACCGACGGCCTCGAACAAGGCGTACGTCAATGCATTTAATGATTTGGTTAGTTGTACGATTAATTAATTAAGAGTGTGTGTTTTTATGTTGTCTAGGTGGATTTGGTGGGTGGCTATTATGACGCAGGAGATAATGTCAAGTTTGGTCTCCCCATGGCTTTCACCGTCACAATGCTGTCCTGGGGGGTCATTCACTTCCGAGACCACCTCGCCGCCGCCGCCGAGCTCCGCCACGCCCTCACCGCCGTCAAGTGGGGCACCGATTACTTCATCAAAGCACACACCCACCCCCATGTTTTATGGGCTCAGGTTTTTTTTTTCCTTTTTTTTTATTTTTTTTTAAATTTTCGAAACGAGCTAGTCTCGTGTGAATGGGTCTAAAGTTATAAGCCTTGTAAACCCTGCGTGCCCCTTCCGATTCACTCGTCCAATTCAAATGAGTGTTTGTCTTTTTAAATATAAATATTAAAAAAAAAAAAAAAGGAATTGTGGGCTTTAAATTGAATCCCGAAATCACGCCGGAGAATAGAGTAGAAGTGGTGTGGAATGTGGATCCTCCAGATTTCAGGGTGGGTCCAAAGAATTTGAAAATCTTTGTTGCTAATTTTACTAATTTGTAGTCGCTCCAAAAAGCAGTCTTACTACACTGTGTGTGTCGGTTTCGGACAACAGAGAAATCCCATCGTCTTAAAGTTAAAAAAAAAAAAAAAGTTATTTGTGGGGATGCTTAATTAATCATAATCACGTCTAATTTCGAGATTAATTACTTAATTAATCAATTAATTATGGTCAGGTGGGAGACGGCGACACCGATCACCTGTGCTGGCAGCGGCCGGAGGACATGACGACGTCCCGCCGGGCTTACAAGTTGGATCCGGAGAATCCGGGGACGGAGGTGGCGGCGGAGACGGCGGCGGCCATGGCGGCATCGGCAATAGTGTTTAGGAGAACCAACCCACATTACTCTCACCTTCTATTGGAGCATGCAAAACAGGTAAGTTAGTTAATGTGGTTGTTAAACAAGGGTAGGTATTTAATTTTTAATCATTTTAGTAATACGGATTAACGTAGTTTTGCTATTTAAAAATGTGAAATTTTAATTGGCTTTAATTATTTAGCAAGATTACGTGGAGTGGGATGATGAGAATAAAGTAGTATATAGAAGTAATTAATTCCATGGCATTAAGTGGGTTGTCTAACTTTTCCCCCACAAAGTACACATTTTATTTTAATAAATCTAGAGAGAGAATGAGAGATCCTTAATAAAACTAGTTTGATAAAGAAACAATTATCAATTTAAATGGAGTATTTATTTTGCATATTTGTAAGATACTAAAATTAAAAGAAAAGAAAATGAATATCATTAAAAGAGACGTATGTAGTATTCCTCGTATATAGGTAAATGAAACGATACCGATGCTTATTACAATTTAAAGTTACAGAAGAAAATATCTAGGCTCAATTTGCACCGACATGCCATTTAATCAGCCGACGGAAAGCGATTTTGTCACCCATTTATATAAGAAAAAAATAAAAACACACAATTTAAATTATTTAGTTAAAGAGACATTTATTAATACGTGCAGTTTGTTGTATGTACATTTTTAATTAGTATAAGTTAAAACCACTGTTCCGAATTAAATTTCACTGTTATTATAGATATAAAATTTAAGAAAAGTTATTTTTATTACTAATTTTAACCTTTAAAAGATAATGTAGTATTTTTAAGTAATAAATAAACTTACGTTATGTGTATTAGATGAGAAATATAATAAATTTATAATATTTTATACAATAAATATTTATATAATTTTAAATAAAATAAAGTAATGGAATAGATGGGTATAGAGTAATGGAACAAAAACACATTTTTATGGACAAGAGTGAGTGAACAAAAACACATTCTAAGACTAGGCACATCCTAAAGCATTGCAACTGTATAATTATATAGAAAAAAAGTTTAAAGGAATATGGCTAAGAGATTGGTGGCTTAACAAAAAAATATTTTTATAAAAATTATTGCTGAAGACTGAAGTGGCTGAATATATTATTATTAACAGACGACTATACCTATATTGGTACTTACAACTCGTGACAAATTAATCAGCAATGTAATATTATACGGCGAGACACTTGAGGAATAAACCATAAAATTGTACTAGTTTATAATATACACTTGGCCTTCATTTGAACTAGTTAATGTATTAAATTGGGTGTATCATTGTTGCAGTTGTTTGAATTTGGTGACAAATACAGAGGTAAATATGACAGCAGCATAGGAGGAGCCAAGGATTATTACACCTCAGTGAGTGGGTATTTGGATGAGTTACTATGGGCTGCTCTTTGGCTCTACAAAGCCACCGACAATCAATTTTATCTCGATTATGCCCTTCGCAATGCCAAATCTTTTGGTGGCACCACTTGGTCCGTTGCTGAGTTCAGTTGGGACGTCAAGTATGCTGGTCTTCAACTCCTTGCTTCTATGGTATGCATCATCACTCACTCAACCGATTACTATTCCTTCCGATCCATCATCTTTTCGCACGAGGTGTGAAAAGATGATGGGCGTGCGAAAAGATGATGGGTCGGAGGTAGTAGGTTTTACTTACAATGGGTAGATAAATACTTTTGATATACTAACATAGACAGAACTAAAGAATGTTGAGGTTCTTAGAAATGCATTCTTGAAAGAAAAAGACTAGTAATATGGAAGGTACATAGGTGGGGTTTTCTTTAAGTATATGGGGGTCATAATTATAAAGCATTCACTTCATTGGGACAGAGGGCTGCCCCATGTTTCCCAAATCTCAACTCATTAACACCAAATCAAAACATTTTCACCTCTTTCCCATATTAACCCTATATGATGGAGTTGACCATTTTTTGATTGCAGTATAATTAGTAAAAAGTTCAAATCATAGGAAAAAAAAGTAATTCTTGATGGAAGGATCACTAAGATTTGTCTCTATAATGGGATCCAGTCAGATTAACTACAAGGATTTAAAAATTAATGACACGTAAGAGAGAAAGAGGGAAAATATACCCTAAAAATGAAAGCTTAAACCTAGGGGCATTTTTATACATAAGATGATGTACAAAAATGACATAAAAGACCCGATTTGCTAATTAAATATTTCAAATTGCAGTTACCTTTGGAGGGAAAAAGCGAAGAAGAGAAGGAGACCCTAATGGAATACCAGAGAAGGGCAAAGCATTATATGTGTGCATGTCTAAACAAGAACAATTCTACTAACGTGCAACGCACCCCAGGGGGGCTACTGTACACCCGCCAATGGAACAACATGCAGTATGTTTCTACTGCAGTTTTTCTACTCACAGTCTACTCTGAACACCTCCATTCCACCAATCAAATGCTGGACTGCCCCACAGATTCAGTGGGCCCCCATGAGATCCTCTCCTTTGTCAAATCACAGGTGGCCTACATACTGGGTTCCAATCCCATGGGCCTCAGCTACTTGGTTGGCTATGGACCTCACCATCCCATGAGGGTGCACCATAGGGCTGCATCCATGGAATCATACCATGAGAGCAAAGTTTTTGTTGGGTGCACTCAGGGGTATGATCATTGGTACGGTCGCAAGGATCCGAACCCGAATATCCTTGTCGGGGCCCTGGTTGGGGGACCCGACTTTAAGGATGATTTCGAGGATAGACGGGGGAATTTCGTGCAAACCGAGGCTTGCACGTATAACACCGCCCCGTTGGTCGGAGTTTTTGCGAAATTGAAAAGTGTAGAAGAGGGTAATTCCAGTTCTACTGCTTCATTGGTTTCTTCTATGTGATTTTATTGAAGTGTATAGAAATTCCCCTGCTTTTTTTGGGTATAGCTACTAGCCAACAAGGCAACTCTATTTCTACACGATATGTATTCTCTTTATGTAATTTTCAAAGACGAAATATAGAATACACTTTGGAATTTTGAGAGAAATTTGTGTAATGTGTACATTTTCTTTACAAGAAAATATGGATATGTAAGAGGTGACAATATGTCAACTACTAATCCGACATATATAAACTAATATTTCAACATGGTTTTTCGAATGACAATATTAAAGAGGGTCAATTTCAAGTCAACCCAATTAAGGCTAACATTACATGTTGAATCATTTGAAACTTGCATATGTAACTGTAATTCAGGGCATTGATTATAACTTATTACAAGTATCTAGTGGAATAGCAAATGAAATAAGGAGATGAAATATGTGATCCCATTTGCTAATTAATAACTTTGACATTTATTTATTTAAAAGGTCCCTTGTAAGATAGCGTGTCTCAACTCAAACCCGACTTGTTTGCCAACCCTAACCCTAACCCTAACGCAATGCCCGCTTAATATCATGATATATTGAACAAGGACACTTGGAGAAAGAAGGGGGGGTGCTTCTCTGTTTCTAGTGTTCATTAAATATCCTAGGCTGTCCTGAACTACTTGTTATAGTATATTATCCGAGTTCGTGCCGAATGAGGTGTAACTAACAGAAGCATTTATCATTGTTGTTGCACACCAATAGAATGCTCTAACCACCATTCATTTAACCATTGCCTAAGCTCTAACAACCCATCACTTCACCGACAGGGCCTAACTATTGCTATAGAAAATCACTAATTAACAAGATATTCAGACAACACACATGGGCTGTGTAATGAATAATGAGCTCACCCTATTCATTCTGCATTTACTCAACATGCTACACATTTGAGCATTATAATCTATGACCACACGAACGAACGACTTTATTAAGCACGCACTTAATGCCATTCAGATTTAGAATCTCACAGGACACATGGATCTTGCATCAATTATGATACTAAATGAATATCAACATCATCAAAGTACTGGAATAAGATATGCAAGAGAGCCAAGTTAGAAAGTAAAGTAACTAAACCCAAATACTCTCCGTTTTGCAGTCACATTCACATGGGAACCTTCTTCATTAATAAGCAGTAGATATCACAGGTTGAGAGGACAACAACTTTACGCAAACCCACCTAGTGCAGTATTTAAGATCCTGACTTTAAGTGACCATCCTCACCCGATTGGCATAGAAATCTATCCTGCAGATAACCGATAAGAGGAAAAAAGAGAGCATGAGAGAGGAACCGTATGAGAAAAATAGTCATGTGGCATTATAGCACATTGAACTTAAATTTGAATTAATAGATCGAAAACGAGATTCTCAATTAAGAACCTTTAATATATAACATAAAATCGACTGTATAGGCATTGGAAGAAACAGCTCCATCCCCCACATAAAGAAAAATGCAACGGGAGACGAACAGTGACTCAGCAGAAGCAGAAACAATGTAATAGGACTCTCCTAATTCAACAAGTACCAAGTAATCTTCTAGGAAGTCCGTTAAATACAATTATTTTGTGAAATGCATTTGGTGTGAAAGAAAATGAGTATTAAAACTTCCATTAATGCAGGCAACAAATTGTGCAATCTTTAGCTCTCGAAAAGTAGCTTCACCAAGAAATTCATTTGAGTTACCAGAGGTAGAGCTAAAATTTAAGTTAAAATTACTATTTCACCATTTTCAGTTCAGTTGCCTTGCATAGCAATACCTTTTGGTCAAGTTCTATTGCTTTTTTTTTTAATTTTTTTGATATAATTATACTCAGTAGGATAATAAATTGAACAAATTGACTTGAAGAAGTCGCATTAACATCTCGAACCACAGTCTCCATTTTCTCTAACCAAATTGATGAAATTTACAACAAAGTCCAACCCTTTTACTCCAAATTTTCTAAGAAGAATACACCATGAAGCTGCACTGCTCTTTCACTCACAATAAGAATGTATCCCATACATTCTTCTAGTTTGTTAGTTTACTTTCAAATCAAACTAGTTGTTTCATTTCTACTTGCAATTTCAAATGCATATTAATAACACAAATAAAATTATTAGATAAATATTAACAGTATATAAAAAAAAAAGTACACCAGTTGACGATTATGAGTTAGAGCAAAAGTAACAAATTTATTTATTAAAAAAATAATCTATGAGAAGAATAATTCAAAGTCAGCCCACATCTCCAGCTTAACAATAAAAATAACATACAATTAGAGATGAAATGCTGCAGTGATATTGTGTATAGGCTTAGTTTTAGAGAGTGCTTGGTTCATTAAAATTATTAGGTGGGTTAATAAAGCTTGAAAATGTCATAAACAAGGAATGACCACGGCAATTGCCTTAATTCTTCATTAGTTTCATGGGTTATTGTAACTCACCACCTTCTTAGGTTCTAATCCACTGGTCCCCCTTGCTTCCAATTAACGGACTTAGAAGGAAATTAAGCCCTCTTAAGTGCAATTAGAGTGTAAACTCCCTTATTTTTACTAAGCACTCCCGAGTGTAATCTATCCTACTGGCCTTTTGCTTCCACACGTCTCAATGCCAAGATTTGGGCATGTTGAAGTATACAATAAATAATCTTTCTTACACATAGAAACCTAACACATTTGATAACCCAATTTCATAACAACATTCAACTGAAGACAAAGTGATTATAGAAAGGAAAGCATAGTGAATAAGTGTGAAATTAACATGAGTATCAAAAGCCACGTCAATGCAGGTTCACCACTTAACGTATCTATCTCTGTAAACCATGGAGCTAACAATTCAAAATAGAATTAATGAAAAAAGAGAAACTTAGAGAAGATAGATCACATTCCAACCAGCAAAAACTTAAGAGAACCTGCTGAAGCACAGCAGGCGTGTTTCAGCGCATGAAATTAGTGAGGCGTAAGGCCTCTAACGGCCGCCGTGGAAGGCCCCTCTCCTCACCAGAGATTAGGGCATTACATGCTTCCCAATTACACTTTTTTTTTTTGGAAACTTTCTGGATTAATCCATTTTCAATCGGTTCAAATGATTTCTCAGTGAGATCATGAATGAATAAACTTCGAATTTGCGGATTGAATGGAAGGCCAAATCTGCTGACTGTGGAAGAGAGAAAGAGAAGCCAAAATGGGTTGTGGGCGCTGATTTTTCATCGAAATGGGCCGGATCGAATAGTACTTTGATCCTAATGATCTGACGTATCTTTAAAACTTTTTTTGGGCCTAGGCCCAAGAAAATTTTTACTATATTTCTCCTTCTTTTTACGGAGTTTAATGAATGAATAAATAAATTGGAGCAATATCTCTCTTTAATTAAATTTGTGTGGAAAAATAAGATATCAATTTGTGCATAAATTTTACATTCGGCATTATATTGTGCAAGATTATCATCGTTTATCAAAACCAGTAATAACAAAACATAGTACTACAAAATATAGGCATGTTTGTTTGTTTTTTAGATTTTATCATAAATAAAAAACTTATGGGTGAAATATGCTTAAAATCAAGTACTTTAAATCACAATGCTGAAATTAAAATTATAAGTGTCAGGGTTGAAACTAAGGTCCTATACTTGATTAAGCAAGAGAGCTAACCACATCATCTACGTTAACATACATATATGATTCTTACATACTATATATATAGTAATTATCTTGACCCATCATGATAATCATTATTGTGCGTATATAATGTATATGACAGTCATTATCAAGAATTATATGATTTGTATTTTACGTATATATGAGTAGTTTTGTATGGATTTTGAAAATTAATTCCGATTTTTAAAACTGAAAACAAACATCACCAAAGTGCTACGTATTACCGTCTCCACTTAAGTGTTTGCCATCATGGATCGATTCATGTCATCAGATAATAAGTTCATAACTTCAGCCATTCTCATTTTGGTGGAAATAAATTCACAATTCTTTAATTCCAGTTAATAAGATGAATCTTGAACTAAAAAAATAGATCCTAGAAGCTAAAGTATGCTAAGAAATTGCAATTATGGGGTTCACAAATCTTATTCAAGTTTGTAGCATTTGATGGTTGGTTTTGTATTTCGGAATGTGACTATACATGTGATGTGCATAACAAATATCATCGATTGCACATTTCATGACATGAAAATACAATATAAACTAGAGAAAATGCAACATATAAGCTCATCAAACTGCTAAAAGACATGTAGAGAAATTCAAGAATATTAAATAAACCACTCCAAGTGAATATAGCCATAACATAACATAAGGAGAAACAACATAATTCTTATTATCAGAATATAGTGCAAACATCAAAATTCAGGCAGATTAATGTGGAAACTAATGGAAACCCCATACGCCATTATCATGCTAAATCACTTGATTCCTTTTTATAGCTTCGTTTCTACTGCTACCCTACCACGGAGAAATCCCCACAATTCATAGAAAGAACCCATCATTTTTTACCAACCGAGAAGTAAGAGCTTCAAAAGAGCCATCCGAATGTAGAGACCATTCTTTGCTTGCCTGAAATATGCAGCCCTTGGATCAGTATCCACATCAACAGTTATCTGAAACGAGACAGAAGACACGTGTAAATATCATCATCCAAGCCCATTCCCCACTCTTGGGGGGAGGATTCATACATGGAGAGGAATATAAGTCTAAGAAGAAATTAAATTGCAGAATGATATTTGATAGCAAATCAGTAGTCCAAGATCAACCTCATCAAGTCGTGGTAGAGGGTGCAGTACAACTGCATGTTTCTGCATTACATCCAACACATCCAGATCAACTATGTACTTGCCTCGAGCTTCTTCATATTGATCAATTCTTTCACCAAATCTTTCTCGCTGAATACGGGTTTGATACACCACATCACATTTAGAGGCGACCTCAATTAGATCTGCACTTTCTTCCCATTCTACTCCTTTAGATGTGAGATAATCTTTAATGTCATCCTGGAAAAACACAAAATTTAGAAATATTAGGCCACGTTCCAATAAACAGACATATCCAAAATACCAGCAGGAGCCATTCTTAATAAAAAAATCCTAGTCATATATTTCCTTTTCATCCCATTCAGTATCGACTAAGTTTCTATTTGATATTACCTTCATTTTCACTACTTCAGGAGATACAAAGTAGATTTTAACATCCTTGTACTTTGCAAGCAAATAGGCGAGGGAGCGGACTGTTCTTCCATTAGCAAGATCTCCGACAAGTCCAACTTTTATGCCATCAAGTCTTCCTATCTCTCTTTGAATAGTGTACACATCCAAGAGGGCCTGTTCATTGCCACAGGAGAGAGTGAAAAATAAACTACAGCATAGTGAATATGCCACATACACCATACAGTACATGCATCATTTCCCAAATCTAAGATGATAGAGAATCTAGATAGTGCTTCATGTCATAGGAAATGGCTAATGTGTTAAAAATATTCAGTCCCATGGAAATAGATATAGGAAACCAAAATCTCTAATCAACCACGGAATAATCAACTCCCTTTGTCCACTGGCGTATTCTATGAAGACACTCGACCATTTTCTTGGCAAGGGTTCCCACTTAAACCAAAAGAAATAATTATTCACATGTTAACCTCATACAATGAAGATGAACATGATAATGGCAAATATACAACATAACCTCCTCAAAAAATTGTGTAACACAACCCAACACCAGAACATGAAAAAGAAGGTATGAAACTGAATTTAGAGTATGAAAGTAAAATATAGTGAAGCAACATAACCAGTATGACAAGACAACTTGAATTAAAACATCAGAACTAGAAAGCTGTTAGATTATGACACAATGACAAGAGCTACATTAAAAAATAAGGATGACTGCACCAAGACTAGGAGAAGCACCAATTTTTATTCAATATTATTGTAGGATTTACAAATGTCTAAGAAAATCCCTTGAACCATTAAATTTTGAATAATTCGTCAAAACAGATTAGATATCTCAACTTAAAGAATGATAATACTAACTATAAAAATTTTATCTTCAAAACTAAATTATCAAGATGGAATTCTTACAATCCTCAATTATATCATGATTTTTGCAAACATTCTTGCTAGAGGTACATGTATCGATTTTTCTTATTCAATTCTCCTTGACAAATATGACGTGTGGTCTAGTAAAGAGGTTAGATTATATTCAGATACAACCCCATCGAATTTTGTTACTCATGGACATGTATAACGGTTATGAATGAACTAGAATCAAAGTTCTCGAACCTGAGTTGGGTGTTGCCCAGGACCATCTCCAGCATTGATAACTGGAATACTGGCAGTCTTTGCAGCCCTTCTAGCAGCACCACTTTCAAAGTGTCTCATTACAATAATATCAGAGTATCCTTCAACTGTTCTTATAGTATCTGAAGATAAAATATAACCAACATCAGCATCCATTCTTCACTCAAAAGCAAATATACTGAATGACTAATACCTTCAAGTGTCTCTCCTTTTGCGGCCGAAGAAAACTCGCGTGCATTTTCTGTAGTCAAGACTTCTCCACCCAATCGTTTCATAGCAGATTCAAATGAAAGTCTAGTCCTAGTAGAGGGCTCATAAAATAGTGTGGCCATTAGATAGCCCTTAAGCATTTGGCTTCCAGTGGAGTTCTTCTCGACCTTCTCCATTTCAAGAGCCACCTCAAAAATGGCACTGAGAGTTTCTCTATCAAACTGCTGGGCTTCGATAACATCTTCAAATTGAAACTTATTCCCCCGCAAAAAGGAAGACTTAGTATCAACCTCCACAGCTCTACATTGGACACTATTCTTGAGAGGCCACTTCTCATTAAGGGATACCCAATCTGAATGCAATACGTCGAGTGTTGGTCGTTTACAACCACTGAAATAGCCATTTTTGTATGATAATTTAGGAGTAAGAACGCAGCCATTCAAGGCCCACATGGAAAATGCGGAAGATGATGCCATAACAACAAATAGGATAACCTGATAAACACAGAATCGCCAATAAGGAAGACATATGAGCATATTGAATATAACAGGTGAGCCTAAGAGGTATTTTATCAAACACCTGAGTGCAATATGAAAAACGTAAAATCCCTAAGCCGCAGTCTAAAACATCGAAGGATTAAAACAAGATGCACTCACCGATAAATGATGATATAGGGATTAGGGAATCATTGTTCAAAAAAGTTTCAGAATTGATTTTCGTTTGATGAAATTCTAGGGAACTAACCTTTCGTTGGATGATTAACAAAAGAACCTGCGGTTAACAATTAACGAACAATAACTTCCCTATTTCAATATGTAATACAATTTGATCTTCAAGATTTTATGAAGGTGAAAGTTTCACTGATTTTTACTCTGCATTGCCAATTTGCCAGTTCCTAGACCTGATACAGAATATGCTAGTATTTCTATAAGAGCTCACTCATTATATTGTTTGTAATTCTCCACAGCCGATTTTATGAGTCATTTTCATACTTTTTTTTTAATGAGTGAGGCTCTCGTGCCCCGGGACACCGTGCTCCTTTGCAATTTAAACACTTAACAATATATAAGGTTAAATAGAATATGGTGGAGAAGGGTTGTTTCCCATGGGGACACGGTGTGTCTCGGGGCACACAAGTTTTTGCCTTTTTTATAGGGAGAAATACAGGTTGGTCCCGTTGGGGAAGGTCACTTGAAGAAATGGTCATGTAGCTTGCAATTTTGATCTCGTTGAAGTTTTCTTTTAAAAATTCTATTAGAACTAACCAGAATATTCTGGTCGGTTAACGGGACCAAAAATGAAAATTTGCAATATTGATCCCAAATCATGCAAAAATAGTTCCAAAGCAGATTTATTATTATATCAATTCTAGGCTAAATTTACTTTTACTTTCAACGCTTCAAAATGGTATCAGAGCCCTAGGTTTATTTATTTATGAATAAAATAATTATTATATACTCGTTTCACTTAACGAGAGTAGAGTTTCAAAGATATATGGATCCGTACGAAAATTTGACATTCGAGTGCGACAAGACTATTAGCCCTGTTCAAGATGGGAATAACAACGCCTTTTGGCCTGTTGGATACGGCAGCACAAGTAGCCTTATACAACAATATTATAATATTTTGTATAGACAAAAGGCGGAGAAAAGAGTAGAATGTGCAAGAGCTCATGCCAATCATACAGTGGAAGAACACTTGGAGGAAGTCCGACAGGATAAAATAAGATACTCCAAAGAGGTGTTAAGAAATATAGTGGAACTTCTCAGTTTCACAGAGATTCATGGACGTGTCCCCAGACACGAACAATGGAAAAGGCGACCAAATCAATGTCCAAGAGATATCTGCAAATCATATCACTTTTCATGGTGGTCAAAATGACGGACTGAAATGAGATTGATGCGAATACCTCTAAGATGAATCAAGATCTTAGAGAAATACAGAAGACGGTAAAATTCTTTGGAGAATATTGCCAAAATATATCCAAAACGATAGCTGAAATCAACTTCAAGATGGATAAAGTGGAGACATTACAGAGCAAACAACTTGATCTCATTAAGAAATTGAGAGATCAGGTAATATCCCTGTAAACTAAGGTGACTGGGAGAAAGTCAGGAGGAAGGTTGCCACTAACCTTTGGAATAGAACCCTTTTTACATCAAAAGGGGAAGTCGACGGAGGTCACCAGGCCAGAGACGGAGAGTGAGAAGATGATCGCTATCCTTCAAGGAGAATCCACATCTCCAGATGGAAAGAGTGAATCTTGAAGATCTACAAGATCTATACGAGTCCTTTCAAGGACTAACTCTTGTAGATATAAAGATGAATGTGGGAGAAACTTTAAGCTCCCAACAGCAGTCGCGGGCTCCTGAGATACAATATGATCTGAGCCAAAATGAATGAACTTTTGGATCACATAGTGTCCATGAAATGAGATAAGAAGAAAACAGTCCCAAACCAAGGAAATTTCAAGATAAAGGCAATGGGATTGTCGACAGGAGCAAGTCTAGTTCGAGGATCTAATCTACACAACACCACATATGGTTGGTTTCACCTTGAACGGATAAATCCATACTGGTTGATCCTAAACCTCGACACTCTAGACTTAAAGAACAGGGAGACCTTGATTGACGAATGGACGAATGCAATGAAGATTGCAGGAGGTGCACTGGAGCAGGATAAAGAAGGGTTCATAAGATTCATAACTATGAGCCTGGAAGGATTAGTAAAATGCGCCTGAGAGCTAATCTCAAACAAAGTCAAGAAGGAGGCCATGAAAGGTGAAGACCTTGGTAATATTGTTGATCGCATGACCAAGATCTTCAAAATCTATTTCATCAGAGTTCGCTATTTTGAAGGAATTGAAGAAGAAAAGAAGAAGAAGTATAGGAATGCCCTATACAGTTTAGAGCTACTTGACATTTGTCATATAGACGAGTACATCAAACTCTTCATAGAGTATAGATGGAAGTCAAAGATAAAGGAGTAAGTTTTCCACTTGTTCTTTGCCAAGGTTCCGAGCCCATGGAGAGAGATGCTGATCAAATAATACGAACCATATGAGCTGGATTCTGTAGTAAGGAGAATGTCCTTCCTCAAAGCCAAGATTGCAGAATGGTGTCATCAAGCATCGCCACATAAAAACTACAAGAGATTAAGGGGAATCAACAAGACAATACCCATATGCGGCGAAGGCAATGATCCTCCAACCATCATTGGAAGAAGCCCAAGGAAGTAGAAAATGATGAAGGAAAGTCATCCTTACATATAGAGAAGCGGAGATGGAGGTCCAGAAGACCAAGATCCTTTTGGTCCAAACAAAATGCCCGAAGCTACAAATCAGGGCAGAGGTCAGGACCAATAAGGTGGAGTTCAAGAAGTCAAGCCTTATCCTCAAGATCAAACCAGAGGAGCACGGGGAGAACTCCCACCAGAAAGACGTGCCGAAGAGCCTCCACATGAGCCAATGAAAGATTCAAGGATTATAATTGCTAAACGTATGGAGCTAGATGGCACATCTCACTAGATTGCCCAGAAAACCAGAGGCGAGGAGTACGACAATTTGAATCAACTCTAGAAATGAAAGAAGCTATTTACTTCCAAGATCTGGTACATGTATATTAATTTGAAGATATACCCTCAGACGAGACTATCTATGAAGAAGAATTCTTCAGTCAGGACGAATCTTCCGAAGATGAGTCGGAGTGAAGAAGAAAGCTTCAAACAGGAGATGTAAGAATGTCTGGATTCTTTTCCCAGACATCCATTTCTCATAAGGCTCTTATAAGAATCATGAAGGAGGATCCAAGAATCCATCTATACGATGGATTCACTGTACGTCGAATGGAGCGATTCCCCCAGCCTCAGAAAGAGAAAACATCACATCATATACAAAGTGATCGAAGGGGAGATTGTCATCCCTATGGAGCTCGCGGGAAATATGATAGAAATGCAGCTAGTTCCTATTGAGGAGATCAAGAGGGAACTCAGTAAACTCCAGAGAGAAGTGGCTAAGACCATGTCTTTGATCCATATCGGAGCCATTTGAATCCTCATCAAAGCAACATTCAAAGAAGGTATCGATACACCAATCGATATTGATATCTTTGATAAGAGGATCAAGAATACGGAAGAAGCATGCTTGGGGGGAATCTCAGGAAATCTATTGGTGTAAGTGTTATGAGAGTGTAATAAGTATTTCTATTTCATAAATAAATAATCTTGGACTACTGACCGAAGCATGTAACCTTCCATTTTTCAGTTGCAACCTTAATCTCCATATTTTCCGACAAAAATAGTAGTAGCATCCTGTACACCCGGTGTAGGAAATAAACCAGGGTTGTGCTGAGGTCCGCTGAAGGAACGTGATTAAACCATCACACTGCAGGACGCGTGGTTGGTGAGGAACAGCTGTAAAATCTCCTAGATACCCGGTAGATTAACGGCCAAAAAATGTACTGTTATTGTTTTAAGTTGGTTAATTAATAGATTAATATTGTTTAGATAATATACGGAAGCATGTTGGGTCTGATATGGTCGTAATGGACTATGTCTGTTTTGAAAAATTGAAAGTAATGAAAATCTGGCAATATAAATATGATATAAGTCAATTAGAGATGAAATTCTTTGAAAAAACTATATTTTAAAACTCTTTTGGGACTAAAAGTGCAACTACTAACGGTTTCCATCCATAACTAACGGAACATGATCAAAAATGAAACTTCTGGGACCAGGAAAAATGTTCGGGACCAAAAGTCAACTGAGATACTTCAAGGGGACTGAAAGTGCAATTTTCCCATTTTTTTATATCATCTTCTTTTGTATTATACTTTATATAATTAAAACGTAAGATGGAAAAAAATCCAACTATTACTATTACTCTCTCTTTCAAGTGTCATTCATTAAACAGTGTGACAAATGAGATCCTCTCTTTTACGTGTCATGCATTCAATAATGTGGCACATGAGATATGTATGTCACATATAATCTAACCTATAATTCTCTAAGAGTAAATTATTATTTTTTAAAAAAAAAAACTCATAATAAAAATTCTCAAAATTGTAGAGCTTTACAGGTGCACCGTTAGATTTTAAATTAATTAACTCATGCTCTAAAGTTATATTTAAAAATTATTTTAAAAAATTGTTATTATTATTATATTCTAATTTTAGATTATAAATGCTCTTTAGTTAAATTTAACAGTGATTTAATGGAGTTGTTATTGTTATTATATTCTAAATTTTGAATATTAATTCTAAGTACACCTGTGACCTGTTGCATTTCAAAATCATCCTACTTTTCAATGGGTAATTATTTATGGCAAACTCTTCCATAAATTGTTTGGTGTAAGACCATTTTAAGAAATGACTTTCATGAAAAATGTTAATAAAAAAATAATTATCAATAAACTATTTTATAAAAATTTGTATAAATAAAAAAGTGATAATATGTTAATGAAATATAATATCTTCAATAAAAAAATTATAATTAATTAAACATATTCACCTTAATTTATCAATTAATTTTTAGTACATGAACAATTTTTTTGTAGAGGTGGATTACTCTTTTAAATGAAAAATATTACTCTTCAAATTTTTAATACATGAAAAATTACTTTTTAAATAGATAAATTATTATTATTCAAAATTTGATATGATTTGATTTTTTATATTCTTGTTGAATAAAATTTAGAGTAATGGATATTTTTTTCTAAATTTAGATGAGTAATAAAATAATCTTTTTAAGAGTAATTTTTGTATGAACTAAAATTGAACCGGGTTTACAAAGACTCCCTCTAATTAATTAATTAAGAAATTGTAAAATGGTCCACAATCTTACGCAAATGTTGCTCTTATAATTTAAGTTTGTGGTTCATGGTATGATTTAGTTTTTACCTTGTGATTTATGCCCTGTAATACTATCGAGTGGATTTGGGTGAGATTGTCTCACGAATTATTCATTAACTCAAAAAAATACTCCTTCATTCCCGTGATTTTTGTTATGTTTACTGTTTGTACGAAGATTAAATTCCCGTGATTTTTGTTATGTTTACTGTTTGTACAAAGATTAAGAAATATTGTATTTTAATGTGTTGTGAGGTAAGAGAAATAATATTTTAACGTATAATGGATTTTGGGTAAGACAATCTCATGGATTTTAATTTGTGAGATGAATTATTCATTGATTCAATTAAATACTCTCTCCTTCCCGTGATTCTTGTTACTTTGTACGAAGATTATAAAATATTGTATTTTAATGTGATGTGAGGTGAGAAAAATAATATTTATTTGTATAGTAGGTAGTTGTATTAGTGTAGTATTGTGCGTCCCATAAAGATATTTAAATGTTTTGTATGAGTTCCATATATCAAAAAGAGAAATGTATCATTATTTATGAGACACTCTTTTAAGAAAAAGAAACAATATTCATGGGATGGAGGGAGTATATTTTAAATTAAATTAAAAATATTTAAGAACAAAGAAAATCTCGTTTGGTTGTCAATTAATTATAATTGTTGTTTGTAATCAATTAATTAACTAATTTAATAATATTTATTTTACATGATTTTAAAATAAATTATTTTATTAAGGTTGATTGCATAAAAAACCTCAATCTTTACTTCTATTGCAAATAAATCCAACCTTTGAGAATTGACAAAAAAAAAATCTTGACCTTTAAGTTTCATGCAAAGCATACCCAACGGGCAGGAGAGGGTTGTCTGACATCCAAGGCGGTGTTGACATTTGCCACATCAGCTTCCACGTCTTCTTTGAGTTTATTATAGAAAAACCCCCAACTTTTACTTAAATTACGATTTAATCCCAACCTTTGAGATTTTAGCAAAAAAGACCATCAGATTTTTTATTTTATTTTTTTAAATTGCACCCATTATATTTTTTATTTAAAATTTATTTCTAAAAAATTATTAAATAAAATAATAAATTTATTTTAGTTTTAAAAATATTTTATGCATTCTAAAAATTTTATAATTTATAAAATCAAAGTTTTCTTGAACATGTTTTAGTATTTTTTTGTAATTTTATGTTATATTTAATATGATATATATATATATATATATATATATATATATATATATATATATATATATATATATATATATTTAGATGACAAAAAAATTATAAAAAAACTCCGTTTATAATTCATGTAGACTTAATTTATAAACTCATAGTTTTATACTGAAAAAAATAGTATTCGTTAAGTTTTAATTTATACAAACCAAATTTTCATATACTTCCTCCACCCATTTCAATCTTTACATATTTCTATTTTTGGCGTCTCATTTCAATCTTTACGTTTCTCTTTTTTGCATATGGCCCGGGATCCACATACAATAATAATACATTTACCTACTTGCATTAAATATTATATCTTTAAACTCGCTATCCATTAAAATACTATATTCCTTAACCAACGTGCAAAAAATAAACGTAAGCATTGAAATAGGACGAAAGGAGTACTTATCTTCACACTTTCCGTTTTCATCTGTCCCAAACTTATCTTTACCACTTAAAAATGAAATATCCGTTTGTTTCTGAGTTTAAAAAATTAAGTTTAAATTTACAAAATATACACTTAATTAAATTTTAAAACTCATCAATGTAATACACTACAAACCATATTAATTGGGGAGGGTGGAAAGACCTTCCAACTAAGCTTGGTTGCTGCAGGGTGGGGGTTCGAATCCTGCCTTTGGCATTGATTTGGCCCTTGTAAGTACAAGTTTAACAGTGAGCCCTCTCTATAAGCTACTTGAGACACATCCTGCGATTTACCTCCTCTACCAATCCCCACATTTAATATAATATTAATTTGATATAAAATTAAAATTCATGCAACAAAACTAAACTTTCAAATAAATAAATCAATCCTAATGTTTTCGTTTCACATGAGTGAACTGACTATAAATAACATGTCATCTAATTTATTTATTTTTAAATTAAATGTAGTAGTTGAATTCACATTTATATTCGAGCTCATGACATACATACATACATAACTGATCATTAGTTAGCCTAGTTTGAACAAGTTTAATACTCCCTCCTCCCTCACACTTTTTTTTTATTTATTTATCCCATAAACTCTTCACACACAATAAATAAATAAATATATATATATATATATATATATATATATATATATATATATATATATATATATATATATATATATATATATATATATATATATATATATATACTAGTTTGAACAAGTTTAATACTCCCTCCTCCCTCACACTTTTTTTTTCATTTATTTATCCCATAAACTCTTCACACACAATATATATATAATTTTATTCAATAATTTCATAGGTTATACTTTAATTTCAAAATTATCTTTTATATCTAACAACACAAATAACATTACTTTAATTTTATTATTTCATAAACAATTCGTAATATAAATAAAAAGTTATTTTTAATAAAAAAAATTATAAGATCTTTAATAAAATATGAGTTGATATCCGGTGCATCCGATACAAGCGTGCATTCATATGTATAACTTTTTGAGTGAGGCTCTTGTACCCCGGGGGCACACCGTGCGCCTTTAGAATTTAGTATTATGGGTAAGGGTATATCCTTTTAGAGATATACACTTTAATTAATAAGGGTACACTATTTTGTTGTAAAGGGTATACACTTTTCACTAATTTTTTTTAGGGTAAATATCAAAATTGGTCCTGTAAGTATGACATTTTCCAACTTTAGTCATCTATCATTTGCAATTCTCAATTTTGGTCTTTTTTTTGTCCATTTTTAGTCCTTTATGTTAAAAAAATGTCCAAAAATTGTCTGAAAGTGTATATATTTAGGACCAAAAGTGGACAAAAAAAAATCAAAATTTGAAAAATAATGACTAAAACTGGACTAAAAGGACTAAAACTGGACAAAAAATGACCAAAATTGAGAATTGCAAATGATAAAGGACTAAAGTTGGAAAATGCAATACTTACAGGACTAATTTTGATATTTACCCTATTTTTTATTTTTCTTTAGAAAATAAAGGGTACACATCTTTATACTAAAGGGTATACAATTTAACACAAAATTCTAAAGACGCACGGAATGTAGTCCGTGCGTCCGGATGCACACAAGTTTTTGCCTAACTTTTTATTCAATATTGCATATATGTTTCTTAATAATTGCATACTTTTTCTACATCCAATTTTTCATTAAAAAAAACTAGCATCAATATGTTTGTAAATTTTTATTCAATAGTGTATAAATATTTGTTAATAATTGTATATTTTTTTACACTCAATTTTTCATTAAAAAAACTTACAAAAAAATTTGCTAACAAAATGTATACATTTTTTTTCATAGGTGCACCGTGCCCCAGGATCACAGGAGAACTAGCCATAAAATATATAACTATGAAAAAAAAAAAGACCTCAGACAAGTAGCTCAAATCAAATTAATTCAGTTCAGTTCAGAATACTGGGACTTTATACATATTCTTATCTAACTGCATTAATAAAACTCGCTCAGTTAAATATATTTCTCATATCTTTCTCCTCTGTATATATAAAAAATATGATGATTTTGGTTAAATATCTTTCTCCCCTCTATTTATATAGTAAAAAATATGATTATTTTGTACACATTATTTATAATACTAGAATTTTATAAACATTCATATTCAACAATATTAATAAAATTCTCTTTGTTATGGGTTCTTCTCATTTCACAAAATATAAGAATAACTACATGGCAAGCATGGCAATATAAATGAAGAATCTAAATCCGTGTGGCCGAGACTCACTCAAACCTTAATATGGCCTTTTAAGTAGAAAATGACGTAGTTGCTGATTTTGACTGCCTTGGGAACTTTGGACTTATATATTAATTACAAATACAATCACAATGCCCAAAACAATGTTTGCCACCCTGTAGTGATTCAATGTATGTCACAAAACCATGCATACTGCTAAAACAACATTAATAGTCATTACCCTATCACATTTAGGAGCAAGAACATCACACCCATAACAAAAGAATGTCAACATGAAAAGTCAAATAGAAAGAAATGTGAATGATTTATCCATGCAGTAAAAACAATGAACGTAACCGTGCAAATAAACGATGAGGAAATAGTGAACAATTAAAAAATAATAATAACACCATAAGCACCCCAATCTTGTGATTTTATGATGAGAGCTCATATTTGTGAGTTGAAGTCTCTTGTTCCCATTGTTTCCACTAACGAATCTGCAGGAAATAATAAGTGTAAATATCTGGAACTTGTAAACAAAGAAATCCAAGAGCCATTTGTTTTATGATCTTGAAAACGTGGGGTAGGAAAAGGAAAAGTTGCATTTATTAAATTAATATGATGGACATAGTTTTTTTTTAAAATAAATTTTATAATTATTATTGATGAGGATAAAATTGAAAAAATAAATAAATTGTAAAGCCTAAAATCAAAATGAATTAAAATTAATATTTGAAGAAGAGAAATGGTTATATTAATTGAGAAATTAATTATTTAAATATTAAAAGAGGATAAATTAAAAAATAATGAATTTATGGTTGAAGCTTAATTAGGGGTTTCCTAATAGTTAATTATGTAAACCGAGTTTACAATGTAAACCCTATTACTCTTTAGTATAAAAAAAATTACTCTTTAGACACGTAAATTGTTACTCTTCTAAATTAAAATATAATTTTTCAAACTCTTGTAAACCCTGATTTATGATTATTTTTTAATACATGAAAAATTACTCTTTAGAAACATGAATTATAACTCTTCTATATAAATATTATTACTCTTCAAAGAGTGATTTTGTATATACTAAAGAGTAATTTAAAAAAAATATGATTTAATGTAAACTCGATTTACATGATCATAATAGGATATAAATTAGTATTATTTAAGGGTAAAAATGAAGGGGAAAAAAAGTAATAACATAGTAAGGATATACTTATGATCATAATTATAATCATAATCAAATCATATCATAATTATGATATGATAAAAGAGGGCATCCGTAAGCCCTTATAATACTTCACTATGAATAAATATTACACTACAATTATTTTTTAGAAAAATGCCACTTTTAAAAATTTTGTACATAAGTATATCATCAAATACTCAAAGATAAATCTTGGAGTTCAAATGGTATATAGTAAATCTTACCAATTCTTGGATCATTCAGAGTAGGAAGGTTATAAAATTTCCCAAATTCACCTCCTCTAGGTCCAGGCTTTGGCAAATCAAATAAAATTCCCTCAAAACTGATGTTCAAAAGCTGCAACAATTTATCAACCTAATTAATATGTTGTAAATTTACAGCAACATAAGGAATTACCAAGAGAAAAATGAGATATTTATTCCAATGGCAACTGATATCAACCTACTAAGCAGATTGTATGATTAGTGCATTGTCAATGTTCATTCAAGAAAAAAATTCCTATAATTAAGAAGAGAAGTAATGTTAAACCGATATCTTTCTTTCTTTTTTTTTATCGGACAAAATTAGTTGTTGGTATAGTTATAAATTAGTTCACCAATCACCCTCCTTTCTCCAAGCCTCCTTATAACTTTCTCCTATTTCTCCAAGCCTCCTTATATCTAATTTAGTAGTATTTAGTAATCTCAATCCATAAGATGAAAATGTGAGACTGAGAGAATTGCTAGTCATAAAATCTCAACATCTGAATCCATAAATGACAACAATATTGCCAACAAAGTATACAAAAACGCCAAACTATCAAAATAACATAAAAGCATTAAGATGACGGTGGTTGAGACAAAGTTTGTTTTTCATGCATTTATTTCTCACCATTTTCATTAGACTCATAACTAAAATTCTATGATGCTAGCTTTGTTAATTTCTTCAAAAATAAGGAGTTCCTCTATTCAATCATTTTCCTTCTTCTTGTTGCTGGATATCTCGTTCGTACACATCTTCTCTTTGTTTCCCGGGCCTCTAGTGAGTTACATACAGAGCTCGAAAGGTCAAATCTTTGATGATGGACTTTCGTCCCGTATAAGATTTTTTTCGGTAAGATCCCCAAGAACTCGGGATATGATATAGATCTGCATCAAAGTAATGGATATGGAATAGAATCTTTTCTATCCGCTATTGACCGTCTATCTCCCTTACCCTTACTGTCGAAATCAAAGGCTATCGTCATATCACGAGACAAAAGAAAAGAACCCTAGTGACCCATTGAATATTCATATTTGTATGATGAATCGAATCATTGTCAAACTTAAGATTGTTACGACCACGAAGAAACGAAAAATCCCAACTACGCATAACAATTTCTGTAAAGTAAGGGCTAAAGCTTCTGCGAGAGCTTCCCCCTCATGTAGTCGTCGGCAATAATAAAAATTTACATTTAAAATATAAGGAATTTGGCCAGAAAACTTTTTGCATTATCAAGATTCCCAAATAAAGAACCTGGCCTAGTGAAAGATTCTTACAGCAACCCAGCAGTGATCCTCTAATGTATTTTTGAACATCAAAAGAAAGCCAGGATGTGTGATTGCACATATGTATGCAGACATGAGACAATGATAGGCGAACTAATCAAGTAATTTATGTTAGCATGAGAGTAAATCTTCAGTTGTTGCCATCATTACTAATCTAATTACTCCAACACCAAATGACAATATGATACTCTTCTTTTTTATTGAATTTGAAATCAAGCAAATTGACAGACTACGTCAAGAAAAGGAAACTCAGAAAGAAGATGCCTACCAGAACCGTAGAACGCATTTAAAGATATATCAAATGCACCAAAAAGGTTGCTCTACACATTTATGTAGCTAATTTTTTGGGAAGAATGTCATTATTAGCTGAATTATTGTGTATAAATTCTTTCAATCTCTGGCAGTTGATAAACAGAGCTGTAAGACTTTAGCACATGCCTGCCTCTGTTTTACGTCTAGGTCTAGTGTACTCAATCGCATTCTTTCAGCAACTGCACGCTCTTGACATATTGCAGCCATTTGTCGACTGAGAAATCTTCTCCCTCCTTTTCCTATTAGCCTAGCTCGAAGGATAAGCAGTCTATTGGCAACTCATCAAGCCTAGCCAATTGCATCTGAGCATTTGCAAGGATGATCATCCTATGGTCACGCACAAAAAAGAAATTTTATCAAATCACTCAATTGTCTACTTAGAGCAAGTAAATGCCTTACAAAATTTAAGTCATGGTTCACCTCTTCTCTTCAGCACCTACAAGTTACTTTCTTGACAGTTTTTCATAGTGATAATTAACAATACATATTGGAATTATAAGATTAAAACATAACAGAATCATATGACATAGAAAATTGAAAATACGAGAGAAAAGGAGACGGAAGATGAAAAAGGTTCAACATGCTACGTGTTTGTATTTTTGCTTTCGTTTCTTCTACTTGATTTTGGGGGGGCTTAAGAACAGAACCTAACAGCAGAGTATAGAAAATAGAAGATTATATCAAAGTAGGCAGAAGTTCTCACATAAAAAGAGTACCATATTATAAATAATTCAAACCAGAATTAACTTGTAATGATGAAAGGACTGCTTTGACAAATGATTCGCTACATAAGTTGTGCGTGTGATAATCAAAAAAAATCAAATTCTTGAAATTTAAGAAAGTCCCTCAAGACAAAGATAAGATAAAAGGGAAGAAAATTAAATAAGACCTGACGTCTTCGGCAATTCCAGCAACCCGCTGCCTCCCCCTCTCCGGCAACTCCATTACCAAGAATAAGAATTAAACTGAAACCCTCCTCCACAGCACGATCAATCTACTATTCATAAACAAAACCCATATGGTGAAGTTCTCGAGTCCAAATTAACGCAGTGGTCTCCTAATCATCTCTTCAAATACAATCAAGGGAACAAAGTTAAAATGGTGAAGATTAAGTATAAATCCAATTTAACGATTTAGAATATTTAGGTGCATCACCGCAGTTAAACTCTTAAAGTAAATATAAATATAACATTTTGTAAACTTAATTACATCTTGTACCAAGTAAATACTCCGTAAATATGAATAATTAATGGCTTATTATATTGTGTATCCGGGTGCACCCACTTTTAAAACGTATACAAATATAAACAAAAACATATACAATTATGAATAAAAATGTATACAATTTAATTGATAGTTTTTTTTAATGAAAATTTGAATGTAAAACAATATACAATTATTAAAAAACATGTATACACTATTGAATAAAAAGTTATACACATATTGATGTTAATTTTTTTAATGAAAAATTTAGTGTGAAAAAAGTATACAATTATTAAAAAAAATACGTATACTAAATAGAATAACATGTACACAAAATAGAATAAAAAGTTATGTACATATGGGTGCACCCGAGTGTATCTAATATCAACTCATAATTAATTATAGGGTTATAGAAGTAAAAGGAAATATGAATAATTAATTACAGGGTTATAGAAGTAAAAAGGTAAATATAAGAAGGGATAATTTGGGATAAAAAAAAAAAGTTTCTCATCAACCTTGTCCCTCCAATCTTTTAATATATTAAGATTAAGATTTTAATATATTAATATTAGAGTTGGTATTCGGTGCACCCATATGTGTATAACTTTTTATTCTATTTTGTATACATATTTCTTAATAATTGTATACGTTTTTAACACTCAATTTTTTATTAAAAAAACTAGCATCCATATGTGTATAACTTTTTATTCAATAGTGTATACAAATTTTTTAATAGTTGTATATTTTTTTTACACTCAATTTTTTATTAAAAAAATAACAAACAAATTGTATACATTTTTGTTCATAATTGTATATGTTTTAGTTCATAATTATATAAGTTTATGAAAGTGAGTGCACCGTATCATGGGGTGCACCCAGGTGCACAGTAGTATTAGCCTTAAGATTAAGATAATATCAATTCTATTTAAAATTTTCATGATACTTGATTGATAGTTTAGAATCATTCAGGTCTTAAACTGATTAAATTTATCTTTTGGGTCTCTATCTGATAGTTGATTCATCTTTCAGGTCCCGTAGCGAAAAAACTCCTAAACACAATTACCTCTAGCTTTAACTCAATACAGAAGACGTAATAATTAATAGCAATACATTAATAAATAATTACTAAAATTAATTAATAATTATATATATATATATATATATATATATATATATATATATATATATATTGCGCCACGTCGGATGTCGGTTGTCCATTCTGTGCACCACTCTCGTACATCATCTTGTGTGCCACCCTTTGAATTGACGACACCTAAGACAGGAGAGAGAAACCACTAATCATTTCCACTAACGGTGTTAAGTCCATAATTTAGGAAAATTATCATGCATTCATTAAGAAAGACTCAATTACTTAATTTCTTTATTATTTATATGGCTTATAAACGTAAATCTTCATTAATTGACTGATTTTTTTTTTCAACTAGTTAAGGAGAAAAGTAAAAATATTAATATACCATTTAATTTATTTGCTATGGAAAAATTATTCTTCGGATCACTATTCACGGATTTAGTGGTTGTTATTAAGTTATAGTTTTAATAATCATGTAATTCATTAAATAAAAACAGTCACATTATCTAAACATTATTAGAATTGTTTTTCTAGTGGTTCAAGAATTTTGTCAAACACATTAACATCTTTATTCAAATTCAAATTGAATAAGATCTCTGCATATTAAACAAATCATAATGAAAAATATTAATGGAACAAATATAAAAGATAGAAACTCGAAAAAAAAAATCTTGTTTACTTCACAGGTACATGTTCAACTTTTCATAACTTTTTTGTAATCTTGTTTTCTTCTCCCTTTTCGATTTTATAATTACGATAGATGTTTGATTAACAACATGGAAGAAAACCTTATTCAGCATATTTGCTTCAATTTTGATTGGGATTCTGCAACATTCAATGCGAAGAATGATGAGTTTCTTAAATTATGCATTAAGTGGATGATCTTTTTCTAATATATGACAATTTTCTTAAATTGAGCACTTAACACCGCAAGGATGAGTGATTTCTCTCTCCTATTATAGGTGTCATCGATCTAGAGGATGACACAGAAGATGACTTATGAATTTGGCACATAGAATCCATACTAGGTGAAATCTCTCTTGCCACATCATCCCCGTAAATTGGTTTTCAAGGCCGATGAAGGTATGCTATCGCGGCAAAATAACATGATATTGCAATCCCTTTGCCTGAATGGGTTAGTGTCGGGTTCTCAACAGCAACTGGGTGTAAGCATAAATTCAACGTAAGCAATTAATTCATTAATTGACATGGATCTTAGATCTTCATAATTTTCACATTCATAAACACGATTAGAAGACTTACCTTGATTTGTCATTAACGGTGTTCTTCCTTTGATATGTTCCTACGAATTATGCCGGAAATTGATTTCTCTCTCCTCACCTCTTTTTTTAGAGCACAGTACGTGAAACTTTATTATGTGATAGAGAATTCATAAAATTGTGTCTCTTTTATAGGTGGAGAGAGAACCAGATCGGGATATTAAATCTTTATCAAATCACATTCTATCAATGTGATTGTTATTAATAAATATATATGATCTTATTTATTTCATATATATTATTTATTTAAACCATATCTTTCTTTAAGATATTTTATCATAATAAATATCCTACATATTTAATTATTAATGACACTAAGCCATAATAATCTTACATTCTTGGACGAGTGACAAAATTAAATATTAAACATGAGGGTTTAAATAATTTAAATAATATGCGCCATACAAGATATATTAATTGGTTAACTCATAATGTCAATATTAAGTATAGACTAACCCAAGTCATGGCGGTTCTATATCATTTACTCGACATAATTCCTTCCATGTACTATGATATTAGTTTTCTACCCAAAGTGACTCATACACTTAAAGATCAATAATGGTTCATAAATATCTCAATTTGAGATAAAATCTTGTTTAATTAATGTTAACATTCATATATATATATATATATATATATATATATATATATATATATATATATATATATATATATATATATATATATATACATATATATATATATATATATATATATATATATACTAAAATGACAAAACAGGATATATCAATTAGAAACAAATCATAATGAGCTCTTGATGTCAATTGTTCATCATAAATTTGTTACAGTCTTTCAATGATCTCATATTTACGTAACGTTCATGAATATCTTTATAGAAGATCATTTGTGCAACGGATCCGAAATCATAAGATTGGTGTCATTATGCTCAATTGACATCTTTGTTTCTAAAGTTCTTCTTAACGATAAATACTTCTATTCTATACATTTTAGCACCTGTGGAATATCCATCGTTTTAGAGAAGAACAATGCAGCGGAATAATCATAATAAATTTTCAGTGACTTGACATTATTGTCAACTTATTTCAAGTCCTGAAATTAAGTTCCATAAGTTTACTTGTGAATGGAGTTTTCACAAACTTCTTCATACTTTTGCATGATATAATATCTCCGACTAAGAAACGTAAAAGTCAAAGTGAACTTTCTTGCATCATATAATCATCTTAATCTGAATCTATATTTAATTACATCTATGTAATTAGAATTTCGATAAGTTAGCACGGGTGCTTCATTTCAATAAGTAAGCACGGGTGCTTCATTTCATAAAAAAATACCATAATCTTTCCTTATGCAACATTCTGCTCATCCATTTATGAATCACTTCAATAATGACCAAGCATTCTAACAGTAAGGCTGATATTTGGTTTTTGTACAATTTTGTATATCTTAAGGTGCCAATAATATTTGCATAAGGAATATTATAGTACGTATGTTTCAATTCATTCTTGGACATTACATAAGGTTGAACTTATCTCCCTTCCGGATTGGAACGATGCTTTACAAGCACTTTTCTATCCATAATCTCTATAGAACTTTAATAGCATATATTTACGGAGACATCTTTAACGTTATTGTGATATGTATAGAAATAATTCTATCTCAATCACATAAGTTGTCTCATCATATGTTTCATTCCAAAGTTCTTTGAGAGAAATTTATTAGTTTCATATAATAAACCAATATCATGATCAATTGCACACAAGTTTATCATTAACATATAGAATTGTGCTCCCACTGACTTTCAGATTTGTACACCGATTTACGATGTTTTTCTTAAATCCAAAAGATATTTTAAAAGGAAAGCATTCTTAAGTTCGTATATTGATTCTTTAAGTTTACACGTCATGTGATATTTTCCTTCAATAGAAAAACTCTTGAGTTGATCCATTTAACTTGATCATCTACCAAATCACTATTCAGAAAAGCTGTTATAACATTCATTGGTTGCAACTCTAGGTCATAATGAGTTACCAAAGTCATGATAATTCTAATGAAGTCCTGTATTGAAATAACTTGTTATATCTCTTTACAATTATACTATCTTTTTTAGTAAAATCTTGTGCAACAACTTTAGTTTTATATCTTTCGATATTGCCATCATAAAGATACATCCGTATCAAATTCTTTTATAACTTTCTGGCAATTCTTACAAGATATAAACTTCATTATGAGCCATTGATTTCAACTCGTCTTTCAAAGCATTTACTCATTTAATAGACTTAGTACTTTTCATGACTTGTTCCAAAACTGAAATTTTATCATTTATTATAATGTCAAATTTTAGCTTATTTTATTGTACCACATATGCAATTGTTAGAAATAGCGGATATATTGTCCTTAAGACATTCTTAATGCTATTTAATATGATATATCTAATGAAAGCTCATTGATGATTGATTTAGTAAAATCAGATCCATTAAGAGAGTATAATAACTTATATGTTGTCCTTGAAAGTTGTTTGACTATTCAACAATTATATAACAACTTTAAAAGAAGTTTTAGATAAATGTATTTTCAAATTCACCACCCAACTTCTTCAATAACCACATTTTATGGTTTCATACTCCCACTGATTTTACAATTCTTAATGAATTTGACATTCCAGTTTTAAAATTTTCGTACTATGGTTAAGACCATAAAATCCATACCCTTTAGACTTTAAGGATAATTTATAAAGAAATAACTTAAGTTTCTTATATCCAATTTCTTTTCATGTGGATGTAAATCATAATCATTGCCAGACAATTTAAAACATGCAACTGCCTAAGATCGAGTTTTCTACCCATTCACAGTTCATAAGGTGTTTTGAAAACTATTTTACTAGAAACTCAACCATCATGTAAGTGGCAGTTTTAAGTGCATAAATCCACAAAATATGAGTATAGATTAATCATTCAACATGCTTCCAACCATATTCAATAAAGTACGATTATATCTTTCTGCAACAACAATTTATTGTGGTATGCAACATTAAGTATAAATGCCAGCTTTTCTTGTAATTAGTGATTGAGCATGATAATTTATCGTATTTTCCTTAAAATTCATCACTTCTCCCCATCATTATAATTTTCATTTTTCTATCTAATTTTCTCAATTTCATTAATAAATGCTCATCGAGGATTTATAGAATGAGATTTTTCTTGCAAAGATAGATATAACCATAATGTGAATATTTAAATTTAAAATTAAAGATGATGAAATATCATTATTCTTTAAGAAATATATTATAATTTGACTCACAATTAGCGGTGTAAACTATTATAAGAAGTTGTGTAGTTATCGTAACTATATTCTTTGTGTGTTTTAGTTTGCTTTTCTTTAATGTAATTCACACAAATATCCAGATCAGTAAGAGCCTATATTATGAAAGGTTTTATTCTTAATTAATCTTTGGAATAATTTTTTGGAAAGTTACCACACATTAATACCACGTTTAGTTCCAACTTCATTATTTCTAAACAAACATAATGTTTAGATTATTTCTTAAACCTTTCCTTTAATTTGAACCAACATTTCAGCATTACTTGAATTTAATTCACATTTCATTTATCTTTCATGGTAATTCACATTCCATTTACCTTTCGTGGTGTTATGGTTCATTTGATCAGGTCATACTTAGAAGGCAGTGAGTTTGTAAACTGCACTAATAAGTTTTCAATCACATTCATTATGGAATGTTTAAGTCTTTCTGCAATATTTGTTATCTTTAATGATGAGTTCATGTATGCCATAAGAACCATCAAACTTTATGGTGTTTAAAGTAGCCATTAGCATCTCATCAAGAGATTTATTAGTAATTCAGATATGTTAGACTTAATTTCTTAGTCACATTCATTCGCATAAACATTAGGCTCGGTCTATTTGATCTAACCCGATCATTATAGTCAGATTACTTAGCTTTTATTGCTAGTACAAGCAAAGAAACAATTTATCTTGAAGTGACAAATAAAATCTAAAACACTTTGGTGAAATTAGATTTATTCTCACTATTTAAATTGCTTTAATCCATTTTGTAATGGAATAGACACAGCATACGAGTAGACACTAATGAGTATAGGTATTTTAAGAATAAGAATAATATAATTTATTCCATAAATACCTTGAGTAATTTAATAACAGATTCATGATCGAAGGTAATAAATGTATATTGAAGTTCTCGTTTGGGCGATACAACAATATACAATCATGATCATAATGATACTTACAAATTTAACATAATTTGATAAGTAAATATTTTCATTAAAACTATTTTGTCATCTTTAGACATACAAAACAGTGTGACATAATTTATTAATTATCAATTTATTACACTCATATTCATGAATTATAAAGACTAGCAATCATCTTTGGGTGAATTTAAAGTCTTATAATTATGAAATTTTTAACAACCCATATATTAAATTCTCTTTATTCAAGTATCACATAAATATGGGAAATTAAAATTTAATTATACGATTTATATATTAATCTTTCAGGTCAGACCACTTTGGTGATTAAAAGACCAACATTAAATAAACTTAAATCGTAAAATCATCCATTATAATCTTATCAAAAATTCTCACAATAGATTATACTCAATGGCAAATTGAGTAATAACCAAAACATTATTTCATAAGCATTCATAAAACAAAGTCAATACCATCAATTAAAACCTTAAAACTGTCATCATAAATATACATAATATATCCATACAATCATAATTAAGATATCACGTATAATTTCTATTCATATTTAAACAAATTTGGCATTTTAATATATTTGGCACATTAACATAATAAATACTCTTTTACAAGCAGTCAAACTACCTAATATAAGTGAGATATTCTAATATCAATAAATTAGTATATATTCCTAAAATAATCTTTAATTATTATCAAAATAATAAGCCATAAATATTAGTGATGGATTGATTTCATTAACATTGTTAAATCACTTTAGTTGGAAAGTTAGATGAATACATGAGCCACTTTATAATTATAATTATGTTAATAATTAAGCATTAAGGTGTCACGTCAAGCCATTTTATGAATCAGGCACATTGATTTACTGAGTGTAATTATTGATTCATTGTCATTATTATTAATCAGGACAATATCAATACACTCCTAAATAAAAGTAAGGCACATACTGCATATTAAAATCATTCATTGACATAATTAATTTTCATAATCCATTTAATAATGAGACAATATCCTCAATGATGCATAATATTTAATCCCATGAATTTTATATCATATATATTACTTAAATAAATTCACGGCACATCATCACAATTTCAATAAACACATAATTATGAAATTAGTAATCATAATAATAATTTGGTTGCAGACGTCACATGTATCCATTGCTATTCATAAAATTCAATTTAAGTTATTCCATAAGGCTTAATCATTAATTGCGTAAAATATTTTGGTTAGAAAAAGCATATTCCAAAAATTATATGGAAACAATCAATTCAATTTAAGTTATTCCATATGGAATCAATCAAGTTAATGGAATTATATTCCTGGAATAATTATAAATTGCATAACTACATAAATTAATAATTTAATCATTACCATGTAATTTTATGGTACAGTAGTTTCATTTGATAAAGAACAAAAGTTACAAATTTATTCAATCCGAATTTTGGACTCATGTAACATTAATTATTCGATGAAAAATCATGAGATCCAAAATCATGCTCTCATACCACATGTAAGCATAAATTCAATGTAAGTAATTAATTCATTAATTTACATGGATCTTAGATCTTCATGATTTTCACATTCATAAACACGATTAGAAGACTTACCTTGATTTGCCATTAATGGTGTTCTTCTTTTGATATGTTCCTACGAATTACGCTGATCGGTGTCATTTTCACCTAAATTTTAGTGTCTTTTTAATATGTATTTTTGTGTGTTTTTATTCATTTTGTATATCATTTGGTAGTGTTATATGAAGATATGGAGATTTGTGCTTTGAAATGATAAATGTGAGATTTTTATGATTAAGTGCCTTAAATTGTGCGATATTTATAAATATTTATAGAATTGGTACTTTGATGTAATTTGTGTTATTTTCAAGTAAAATGTATTCTAGACGCAATAAAAAAGATGTGGGAAAAAAATGAGCTCAATTCGGAGTTGAAACGAGGAAAAACGATCCAAAATAAATACTGAAAAATGCACGTCCAACTTGTGTAATTTTTCTGTATTCGTGTAGAGCTCAAAACTAGACATGGCATACATGGTTGGAAAACCACGGAAGAGAGGATCGCGTGAGCACAAGAATCACTCGAATCGGGGTTTGGATGTGGAAGTTATGCGCGAAACGGTGAGACTGCGCTGCACGCGCTGCACCAACTCGACCCGTGTGCCGAACTCGACCCGTGTTCGCTCCGAAGTCAGTTTTATGATATGTACGTGTTCTAGAAGCTTCCAGGGGGTATTAAGACCTGTTTTGAGTGCCAAATACGGGAGAAATTATTTTGGATCAGTTTCCACACACACTTGACACCAAAATTCACACACATTCATCTCCATCTCTTCCATCCTTCACTTCATCCATCCAATGTACTTGATCTCCTCAAATCCATCCACCATTCCATCAATCCACCAATCTAAGAAGGAAAATTCATCAAGGAGTGAAGATTGGAGCATGTTGAAGGAAGAAAAGACCAACTTCAAAAGGGAAGCCAACTTACCTTTATTTTGTTATTTTCTTCATTATTTGGCGCTATTGGAGCATGACATGGATTATGTTGAATTTGTAATGATATGTAGTGACTAGTCCTCATGTGAGGCTAGCAATATGATTGGTTAGGGATTATGTAGATTTTGCACACCAATGTTTAATGAAATGATTGTTATGTATATTTTCTATCATAAATGCTTATTCTCACTTTATGTTTGATTTGTGTGATTAAATTCTCTATTCATAATATTAGGATGGTCATTCCAATATTATTATTAGTGGTTTAATTGAATCATTAATTGCATGAGATGACTTAATTAGTGTGAGGAGAGGTAAGTCATACCCTTCTTGTGCTTAGAATCTCATGATAGGACATTAGTGGTGAACTAGTGAGGGGAACCAAACTTATGATCTTAGTACCTTCATGAGAATTGAGAGTAAGAGACAATCCTAAGAGATTTAAACTTGTAAAAGAGTTGAGAACCTAATTGTCTTGGCCATAGGGATTAGGGGTACATAAGTGATTGCCCTTAATATCATAACATGAAGACCATTAATGCATGTGTGTGTATAAGTCTACATGAGCCTTTTTCATGAATTTTGCTTGTCTTACATACTTCTTAGATTGCTCATCTTCATCCATCTTCCATGTCCATTGTATCAATCTATCTTTAATTGCTTTCCTAGTTGTTAGTTTTTAGTGTTAATCAACCCCCTCTTTATTGATTAGTCCTTCTAGAGTCAAACATCTTTCAAATACGGATACACACTTTTGCTCTTGGGTTCGATATTCTAAATTTTGCACTTGGTCACTACGGTCTACTATGCGATAGAGTACGCTCGCTCTAATCAATTATACCAAAATTGAGACCAAGTTCATGGCGCCGTTGCCGGGACGAAAGCCTTCGGTGTAACGTGTTTGAATTTGTTAGCTCTACTTAGGATATTTTTCTTATTTTTGCATCTATATTTGTTTTGAAAAATCTTGTTATAACGTGTTCTTCCAACCGAAAATCTTGTTATATTTGTTTTGCCTCTATAACATGAAAATCTTGTTATAACGTGTTCTTCCAACAAAAATAGCAAGTGAAGCCAAGTTGTAGAAGGTCCCTTGAAGAGATGATGAACATTGACCAATTCTACAACAATGGAAGAAATGGGGGATGGCAAGGAGCTTACAATGTGAATACATTCCAACTGAATCAAGAAAACACTTATTCCATACCTATTTCCTACAACAATGTTTCTATGGTTACTCCTCTATCCGAAAATAGTGTCTTACTTGAGTTGTATAAAAGATATGCTTGTGGGAGTGATACAAGCCAAAGTTTTCAACCAAGTCTTCTGTGTTATGGGGCTCAAAACTTTCAAAGTATGCCAACTTATTATCCTACGGTGCAACAAGAGTGGATGATACCTAGTTCTCAATTAGATGATATGTCTTACATGCAAGGGAGTAATTTTTCAATTGTTGATCAAGGAAATTATAGCCAAGAACAAAATGGCAATCACCGAGTGAAGAAGTTAAGCCATCCGTAAAAGATAGAGTTGGTCAACTCATGAAAATGCTCGAAGAAATGATTGAAGAAAGAAGAGAAATGAGAGAGGAAAGAAGGAAACAGAATAAAGAAAGAAAGAGAGAAGATGAGGAAAATGAAAGGAGATTTGAGGCCCTAGAACGTCAAATGAGTCAAATGATAAGTGAATGGAACACTCTCTACGAAATGAAAAATTTTGATGAAAAGTTTGAAGAAGAGTTAGAGGTAAAAGAGTGTTCGGGGGAGAATGAAGACTCAAGTGATGAAGAGCTTATAGAAGACAAGAAAGATAAGGGAGAAGAAAATTTGGAGGATGAAATTCAATAGAAATGGGTAAAGAGCCTAAGGTAGAAGAAAGCTTAGATGAGGAAGAGATTATGTATGATTTTTTGTCCCTTGTTGATAAGGAAAATTCAAGTGAAGATGAAGAATCAAAAAAGGTGTATGAATTTGATGAAGTGGAACAAGGTCTAGAAGCACTTGATGATGAGTTCGGGAGTGAAATGAGCATTTCTGTACCTTTTAACTCTCCAAGTTGCATTGAATTTCAAAATATTGTTTATATTGACTTTGTCTTACCTATTGATTCTTCTCAAAGCCTTAGGTACAAAAGAGAGCTTGAAGAGATGTTGACAACATATTTGATAAAAATGAATAAGTGGTGGTCTCGAAATGAGAGGTTAATGGAGTGTAAGCTCAAACGAGTTTAATTTTTGAAGCTAATCTCGAATGATACTACTGAGGTCGTTACTTGCCACAAATGCCTAATAGAGGAAATAACACAAAGATTAAAATTTGATGGCAAGAACGAACGATATCCTTGGCCATTCCGATGGGTTCTCCATAATCCGTCCGGCTTGAAGACGTTAAACTTAGTGCTGGATGGGAGGCAACCCATTATTTACTTTATTGCTTTCATTTAGTTGCTTTGATTTAGTTTTCTTACATTTTTGGCATGTAGGTTGATTGTGCTCATGGAGGAGAATGCGCATTGAAATTACGAGAAGTGCTTGATTTGAAATGCGAAGGGGACGTCTCACCACTTGTTGCAAACTTAAATTTCGACTCTTGTTTCAATTTAAATTTGGGGGGATAGTGTGTGGTGGACATATCTTGAGTGTTATGATGCATATACTTCTCTACAAGAAGATCATTGTTGGAAACTACAAGTGTAAGTCTCACAACTTTTTGCAAACTTAATTCTCAACTTATTTCGATTTAAGTTTGGGGGAGAGTGCGTGGTGTGACTCACCACATGAGTGTGCTTATGATGATGATTGAGAAATCTTTTTGTAAGATTAGGTAAATTTTAAATTTTCTCATGAGTATTGATTTGATTTTAGTATGATTGGTTGTGTTGAAATGTATGCTATTCCATATTTTGTTTATAAATGTTGTGCTGATGGTTTTGATGAGTTTTTGAGCATATATGAGTTGTATCGGAAGCATAGAAGTAGGGCAAAACATGGTTCGAAGTTGAAAAAAATATCAAAAATGGGTGTCAGAGCTCGACTCGTGTGCTGTACTCGGCCCTGTAAGCGAAGCCATGTGCCAACACCTGAAGCAGCTATACGCCCACGTCGAGGCCGAATTCTGAACTCGACTCGAGTCATGTGCAAAAGCTCGGGGCGTATGCGGAGCACGGGCCTGTAAGAAGGCCGTATGCGGACACCTGAAACATCAACTCGGCCATGTTGCGGTCGAGTCTTGAACTCGAGTCAAGTCCATGCAGGAAGCACGAGTCAAGTGCAAGACATGAGCCGAGTACAGTCCAAAATTTTCAAAAATTTCCAGCTCATCATGCATGCAGTTCGATTGTCCGTGCCAGCCATTTCCACTTCAAGATGCATTTTCAGGGAGTTCACTTTACTATTTATCATTTCCATTTGTTTAGCATATACATGATTTTGAATTGGATTTGATTGGATTTGTATGCTACTTCATGTGTTATGTACTTGGGAGGTTTACTTTCTTTATTAGTTTTTCTTATTTTTGAATAAGGTGGTAAATTCTTGAGCTTAGATGTTACTGGATGATGGGGATATTTGCTTGAATTTCTCTTGATGGATGGAATTTTCATTTTTGCATGTTATGTGTTTTTGTTTTGTTTCTTGTTTGGTGAGTTGTTGCTTTTGTGTTTGGTTTGTATTTTTATTCTTGTATAGGGGTTGCTTGGTGGTTTGTTTCGGGATGTTATGAGTCATTTTTAAATATAAATGATGATATGTTGTTTGTGATAAGTGATGGCGAATTATGTTAAGAATCTCAACTCGTTAAAATTGTGATATGTTCTATTTAACTTGTTCAATTTTGAGATGAATTGAAGTGTAATAGATTTCTAAAGGTCCAAGTAAAAGCTTGTAAGCATTTGAGCCTCAATCGTGCCTCCACGGTTAGTTTTTCATGAGTGGATCGATTGAGTCTTGGTAAACTAGAACTTGCTTATGGACTACGGAAATAAGCCCGATTGGTGGAGGTTAGTGATATGATCTTAGGCCATCTTTGTTAATTCAAAGTCATAGTCATAAATTTCCCTACTCAAACATCATCCTTAGTAAGCCATGTTGAGCCTTTAAACCTATTTGTTATTATTTGAGCACAATAAAAGCCTTGAATACCCACTTAAGTCTTATATATATAACTTTTGTGTGGGTGATTGAGGAGATGATGGTCTACAAGGTTTGATGTGAGAAATGTGCAAAAGAAAGAAGGATATGGTGAACAAGTAAGAAAATGATGAAAAGAGCTCAAGCAAAAATGTACATGCGACCTCAAAACAAGAAAAATGAGTAAAATCAACAAAAATATGATCAAGAAAGTCAAAAGTCAAAAGGAATGTAGCATGAAATCAAGAGAAGCTCAAGAAATTCAAAGAATGATAATGATTAGTGCTTGTGATTAGAAAAGAAAAGAAAGGAATATAGAAACGTGAAAAAGTTGAAGAAGCTGGTCATCTCTTCGATTACTTACACTTGATAAGTCACTCTTATCCATATTCTCCCTACCATTACCAAAGAGCCTATCATTACATCCAAAAGTAAAAGTCCTTTTTGATCATTAGTTGAAGCCTTGGTGGCTTGTGAATGTAGTCCGTGAGCAAGCCTATGGCGCGTCGGGTTCAATCGATTGATAAGTGTAATTTACCTTACTTCATAGAGTGTTGAGTGCATTTTGATATCCGATGTGAGACTTAGACCGGAAGGGACTTTATTATTCTTTATTCTCTTAGACTTGAACTTGTTAATTTTTCATGTCATGATTTTAATGTTGTAGTATGACTTGATATAATTTGTAGTTCTTGTTACTTATGATATGTTATTACTTACGTTCTTTAGGTCTTTCTCTAGGTGAAAATTCCACCTCTCGTTTTCTCATTTTCATTGCTCGAGGACGAGCAACACTTTAAGTTTGGGGGGTTGATCGGTGTCATTTTACCTAAATTTTAGTATCTTTTTATTATGTATTTTTGTGTATTTTTATTCATTTTGTATATCATTTGGTGATGTTATATGAAGATATGAAGATTTGTGCTTTGAAATGATAAATGTGTGATTTTTATGATTAAATGCCTTAAATTGTGCGATATTTGTAAATATTTATAGAATTGGTACTTTGGTGTAATTTGTATTATTTTCAGGTAAAAATGGATTCTAGACACAATAAGAAAGATGTGGGAAAAAACGGAGCTCAATTCGGAGTTCAAACGAGGGAGAACGAGCCAAAACAAAATACTAAAAAATGCACATCCAACTTGTGTAATTTTTTTGTATCTTTATAGAGCTCAAAACTGGACATGTTATACATAGTTGGAAAACCACAGAAGAGAGGATTGCGTGAGCACAAGAATCACTCAAATGGGGATTTGGATGTGAAAGTTATGCGCGAAACGGTGAGACTGTGCTGCACTCCCTGCACCAACTCGATCCGTGTGCCGAACTCGACCCGTGTTCTCTCCGAAGTCATTTTTATGATATGTACATGTTCTAGAAGCTTCCAGGGGGTATTAAGACCTGTTTTGAGTGCCAAATATGGGAGGAATCATTCTGGATCAGTTTCCACACACACTTGACACCAAAATTCACACACATTCATCTCTATCTCTTCCATCCTTCACTTCATCCATCCAATCCACTTGATCTCCTCAAATCCATCCACCATTCCATCAATCCACCAATCTAAGAAGGAAAATTCATCAAGGAGTGAAGATTGGAGCATGTTGAAGGAAGAAAATGCCAACTTCAAAAGGGAAGACAACTTACCTTTATTATGTTATTTTCTTCATTATTTGGCTCAATTGGAGCATTCAATGGATTATGTTGAATTTGTAATGATATGTAGTGGCTAGTCCTCATGTGAGGCTAGCAATATGATTGGTTAGGGATTATATAGATTTTGTACACCACATGTTTGATGAAATGATTGTTATGAATATTTTCTATCATGAATGCTTATTCTCATTTTATATATGATTTGTGTGATTAAATTCTCTATTCATAGTGTTAGGATGGTCATTCCAATATTATGCTTAGTGGTTTAATTGAATCATTGATTGCATTAGATGACTTAGTTAGTGTGAGGGGAACCAAACTTATGATCATAGTACCTTCATGGGAATTGAGAGCAATAGAAATCCTACGAGATTTAAACTTGTAAAAGAGTTGAGAACCTAATTGGCTTGGCCATAGGGATTAGGGGTACATAAGTGATTGCCCTTAATATCATAATATGAAAATCATTATTGCATGTGTGTGTGAGTTTACATGAGCTTATTCCATGAATTTTGCTTGTCTTACATACTTCTTAGATTGTTCACCTTCATCCATCTTCTATGTCCATTGTATCAATCTATCTTTAATTACTTTCCTAGTTGTTAGTTTTTAGTGTTAATCAACCCCCTCTTTATTGATTAGTCTTTCTAGAGTCAAACATCTTTCAAATACGGATACACACTTTTGCTATTGGGTTCGATATTCTAAATTTTACACTTGGTCACTACGGTCTACTATACGATAGAGTACACTTGCTCTAATCAATTATACCAAAATTGAAACCAAGTTCATGGTCATACGCCGGGACTAGTTTCTCTTTCCTTATCTCTTTTCTTTAGGGCACAGTACGTGAAACTTTATGTGATAGAGAATTCATAAAACTGTGTCTCTTTTATAGGTAGAGAGAGGACCAGATCGGGATATTATCTCTTTATCAAATTACATTATATCAATGTGATTGTTATCCATAAATATATATGACATTATTTATCTCATATATATTATTTATTTAAACCATATCTTTATTTAAGATATTTGATCATAATAAATATCTTATATATTTATTTATAAATGGCACTAGTCCATAATAATCTTACATTGGGGTCTTCTTCCAGAAAAATAATGTCAAGTCATCGAGTTTTAACTCCACGGACCTGATCGTAGACGAGATCAGTCCAGTTCCTAACATGACGAATCCCACCATTCCCACCACCACCCCACCTGATCAAGGAAAGAAGATTAAGGCTGGAACAGTGATTGGATTGGTTATTGGCAGCTCTGTGCTGGTGCTCGGATTGACTCTTTTAGTTTGCTACGGATGGAGGAGGAAGAGTAGAAAGGGAACCGATTTTGAAGGAGCCCTATTCGGTGAGAACCTTCTCCGGCGGCGGATCATCCTCCTCCACCACCAGCGTCCACGTCACCGTCCTGGACGGGCCGATGAACGTGAACTCCCTTTTCACAATCGCCGTTTATGTGGGTCTCTCACTGACTACCCTAGGCAGCACAGCCTGGAGAACCCGTCGGCTACGACGCCGGCGTCGACGTGGTGAAGAAGATCTTGGTTTTTGAGGTGGTTTCGTTCAGCTTCTTCCTATTCTCCTCCCTGGTGGCACATGGGCTGAAACTGGCAATTAATCTGCTTAACAGCAAAGACGTGGACGAGATCTTCAGAGCTCACGTCAATCTAAAGCCTGAAGATGCTGAGGTTCGGAATGCTAGGTTCGGCGATCGAGTCGGTGATGGGGTGCTTGTCAATGGTGAGCGTGATTGAGATCAGATTAGGGATGTTTGTGCTGGAAGAATGAAGAACGAAGAAGACGGTGAACTCTTTTAAATTAATTGCAGGAGAAATAATTAAAGGGTATTTATGTCTTTATCAATTTAAATTAATTTAATTTGATGATTTATGGGGTATGTTTAGTATATTTGGTCGAACATGGGTCTCCCACTAAAGTGAGGAGACCAGTTGCCAGGTGGGCTAGCCCACCTAGTTAAGGATTATTAATATTTTATGAGTAGTGGATAGTAATAGTGAGTGAGGGAACTCTTTTACTAAAAGGAGAAAATGGGGATCATTGAATATGACACCAATATAGTAAAATGATGACCTTTCGATGGGACGGAGGGAGTACCACTTTTCTTTAAAATGTTATCAGTCTTCATTTATACTATAAATTGCATGAATTGTTCACTAATCGTTATCACTTTTTATGAATTGTGTATCACTTTTCAATATTATAAAATTTATCATACATTATCACATTTTTTAAATTTATAATGAGTCAAAAATTTGTTCCGTCTCATAACTTTTTAAGATTTTAAATTTTCTCTTAAAAAATACTTATATCAATTTAATATCATAACTATTTTTAGTTCAACTTTGTCCAATTTTTATCGAAAACCTTGATTTTCGCCGGAAAAGGGCCATGTGCCTATTTCCTGACAAAAACTAGGGTTTTTTTTTAAAAACAAATTTTAAAATCTCAAAAAGTTATAAGACAGAATAAATTTTTAACTCAATTTATAATATTTAAATTAAAATATAAATTGAATGAATAACAAATTTTAAATTATTATATGTTTAAATAATAAAATATATATTATATAAGAGAAAAAAAAACGTAAAATACATGTATAAACATATTCATGCAAGATCTAATTAATATTATTTTTTTATTTTCTAATTTGATAGAAATCAAACATGACCATTATTTAAAAAAAGTTAATTTGATCAATGAATAATTCATCTCACAAATTATGATTCGTGATAATGTCTCATCTAAGTCTTTGTCTGTTAATATAGCTAGTGTCTAATATTTTCCTTTAAAAAAAGTTAATTTGGTCAATAAATAATTCATCTCAGATTCGTGATACGTTCTCATTAAGACTTCTATTAATATAGTATCTAACATTTGCCTTTATGATTTAATATTGATTCTTAAGTACAATTGTAATTTCAATGGGTGATTCGTATTATTCTCTTATAATTCATTTCTTATATTAACCTTAAAACACCTTTAAGGTTTTAGGGTGTATTTTTATTTCTCTGTTATGATTTGTATTTTACTCTTAAGTTTCATAATTTTTTCTCTAAGAATTGTTCTAAATATATGTCCATAGTGAGTTTGTTGGATTTTACAAGGCACGAGTTACTTTGCAGAAGGAACATAAAGAAATTTCGGAGATTGAACAAGTAGATATCTTGTAAAAGAATAGTAGATTTTGGTTGCTGAAGAAAAGATTTAGGGAGGAGTTCTCTTTAAGTTTTATTCATGAAGTCCTTGTTCCTAATGTAGTAGTACCAGAAGAAATGTTGGTTTTTAAATAGCTCTTGTTAAATTATTGATATAAATATACTCACTCCTTCCTATTCTAATAGTTATGTTTGTTTTTTTGAATGAGGATTAAGAAATATAGTATTTTAATTGTGTATTGAAATGAAAGATACAATATTTTTCAAAAAAGATGATAGTTGTATTAGTGTTGTAGGTAAGTGCAATGGAAATGTTTTAATTGTTTTGTGTGGGTCTCATATACTATAAAAGAAAATATTATCATTAGAAATGGGTGCTCAAATTATAAATATGTAACCATTAGGACGAAACGCAGGAAATATTGATTATTTAATATTCCTTCCGTCCCACCGAAAAATCTTAATTTACAGACAAAAAAAATAAATAATGAACTTTCGGTGGGAGTAGACGATTGTGCCTGATTTAATTTCTAGCCAATGTTCTTATTAATCTGTTGCTGTCTTTTATATCTTTAAAACATCGTTTTTAGAAATTGAATAGTAATTCATTAATGAATCACAATTAGTAAATGAGATTTAAAAATCTAAAAAACCTAAGGTGGAGAATATGCCATTGCGGCATAAAAAGCATATCCAGCCTCAGGGCATAGCTCAAGTGGTAGAGGGGAGGGTGGAAAGACCTTCCAACTGAACTTGATTGCATCAGGGTGGGTGTTCGAATCCTGCCTTTAGTATGGATTTGGCCCCTTGCAAGCACAAGTTTAACAGTGATCCCTCTCTATAAGTCACTTGAGGCACATCCTGCAATTTACCTCCTCCACAAATCCCCAAAGCGCCCCTGCGGTGGGGACCCCTAATGGTGGGTACACCATAAAAAGCATATCCACGTCGGACACACCATAACCATTCATTTTAGAAAACCATGTGGACGTGGTCCCTGTTTCTCGAAAAGCCCTTATATTGACATGACCCAAGTACATGCAGACTACCTGATAAATGAGTTAAGAAATGGAAAATAAATTTAACTTAAACCATAATAAACGAGTTAAAATAAAAAGAAAAGAAAAAGAAACATGAACCAACAAATTAGTGGGGGGACTCAACAACAGAACGATACAATACTTGAGGCCCACAACCACAAGTATATGCCAAGAATCAAGATAAGATTACTCCCCAACAACCAGCAAAATCTTGTTTGAAATGTTTCTTGCATCTGGATTGCACAACCCTGGTTACCACAGATTGATGCATTTGCCACTAGCAGAAATCATCTGTTCCGGGCCAGGCCGGGCCGGGCCTTCCATTTTCTAGTAGCTTAAAGGATCATTCATATACTAGACTTCACACCCAAGTAGAAATGAGATGAAAAAACAAAATCATTGAATGTGCACACACATTGTGATCAACTTCATAAAACATAAAGACATAATAATTTACATTATATCCATTGAAGCTCACACACAGTTCAGATAGATACACGAACATAATCCAACACAGAAGCAAACACAGTTTGCATTATTTAAACAATCAAATCTTAGAAACATCATGGAAGAGAGTGGTTTCAAACCAAGCAATTCATTCCGCTAGACGTGCACCATTGCAGGGTGAGAGCCTTTGATGGCTTCCACTTCTTCATGAGACTGAGGCGCGTCGTCCGACTCCTCGGCTCTGGCCTCTACCATAACAGCATTGTCCTCGACACTGAGGCTGTTGGCTTCAAACATGAGCTCCTTTACTTCCTCAAGCCTCTCTTTGGATAGAGAAACCTCAGCCAGGAGCTTCCATGCATTGTCCTCCGAGGCTTCCTCGTAGTCTTTCTTTCGTTTCAGCACCATATGTCCACTAATCTCTGGATTAACTTGAGTGTCGAGGAGCCCAGAACTCACTTCCCCGAGAGCCTGCTTCTCAGCATAGCACTGATTCCATCACACAGACAATTGGTTAGAACAAAACATGAACGTGAAACACCTCACATCCAAGAGAATTTAATGGGCATTAATCCTAACCTGTGGAAAGACGAAAACTCGTTTACCAGAATCAGCAATAAGCACATTGTAGGGAATGTTGTTCTCTTGGAGGCAGATGCAGGCATCTGAGACAACGTTGGATAAGTCATCCAGAGTATTCCCACCCTCGAAAACCAGTCCCCTGACTGGATAATTCAGAATATATGATATTTTCACTCCATCACTAGTAGTCGTTATCTTCTTCGAGGGAGCCTTTTCAATGGGAAAAGGTGTTGCCAGGTAATAAGCCTGGAAGTGAAGGTGATTAATGGTGGCAAACGCGCCCAAGCTATTGTAACCCACACGGAAGTAGGGATTGTCTGCTTCGACAGCCATGTGGAGAGCAAGCAAGAAGCTCTCGCGATCAATCCTCTGGGGCAAACATTCAAAAATCCGAGGGATCAGCAACACATGTCCATACTCAATTGGACTGACCTGTTAAAACCATGCACAACATTCATCAAACACTTTCAATATCATGGGAACACAGAAAAATATTAAAAACATACATTAATGGCAACAACGCTTGGTGAATTCTCAACATCAATGGGTGCATTGGGGAAGAAATGGGCATTGCTGTCCTCACTGGACTCAAATTGGAAGAGCACCTCCTCTTGCCCAACTTTGGTAAAATTGAACTTGGTTTCATCGAAGGGCTGCAAAACCTTATCAACTCGGAACTCGGTCGGCCTCTTCTTGAGGTGCCTCCCCTCATTCAACTGAGCAATAAACCCATACTTCCCAGGAATCACCTATGAACACATATATTTACTCACAATGAAATTAAGAAGACAACATGAACACTACTGCAAGAATCAAGTGCAGATCATTAAGAATAAAAACATTAAAATAAAGAGGTAAAAGACAAACCTTGGTTTCGCAAGCAGTGACATCATATCGAAAGAGTCCTCTCTGCAAACGATCCTCCCACTACCCTCAATCATGAATGTCAATTTCAGTAAATCACCACATAGTTTCATTAAAAAGTTACAAATAATAACCTAAACACAAGAATTTACCTCCCCAAGAAGAAGGGAGTCAAGGAACTCGACTGGTTGCTCATCGTTAACAGAAACCTTCTCAGAAACAAATTTGTTCACCTTCTTAAAAGCATACAAAGGAAGCTTTGCCCCTAATCCATTCAAGATATCATCCCAGTAAGTTTTACGCCACAAAATTGAACATCACAAGTCAATATAAAAATTAGCCACGGTAGAAATTACCTGAAATGCAGCAGGTCCTGAGGCAATTGCGGCCGCAGCCGCCGTCTTCCGCCACGTCTTTTTGGTAGTTGGAAACAACAGTAGGAACCCTCTTAATCCTCAGCATCATTTTTCGAAACCTTAATTAAAATCACACTTCCCCCTTGTTTTAAAATCGTTGAAAGCAGAAAGACGAAGAGGCGGGCGAATTGTCGATCGAATGATAGCGTAGTAAATAATAGCGAGCAAATAAACAAAAAGAAGAAATGAAATCTAAAGCGGGAGGGAGGTGAGCTAGTAGAAACCACCGCCGGCGAGAAAGAGGAGGTCGGAGGGGCTGCCGCCTTCAGAAGGCAGAGCGCCACGTCCGCCGTGCGGCGAAGGGTTGGTGGCTGCTACACAACCCTTGCGTCGTACAGCTGGGACATGATAAACCGGCGGATTAAACCTTAGAAAAGCCGTGGTTGTCGACAATTCGAATTCCCTGGGTTTTACCCCCTCTCTCGGTTGAAGCAGACGAACAAGGTAGGTCACTATTTGAAATCCAGGTCAAAGAGATTGATTGAAGAATGGTGTTTATGTGTGTGTGGTGGTGAAGGTAGTTGGAAAAGTGGGCGGATGGATATATATATATAGAGGGGATGTGGGTGCTGCTCACGGCCATGGTTGGTTTTGAAATTGCAATGGAATTGGAATTGGAATTGATCTCCTCTGCTGGGTCCGGTCCGGCCTGTCCGCACTCATGATTGGATTCCTGCGACCCGGCCCAACTCGGCCGAGTAATTAATTAAGAAAAATTATTCTGCACATCCACTTTTAAAAATTTATATACTTATAGATAAAATTATATACATCAATGAATAAAAAAGTATACATTTTATTAGCGAATTTTTGTTAGTTTTTTTAATGAAAAACTGAATTTAAAAAAAATTATAAATATATATTCCCTCCGCCCCAACTTCCACTTCACATTTTCTGTTTTAATCCGTTCCAAATTCAACTTCACACTACCATAAAAGGAAAAGGCAACTAACTAATATTTCTCTAACATACTTTAATTTCAAATTTGTCATCATCTTTTTAACACACATAACATACTTTATCATTTATTTATTACCTAAAAATACTATCATTAAAAGTATGTTAAAAAGTGACTTTTTTTAAACTCCACAACTATAGTAAATGTGAAAATGAATTTGGGATGGAGAGAGTATATATAAACTATTGAATAAAAATTTATACACATATGGGTGTATGTGTGCACCTGAGTGCACAGAATATCAATTCATTAATGAATGGATGTAAGTGAGTAGAGTAGTTCGGAACGACCTCCGATAATTGATCAAGGTGTTGAACCCCTCCAATAGGGCGTTCTTCAAATCAAATTCATCCAGCATTTTTCGTTAAGTCAACGATCTCATAGTGTTCTACAAAATTGTACAGTGTTCTTCATGGAATATTCTCAAGTCAACGTTTGATTTAAACAAAGGTTCACGCCTCCGAATAAATGTTCTAAAGCTTCAGCTCAAGCTCTTACAAGTTTCATCCTAAGATCCGACTACGAAAGTTGAAGAGAGTCAAGAAGTCAACTCTAAAAAGGAATCAGATGATAGATTAGAGGCTGATATTCAAATTCTCACGTTCAATCCATCTTGAATTATAATTGTAATCTATTTTGTGTTTATTACAATATATACAAAATTTACTGTTACAAAATTTGGTTAGTGACTCGATTCGATAAATGCTCGTTTATTTACGTTCAATTAGTCAAATGAATACTAACGAGATCTATTTTTAGGATCATTTATTAATAAACAGAGTTTAAGCATTGCATAACTTGTGTGTTAAAAGCTCATGAATATACTCATTTAATGTACGCTTCGTGTCTACGTGAATGATCTCATTAAAAGCTTTTATATATATATATATAAATAAAAGACCTAATTCCTTATGTCCAAATATGCAGCAAAGTCTAATCAACATGGCATTCAAGCACTGCATTATAATGTTCTTCCTTTGAATCATTAATCCAGCCTTATTGGTACTCTGATGTATCTCATCACCCACTTTAGAACCTCCTAATGAGCTCTGCTTGATTCCTCATGTGCTAACAACATTCATGGAATATGCTAAATCAGGTCCAACACACCATGGAATAAATAAGGCTCCCTATTGAATTTGCTTAAGGCCAATCATCATCAGTTTCTTCTCTTCTTCTGTATCAGACTTTTGATCAGAGTGTATTTAGCATCTTGCTTGGTGTTGTAACACTCTTACTTAAGTCCATGTTATATCTTGAAACCTTTTCAAGATATGATTCTTTATTAAAAATCTCCAATCCTCTGATTTATTTGTCAAAATCTGCATACTAAGTATTGTATTACTTTAGCTTCACCTAGGTCCTTCATGTCAAACCTTCAACACTTCTTAACTCCATTAAACTAGCTAAAGAATTGCTTTCTATCAACATACGGAAACACTTGCATGAAACCGTCTCACGATAAGCCTGTTATATATATATATATATTTTTTTTAATTAATTGCTTTTATTATGGATGTTATATATAATCAATTTTCATTAAAAAATTTTATTACATTTTATTTATACTATAAATTTTTTATAAAATAATTTACTCAACCATTATTACATTTTATAAATTAAGTATCACTATTTATAAAAAAAGTATTATCACTCTTTATACATTTCAGAAAAATCTATTAGTGAGATAGTGTCATGAAAATGTTTCCTATTAGATAAAAAAAAAATAATAGCACATGAAATATTGTAACTCAAAGAAATCTTTAAAGGTGAGACAATAGTAAGCGTGGATAGATGGTGCAGCCTCTGAAAATGGATAATCTTGTTGGCTGGTCAAAATTAATACGCAAATAATAAAAAAAACGAAACATGAATTAAGAAAATCTGATAAGTTTAAAGCTACTTCGGAAATGGAATCTGACAAGAGTATACGGAAGTTTGTGGGGGGTTTCGTAAAATGACTTTAACCCAATAACCAATCAACACTCATCTTCCAAATTTTATACATCATCCAAATGACTTTTAAGTGTATGAGTTGAGAAAAAGTAAAGGTGCTCAATCTAATTAAAAGAAAAAAAATAAGTTGTTGCATTTTAATTAATAACGTTAAGAAAATACTATAGAATATTTTTGTAATATTGTGAATATATTAATATTGCATAATATAATTTTTATTGAAAATGTAAAAAAAGTTATGGGACATAAAAATTGAAAAATATGATATATATATATATATATATATATATATATATATATATATATATATATATATATATATATATATATATATATATATATATATATATATATATATATATATTAATTAGTCTCATGTCTATTATAATTAAGAAAAATATTGTAAGAAAGTAAGACCATTTTACATTTTTAATTAGTTATCACATATTTTAAAAATAGGGTTAATTGCAAAAAAAATCACGAGCTTTATTCCTATTACAAATTAATTCTCGCTTTTGAGAAATTACAAAAAGAACCACCACTTTTAAGTATTGTTGCAAAATAAATCTAATTTTTGACTAAAGTAAAGCTTTTTTTGGTTTTTTTGCAATAATACTTAAATGTGGTGGATTTTTTTGCAATTTCTCAAAAGTGAAGATTAATTTGCAATAGGAGTAAAGTTCGTGGTTTTTTTTGCAATTAACCCTTAAAAATATTATAAACTCACATATTTTAAAAATATTACTACATTTTATTTGTACTGTAAATTGTTCATGAAATAGTTCACAACACTACTATCACTTTTCATGAATTGGATATCATTTTTTGTCCGTCTCGTAAAAGTCATTCCGTGAAATAATCTCACACAAGTCTTTGTCTATAATTAGTTTTCGTTTTTATAAAGGAAACACTTGTGTAAGACCGTCTCACATGAGAATGATTTTGCGATGTCTTAAATAATTATCATTTTTTATGAATAATATTATCATTTTTTATTAAATACTATTATTACTTTTATTTATACTACTAACTATTAATGAAATAATAATTGCATTACTATCACTTTTCATTAATTTAAATATTACTTTTGTATTAAAATATTATCACTTATAATTCGTCTCATAAAAAAATTTTATGATTAAAATATTATCACATTTTATTAGTCACATAAAAATCTTCTTGTGAAATGAAATATCTTAAAAGTGTTTGTCTTACCCTAAATATCTGGTCTAATTTCGAATTTATTTAACGCAATCAACTCTAATCACTAGTATCTCATTATTAAAATCATTTTATAAAATAAATAAAATAGAAAAGGAATTAAAGAAGATTCTCTGAATCCCACAAAATAACATACACATGTCAGCCCCAAATCTTGCCCTAAGTGTCAAGATTCTGTCTTACTGGTGCGTTCATCTTCTACACCTCAATTTATCTTTCAATTTCTTTTCAGATTTGAATCCTAATTAGCAATTTCAATTTCTCATTTTTCAGATAAGATCCTAATTTTTATTTTTTTTTCATATTGCGGCGCTTACAGCTTCGGGCTTCCTCCAATTCCGAGTAGAATACGACAACACTAAGGTATTGTCCACTCCCTCACCGTCGTAATCCCGCTAGCTAGGTAGTTAAGTTACGGATTTTTCTGTGTTATGTTAGGTGCTATCTACTAATGTCTCGCCCATTAGGTGCTCGATGAATTGTTTTGAAGAAATTTTTAACTGCTACAAATTTTTATTGTGTGATATGTACGTGATTTTGATTTCAAGTAGCATGCATTCACCATTACTCAGTATTTAATGACATGCATACATATTATTAAGTTGTAGCTTGGTAGTCATGCTTTTATAGGATCTCGATGGATAAAATTGTGTTTTTCAGTGTGGGTAGTTTAGCATCGAAAGCTGAATTTTTTTTGTAGCTGGTAATTGTTGGTTTTGAGTCTTTTGCCTGCTTTTGCCTACACATATTTCTGATGATGTTTATGTTTGAACTAATTCTCAGTGCATAAAATGCAATAAAGATTATCTTGACCCAATGCATGTTTGGTTCTTCAGGTAGATGTTAGTGGCTTTTCTATATGTATATGAACTCAGAAATAGTTTGTAATCACTAAATTCCAAATGGTGCTCAATTTGTAATCCTGCAAGCTGTAATTATCATCCGCACCATCCGTCTCTTCTTCCTTCATTATGAATTACTTTACTGAATAGTTTTTGTTATTATTATCCTATCTGTCTTGACTTTGTTTACCCTAAGTGACATTTTCTCATGCATTTTCTCATGTGTATATACTTGAATCGATGGTTGTGTTTGTGTAGAAATAAAAATTGAGCTTCTCTACTTGCATGCACCTGTTTTATTGAAATTGAAACTTTCTCATCAATTGTTTCTCTCTGGGGAAATTTCTATTGATTGTGAGATATGTTTGCATGTGAGAAAATACTATCAAGGTAGCAGATATGATAAATGAAGAACTTGCTATCACTATGATAATGTCTTTTTTTTTTCCATCTTTGAAGTTGCATTTGAATTAAATGATTCAGAGTCAGAATGATGTTTGGGAACTTGCACACTTCAAATTAAGTTGATTTATATTAAATTTAGCTTGTATTTATTTTGGAAATTATCAAGCAATCTCAATGAAGTAGAACCCTTATAGTTGAATCCTATCAGTCCCTTTGCTTTTATTAGGAAATTACTAAAGAGTGCATTCAAAGTGATATTCACTGAAATGGGTGAAAAGCTTTGGTTTACGGAAGAATTTTTTGAAACGACTGCCAAGTTAAGCTATGTTATACCTAGAATTGGTGCTACTCTAAATGTCCATTTTCTACCATTGTTGTTTGGTAGTATGATCACCCATTTGAACGTATTCCACCTATTCTACAACATAATTATTAACATAAATATGTTACTATGTGTACAGGAATATTCCAAGCAATGTATGCTACAATTTTTACAAGAAGAACAATTTCCATAAATAAACAAATAAAAAACAGTAAATACAGGGTACACTTCACGAAGTGAGGTGCCCCTTCCTAGTATTAAAGAAAAATCAAATTACTTCTTTTTTTATAATGCTATTTTGGATCCCTGAGTTCAATTCCTGCCAATGTCGCTGGTTGAGAGAGTGCGAAAGAAGAGAACTATGAAATTTGGACTTCTTTTGTGCATATGTACAGAGGGTCATAATAGTCAAACGAAAATTAATACACTCCGCTTTTTAGATGGGTTTACGAAACCCACCAACCCTTTGGGTTCCAATCAACCGGACCTGAATGTTTAAAAATCCGGGCTTCAATAAAGATTGGTCCAAAAAATTTTCAAACGGTTGGTTAATTAATATATTATGGGATAATTACCCAAAGCAAACACTTCCCCTACAGGGGTTTAGGGGTTTCAATTTTGTAGCCCCCAGCCCTTATTACTTCTTAGGCATCGGTCAAAATTCATCCTTTTCTCAATCTCTGCATCTTCAACCACTGGACATTCCCCGAGGCGAGGCTCCATCTTTGTTTCTAACTCCCCTTTTGTGTTTGTATATGTTTTATACTTTTAGGCGCAGTGTAATTTGGGTGTCAAGGAGGGTTACGGATAACATTGGTTCGAACTCAGATACATTGCACTTCAAGTGTTCAACGAAATTCTTATTTTGGTTCTTCCTGTTGTTACTTGTGTTACAACATCTAGTATGAATACTAAGGAAATCATCTTGATAACTTGGGTTCTTTCATTTGTTATGGTATGGCTTCGGCCAAATTCTTGATTGGTGACATTTGATTCTTTATGTATATTAATACTGATACTACTATGCTATGATTTTGCAGCAAACATATTGATTTCGATTACTTGGAAGAGATCAAATATGCTCCCACAGAGATTGAAAAAGGCAGTTACTGACAATCCTAAGAAAGTTGCAGACTTGATTGACCTCGTAAATCTGCCCACCACGCTCAGAGATTTTATGGGTCAGTCTCAGAGTTCTCAACTCAATTGCTTTAAGCGGGTCTGGTCTTATATAAAGGAGAACAATCTTCAGGTAATTAATCCAAATTTGGACATCTTAGAGGAATCAAATTTCGACTGTTGAATTTATTTGCCTTGATTTTGCTAAAATAGTCATCATGTATTCTCTTTTATTGTATTTTCTTATTTCCCAAATCATTTTTATTTTTCTATTATATTTATAAAAGGACGTGTAAATGAACAAATTTTGAGTGAGATTACAAGTGCAGTTTCTTGGAAGAAGTTATGTTTTTGCTTTGAGCTAAATCATTGGAAGCAATAATGGGATGAGTCCTATCCCTGCCTAAGTGCTAGGCATGTAAAATAGTAGTAAATGATTTGTAATACAAGAATTTTCTCAAACAAATATCAATATCACGAGATTTAATATATATATATATATATATATATATATATATATATATATATATATATATATATATATATATATATTTTTTTTAAGAGATATAAATTCACAATTTTTAATCGAATTCAAATATACTGATTTGAATGGAATGCGAACTTTCGAGCACAGTCGAGTAGTGTATATTGCTTTTGACTTGAATACGAAACTGATTTCAAATTCAAAAATAAACTAATACTACCATACATTCAAGAAGCACATCCAACCAATTTCTTATGTATTTCCATGAGGACATCCGCATGTATAATAGGCTGATAGCCTTTCTAAGCTATATTTTGTAATTTTGGTTAGAAACTGCTGTGTCCCCGTGTGATTCAGCTGATATTTGATGAAAATTGCTGCCGTTGTTTGTGATAAGGAAGAGTAGATGTATAACAAGGTTTCTGTTATAAATTTCTGCTTAGTCTAAATGGTTCTGTGACTTGCATTGTTTTATGATTTAGCTGTGTTTTAATTTTCTTCTTTTTGCAGGATCCAGTCAATAAGAATGTAGTTAACTGTGATGAAAAGCTGGAGAGAATTCTGTTGGGAAAGTCTGAGGTGGATCTTACTGAACTACCCATGTTGGTCAAGTTGCATTTTCCCAAGAAATCCAAGTGATGCAAGTTCATGATGTTTTCGTCTAATCTTCGGGTTCATCCTCATGTCATAAAAGATTCATATTACAATGCTTCTTCTATTCTGAATGCACTCAAAATGTCAAGTTGGAGGAGGGTGTTGTAGTTTTGGTACGAGTGTTATTCTTGTTGCCTTTTTAAAAAAAATATATGTGCGCCTTTTTTATGGTGGAGACTTGTTATTCAATGATGCATATATAAAAGGGTAAAACTCAATCAAAGTCCTGTGCTTGGGATGGAGCTCAATGAATGATGTTCGAAAGCAGTATATCTCGTTTGTAATGTTTTTCCTTGCTGTCTGTTTTTGATTAAAATGAACATGTGTTGATGTTGATCAATTCAAAGTCAATAAATGCATTCATGCCGTTATCATTTATATGCTGCTTTCAATTACTCATCCAGGATAAGTCAAACAAGTAAAGTTTGCAGATTTTTGAACCAGAATAAAAAAAATTAGTAAGTCAAGTGAAATTGGATTGTACTGTACTTGTTCTTCTCATCTCAATAGTTAATGTTGCTTTTATTCATTGTTTCTCCTTTTTGATCTCCCTACATCTACCACCTCCCTAGTCCCTTTCCTATGCTGTAATGACAGATCATATGGTTTGAATGAATTGTATTATTGCCTGACAATGACTGAATTTATACATCTTGCAATCAAAGCGTTTTAGCGAAAAACACTTAATGATTGTCTCATTGCATGATCTATGATTATTGCATTTGTTTTTTCCGTGGGGTGGAATGAATCCCAGAACACATACTTACTTGCATCCGAACACGTAAATGGATTATGCTCGTCACACAGATAGCTCATCTCAAACCTTCCTGTCCCACAACATGCCTTTGCTGAATGTTCGAAACCTACACAGTATATAGAGTCAGTGAACCCCACTTATACAGAATGTCTATCAATGTGAATGAGTTGGTAAAACTTACCATAAGAACGGGGATTCTGTATCATGTCATAAACGATGGAATATGGATTGGTAAAGATCAATTGAATTCCAGAAAGATCTCTATTTAGTGTTTCAACTAGAGCATTTAACTTCTGATTGAAATCCAGGGCCACCTTGTTGTACTTCTCTATGCAGCCTCCTCCAGATGCTATATTTGCTGTTCGTTCCAGCGGCAAGCAACCCATCGGAGGAAGTCCTGTCAAAGATATCTTCCGCGCTCCGAGCTCATAAATCTGTGTTATGAAGTTTCTTGCTATGCCCTCCAAGAACCTCTGGTAATCTTCAACACTGAACTCTGCTGATCTCTTTGGAAGAAGGTAGTAGTTTTCTAAGAAATCATTCGTTCCTATACTTATAATGTACAGAGCTTCTCTTAGGACTTGTTCAGCTTTCTCGTCTCCCAGGTACCCTCGTAACCGACTTTGGTATTCCTTGTAGTACTCCACCTCCTTCCACAGAGGTATTACAGACTGCATTTCATGTTAAGAGTGAGAGAGAGAGATTGTGGAGATTGTAGAAGCAGGTACTTACAAGAACTTTAGAGGTGGCATTGTCAAAACCCGTGCCGGCAGAAGCAAAGCAGACTCCTGTGGCGAAATCTTGAATGGTATAAGCCGGATCAAAGTAAGCAGGGATGGCATTTTTCAACCCGAAAGCCTCGGATATGAAATCCGTGGCAACCCTTCCGTTGGAGAAGCGCCCGGTCGCTCTGCCTCCGTCGAAATCTCTCCCATAAGGTCTGAAATTGCTCTTGAGTACAGTTGGAATGTAGTTATTGTTTCCAGAATCCACGGTGGAATCTCCAAACACGATTACGGAGGATACTTTGGCATCAGATCTGAGCATAAGTAGGGACAGAAAGATGAAAGAAGTGAAAGGCAATGCCATTTCAATCAACTTGTTCTTCTTTATCCAAAGCCAGAAAAAGATGGCAATTATATGGTTTGATAGCAAGTTGTTGGCTAATTATCAGGTTTGTTGTGACTTTTAACTGATCCCAACAATGCACTCCTCCCACAAGAAAAGGTAACCATTAATTCGGTGTTCTAATGATGACATCGATGCAAATACATCATTGCATCTCTTATTTAAAGCTATTTTCATAACTTCTGTGAATTAGACTCTACTTTTATTAATCATATTTCAGATTTCATTGCTTGCCCAAAAATTAAAATAACTTTTTTTTTTTTGGCTCTGAAAATAGTTGTGCTAAAGATTTTCTCTCTGTTTATGAATATTTTGGGCCACTCTTTTGTAATTTACATAGTAGTACTCCCTCAGTCCTTGACCGCCCTTCCTGTTAACCCTTCCCGTTACTGTACTACGTTGTTAGAGAAAAGTTGTACTTTTTGATCAATTTTGTTGACTTTAGAGGATATTGAAGAGTGGCGTGGGACGAACGAATAAGGAAAGTGTGAAGGGTGTCATGAGACGGAGGGGTACAATATAGTGCAGGAGGGAGTACCTTGTTCAATAAAAATTCTAGGTGATGTTTGTTTTGGGATTTTGGGGAGTTTAAAAATCATGAATAATGATGTTGTGTTTGTTTTGGATTTTTAATAGGGTATGTTTTAACTTTATGTCAAATCAATGTGTAAGAATGTATTAATTTATGTAAGAAAGTATATGAGATATGAGAGATAAAGAGATAAAGTGCATTAATTGAGGAAAGAAAATGTGATAAGTATATATATGGATGATTTTTAAAATTTGGGTGTGGAATTTCAATTCCAATTCCGGAGTTTTAAAACCCGGAACAAACATCTAGTGTTTGCATTGACAAAATTCAAATAAAACTAAACATATAACATAACATGGCTTAATTCATAAGTGTATATTTAAGGATTGCTTTGGCTGGACAAGACCACCTAGAATTTGCTAAAAAAGATACTAGTAACTACATGGATATTATATATGAGAGAAATGATGTTCTTTCTAGTTTGGCATGATTGCATGGTAATTTATTTGATGCATTATCAATTAACTTATTTTGATTTTCAAAATAGTGAATGGTTTACTCCCTCCGTACCTTGGTAAGAGTCTCATTTGATTTTGGGCACATAAATTAAGGAGTATTATTATTTAATGTGTAGTGGGTAGTTGTATTAGTGGGTATGTGGGTCCCATGTTTTAATTGTATTAGTGTGTGTGAGTGAGTCTCATGCGTCCAAAAAAGGAAATGAGATCATTTGGGTGAGACAACCAAAATGGTCTTACCAAGGGACGGAGGGAGTATATTGTTCTTAGGCTTACCCTTATTATGTCCAACCATAAAAGGTGCAAGACGCCTGTGGCTTTATATATTTCCTTTTCACTGTTATTACAATAATAAATTATTTATTATATTTTGGGATCAATTAAATAAAGATTTTTTTTTCTCTTGGATTCAGAACTGCACCAGATTAATAAATGAGCACCAAACTTTGCAACTACCCACTAAAATGTTGGGATGCTCATGATTAGATTACGGGTGGGGAAAAATACCTAAAACTCGGTATACCGCGATCGTCGTATCGAAAAATGCCGAAAAATGTCGAAAATTTAATATACCGAAATTTTCGGTACGGTATGGTTGCTGTACCAATAATTTTGGTACGGTATCGATATAGAATATTAAAATTTTTGGTATTTCGGTATACCGAAATTATTTTCGGTATTTCGGTATCGGTATACCGATACCGATATACCGAAAATTTTATATAATTTTTTTAAAAATTTAATTATACATAATACAATATTTAAGTATATTTTATATTATTAATATATTTAAATTATTTTTATTTTATTATGTATTACATTTATTCATATATATTTTTTAAAATTTAAAATAAGCTCTAATTAAAATAAATGAAAATATAATACACATCTAAATAAAAATATAGGAGTATAAAAATTTAATAATAAAAAATTTGTTATTTAATCATGAATAAATTAAAAGCAACATAAGTATCATTAAAGTAAAATGTTTGAGATTAGAAAATTTAATTATTTTGAAATATTTTTATATTAATTTTATTATTTTGATTAAAATTAAATATTATTTTTTTGGTATGGTTTCGGTAAATCGGTATTTTTCAGTATGTTGAATTTTCGGTATGAAACGGTATGTCAACATTTCGGTATTAATTGGTATTTACCGAAAAATCGGTACGATGTAAATTTCGGTACGGTATCGGTATTCGATTTAATTAACCGAAATTTCGGTATACCAATTTTTCGGTATACCGAAATTTCAGTATCGATATCGGTATGAATTTTTTTATACCGAATTTTTCGGTACGATATCGGTACGGTATCGATATTTTCGGTATATCGATATTACCCACCCCTAAATCAGATAATGCTAGGACAACTTTTGCTCAATTAATATGACAATAAATCAGATATTTGTGCAAGTATTTTGTAAGTCTATCATGAGATAATCACAATTTTGTCATTCAAAATATATTATCCACTCTTTATCTATTTAATGAACTGTCCGTGATGATGAAATAGTTTTTTTTTTATCGGTAAACCAAGTACCATACAACCCCTTCTTCATGTCTCTCACTTAAGTGAATAGTCCAGTGGCCAGGTGGGCTAGCCCACCTAATTATGATGATGAAATAGTTTAATTGAACTATATTTTTTGTGAAGTGAAGAACCTAGTGGCCAGGTGGGCTAGCCCTCCTGGTTATGATGATGAAATAGTTTAATTGAACTATATTTTTTGTGATTGTGTATTAAGATGTTATTACTTTCTATTCAATAATTTCAATTTTGAAATGATTTTACAAAAGTTTTTTCATTTTATTTTTGAGTTAGTCTCTTGTAATTCAGGTTTACATCACAAACATTTGTAAACTCTGTTTCCCCCTTTAATTTAAACTCCTAGCAATACATAGATATAATACATAGGGTATAATAAGATTGGAGGGGGAGGGCTTAGAGTGAAAAAAAATCAGAGTTTACATAATTAGTTATGTAAATCGGGTTTATATAAATATTCGTGTTTATTTTTATGTACGGATAATCGATTCATAAATTATTTAATTTGGGGGTCGCGAACTCAATATCCAACTTTGCCCTTTCCTCGGGTTGGCACAAGTGACATTGCCATTGCTTTTATAGCGTTGATTAATAATTATAAATTGAAATTTATAATTATTTAAAATTAAAAGGCAATAGGTAGGGTGAAGTTATCCCCACCAAATACAAATTTCACAATCTCCCACTCCCTTCCCACCCCAAATTTGCTCCCTTCTCACCCCAAATTGGTTACTGTACCATTTTTTTTTTCAAATGTAATTTTAAAGTTTAGGTGTAATATTATACTCCTAGGATTTAGGATACTAATTTCAACTCGTGGTTTAAAATATAATTTTAATTTTACCTTTGTGGTTTATGGTATAATTTATCTATAGGGTTTAGGGTTTAAGATTTAGGGTATAATCGTAATTTTATCTTTATAATTTAGAGTATATTTTACTCCTAGAATTTAAGGTATAATTGTAATTTTAATTTCTTTCCGGTTTTAGAGTTCTCAACAACAAACCCCTTCCCTTATTTACTCCTCTATTTTAGATTCATAAACTATTTTGTTTTCTATGGTGTATACTTGCTATGTACATAACATAAAAAAAGGGGTGGTTATTCTATTTTCATCGTAGAATGATTATTGGATCTTTTTCTTCTTTGTATCATAATTTTAGGGTATAATTTTTTTTATGGTTTAAGGTATAATTGTAATTTTACTTTGTAGTTTAAAATATATTTAACACTTCGGATTTGAGGTTTAAAATATAATAATTCTTTAAGTATAATAAATTAAAAAAATTAATGAATGGGGAAAAATTAATTAGAGAAGTGGAGACTACATATTCCACCCATTCTATGGGACTCGTTGCACCATTCAAATTTAAAAACAACTAAGTAATTGAATTTTCCGCACACGATGAGGTTCAATTTAAATTATTAAATTTTGTCACTCTTGTATTAAATTTTGTCACTTGTATATTTATGCGGATTGGATTATAGATCCTTACATTCATGATTCATTCAATTTGAAAAAACAATATATAATTCTAAATAGAAAATATAAAAAATTATGAGATTGTGATCAAATGGAATGAACAGATGAAATGAATAAGAATGATAATTTTAATCTCTTTGTTAAAATTTTTGATAGATTTTTTTTTTTTAGTTCTATTTCATTTTGAATTGCGTTGTATCAAAATTGAATTCTGCTTGATTGGATTCACTCGGCAGAATCCAATCCAAATATGGTTTTGAAACATAACTTCTTTTGATTATTTGAACGCACCAACTAATTATGAAATTACATTGACAGCTTCTTGTCCTTTTTAAGTTCATTTGCATGGATATAATAAAAGTGAAATTTTTTCTTACTTTTAGGATAATTTGATTTTTATTTATTTATTTATTGGTATTAGATAAATTGTAGAGCATGTCTTGTATGATAACAAAACTAAAAAGGATAATGATAATTTTAAAATTAAAGTATGTTGTGTGAATATTAATTTGAAATTACAAAAATAACATTATTCACGTTCTAAGCTTAAAATTCTAAAAGAATTGTGTTATATTAATTCATGAATGATTATACTTCTTTTATCCCACGTATTTATGCACACTATCTATTTTGAGGTATTCCAAATATTTTTGCACGTTCTATTAATAGTTAAAACCTACTATACATTTTACCTATTTTTTGCAAAGATTTATGTGAGACTGTCTCACATAAGTCCTTATGTGAAACGAATAAAAGTGATATTTAATTGATAAAAAATGGTAATAGTGCAATGAATTATTTCATAAACAACATTTTATAGCGAATTGATAATTAATTATGAAAACGTAAAATGATTTCACACAAGACTTGCCCCTACTTTTTACACTTTATTCATCAACCCAATAACTTTATTTACTTTTTTTACATAAACTTTATTTTTTTTCTTTTAATTATCAACTTATCCTAACTTTTTTCTTACAATATATATTAAAAAATATCTCTTAATCTTCGTATTCGAACAGACTGACATAACTATTTGGGACGAAGGGAGTATTACAAAAATAAATTTTAAAAAAAAATGAATTAAATTCCAATTACTACGATTCAAGAAAAAAATATTTTTATTCAAGTTTTAAATAATTAAATTAAAAAAATTTATAATTTTAAATTAAATGACAATAATATTGTGAAATTTTATGTCCGTGCAGTGTAAGGGTAAATTTCTAATTTCATGAAAAGACACTTGAATTTAAATTTAAAATTATTTTAAAAGGTTGCATCAATTCATGAAAAAACCCTTTAAAATCTATAAATAATCCTTCATATTTTCACCTTAACAAACTTGAAAAAACCTAGATGATAAAAACATACAAGTATTGAATGTCTAAGAAAGTTGTTATTCTAATTATTTCCAGTGTGTTCCTAAATCATTTTACTCTTAAAATAAGTTGAAAATATAATTTTGGTTTCACTATTTCTTATGATTTTGTAATTTTACTATTATAATATATAAATAGTTGTATATTATAATATAATTGTTATCAACCGCAAGTATAAAAGAGATAATTTCATTTTAAAGAAAAAAAATTCAACTCTTAGTCATAGTTATTAAAGGTGCACCTCGGGCGAGGCTATACCCTTGGCGCCTCGGTATAGGTTTTTCAAGGCACGCAGTATCAAGACGCGCGCCTTTGTGCGCCTCGGCGTGTGCCCCTCGGGCGCGCCTAAGGCGCGCCTTGAGTATTGTCATGTATTTGTGTTGTTTTGCATTTTTAATAGTTGAAGTAACACTTTTATAAGTGAAATAACATTTTTTGTTATCTTAGCAACATATCAAATAAATAAAATAAAATAAATAAACATATAATAAATATTAGATGAAGGATTTAAGAAGTTAGGGTTCCCATTCATTTCACTCCAAGCCTCCACGACGCAAACTACTCCAGCCTCCAACTTCCAACTGCAGCCGTCCCGTCTGGTCGTCGTCCGCCGCGTTTCCGACCGCCGCCGGTCAGCCTACAGCTACTGGAGCAGCCGAGCATCAAGCACAGCGGTTAGCAGGTTTGTTACTTTGTTTTGGTTTTCTTTTTTTCTTTTTTTTTTCTCTTTTTTGTTAGTTTTGCTGTTTTGTTTTTTTTTTCTTTTTTTCTCTCTTTTTTCTTATTTTAATGTTAATATTTTTTATTTTTTTCATTGATATATAATACTATAATCTGACTTTTTTTTCCAGCATCCTTTTTTAAATTACTAGGCTACTAGTACAAGCATAATATTAAATTTTGCTATTTTATACTTTAAAATATGATTAGTTGCATTGTTTCTTGATTTTTATTAAATTTATTTATCTTTTTTATTCTTCAGATAATCAGTGGTTTGTAATTTTGTGAGTTGTGAGAGTGAGACTTGTCACTTATGAATGAAAATCAAAGTTGTAGTAGTGGTGTGGGATCGACAAATGAAGCAAAAGATCCGGGATGGAAATATTTTGTGAAGGTAAATCCAAATACCAATAATGACTTGAAGTGCACTTTTTGTAATCAAGTTTTTAAAGGTAGTATTTTTCGTGGAAAACAACATCTTAGTGGAGGACATCGGAATGCTAAAATATATAAGAGTTGCCCACCATAAGTTAGGGATGAGATTAAGGAGTTCATGAACATGAAGAAGAAAGAAAAGATTGAAAATATTGCTAAACAAGCAATGGGAATTTGGAAGGATGATGTGTATGATTATGATGAAGATGAAGTCAACATCATAGGAATGGAACCACCAAATACTCAATCATCATCAAAGCCCTCTCTCCCCTCACAAAACAAGAGGAAAAGACTAAATTCGATTGAGGAATTTGTACAAAAAGTTGCTAAAAAAAGGAAAAGAGAGGCAAACCACCATAAATGAGGCCTTCAAGAAAGACATGAGGTGGAAAGGTTGTTTGGCAATTGCGGAATGGTTATATGATGATGCAATTCCCTTTAACGATGTCACTTATCCAAGTTTTCAAAGGATGTTTGATGTTGTTCTCCAGCATGGACTTAGTTTTAAAGCACCTTCTTTTCATGAGGTGAGAGTTCCCCTTCTTAAAGAGGTTGTTTCTAATGTTGAAGAAAATTATATCAAGAGTTGTCGTGTAGAATGGGAAAAATATGGTTGTAGTTTGATGATTGATGGTTGGACTGATAAGAGACAAAGGACATTGATAAACTTTTTAGTTAATTCGCCAAGAGGTTCTGTTTTCTTAGAGTCTGTGGATGCCTCGGAGTATGCTAAAACTGGACAAAAGATGTATAAGTTAATTAATAGATTTGTGGATCGTATGGGAGAGGAAAACGTCGTCCAAGTTGTCACGGATAACGCTAGTAACATGGTGCTGGCTGGTAAGTTATTCAATACTTCAATTATGTTTTGAGTAAAATTATTATTATTATTATTTTTATTGAATTTCGTCAACTTGTTAGGGAAATTATTGGAAGATAGCAGGCCGAAGATATTTTGGACTCCATGCGCTGCGCATTGCATTAATTTGATGTTGGAAGATATTGGGAAGTTATCTGAGTTCAAGTCAACTTTAAAGAAAGCCATGAGTGTGACTTCGTTCATTTATGTTAGACCCAGTGTGGTGAATATGTTGAGGCAATTCACTGGAAACAAAGAATTATGTAGGGCTGGGATCACAAGATTTGCCACAACTTTTCTCACTTTACATAGATTGTTTCAGTTGAAGAAAAATTTGAGAAATATGTTCATTTCAAATGAATGGGTGGAAAGTAAGTGGGCTAAAGAAGTTGATGGCAAGAAGGTAGTTAAAATAATCTTGGCTACTACATTTTGGAGAAGTGTTCAATAAATCTTGAAGATATATGGACCTTTGGTCGGTGTGTTGAGGTTGGTTGATGGAGAGAAGAGGTCTGCGATGGGATACATATATGGGGCTATGGATAGAGCCAAAGAAACCATCAAGAAGTCCTTCAAAGATAAGAAACAATATAAAGAAGCTTTTGAAATCATTGATAGGAGATGGACTTGCCAACTACATCGACTTTTGCATGCGGCGGCATATCATTTGAATCCTCAATTCTTTGATGATATTGATAAAGGGGATACATTGATCACAAGGGGTTTTATTAAAGCCTTGGAAAAATTGATCCCAATTGAGGCAGAGCAAGATAAAATCGTGAGCCAGCTTAATGTGTACAAAAAGTCTGAAGCTGATTTTGAATTTAACGTTGCAAAAAGGCAAAGAAAATTGATGACTCCAACAGTATGGTGGGAGACTTTTGGCTCATGTGTTCTAGAGTTGCAAAAATTTGCCATTAAAGTGCTAAGCCTAACTTGTAGTTCATCCGGGTGTGAGCGTAATTGGAGCATATTTGAGAATGTAAGTAGCACTAGCCCCTAACTAGTTTTTTTAATTTACAATTACAATATTTTATTCAAAATTCTTTCTACTTTAATTTATTACTACCTTGTTGCAGGTTCATGCTAAAAGAAGAAATAGGCTTGAAACAAAACGTATGAATGATTTGGTTTTTGTTAAATATAATCGTGCTTTAAAGCGTTGATATGATTTACGTGAGCACATTGATCCCATCTTGTTGAAAAGTATTGATGATTGCAATGAATGGTTGAGTGGTACGATGGATGAAGAAATTGAAGATAATGAATTGGTGTTTGAGGGGGATGACTTGACATGGGATATGGTTGCTAAAGCTAGTGAAGTTGACGAGCTAAGATATCAAACTAGAGGGAAATCATTGGGGGCAACTACCACTAGTTCCAAAAGGAAAGACAAAGAAGTAATGAAAGAAAAGAGAACTAATCTAAGATTATTAGATGAAGAGGATGAAGAACAAGAGGAAGATAATATTGGGTTTGAAGAAGAAGAAGATTTTAATGGGGAAGAAGAACAATTTGATGATCAAGACTTAGAGTTTGATGATGAAGAAGATGATAATTAAAATATATTTGTTGATATGATTGTGTTTAATGCTTTGATTGACTTATTTTATTTCAAATATTAAAAATTTTCATATGTGCATGTTTAACTTTGACTTAAATGACTTAGTTTATATGTCATACTCTTATAAAATGTTATATTATATGCCTTTTAGACTTATTTTATTAGGTAAATGTGTTGTATATAGATTATATTTAGTATAGAATAAATAATGGCGCACTTAATAACTATGCTCTTAGCTCATAGTGAAATCCTTCTCATAATGTATCTATATCTATACTATTAATAATGAGCCTTGAACTGGTTTGTGGCCAGTTTCGGGCCGGTTACAGGTAAGTTTTCACTGATTCTCTCTCCATACGTGGCTACCGATCTCTCTAATGTGTATTGCTTCAATCGATCACTTCACACGTGTATGTTCACTCTACTGGAAGTTCTGTATCACTCCCCCTTTCCCTCCACCTCCAGACTTCTTCCACCGTTCGCTTTATACTTTTGTCTCCGTCTCAGGCTATCTGAATGGCTGGATTTATTAAAAATTCGGCGTTGAGCCCTAATTTCTGACCCAATTTTCGAGTGAGAAATTCTCACAGGTTTTTTGCTTTGGTGATTAATTTTCCCTTCAACAATGGATTTCTGAAATTTCCGTAATTAGACCTTTGACCTCGGCATGAGATGTCGCCGCTGGCGGCCCATTTTCAGCTTCAGCTTCGGCTCTCAAGTTTGAAATCATGGTTTCATTAATGTTGTTTTTGTTAACTTATTATATTTCTCTACTTTTAGTTTAGTTTAGTTTTTTTCTGCCTGTAATTCCTTCATTCACTGCACATTTTAAATTTATTGCTGAGATTGATCCCATACTCCGGCGTCTCCCCTATCTACTACAATTACATTAGTATATTCTCATGGCGTATTGATGAGGTTACTACTCTTCACTCCTTTTTTTAGGAGGTTTAGTTCTTTACCTGTTATAAATGTTGAAGAAGAGCTATGTAGTTTGATTGTGATTTTGGTCATTAGTTTTTGGTATTCTAGATTATGTTACAATTTTTTTATTCAGTTTCAAGTCTCTTAAATTAGTGTAATGTTTACTAACGATGTTTTTCTCAGTTTCGTTTTAATGATTTGAGGATATGAATGTGAAAATCTATTATGATGAATTTTTGAAATCGTTAATTAGGTATCTTGTACAATACAATTCTATTATAGATTTCTGATGTAATGAAGTTATTTTCTTCTTATTTGTTTATTCTGCTCTTCTATTTGTAACTTTTTGCAAAGATAGTTGTACGACATTTTTCCAAGAAAAGAGTGTGATTAACGTTAGTTCGCAAAATTTCAGTGAATAAGTTCCTAGGATCGGTCCTTGATGCTATCATGTTTCACAATGGGGTCCTAATGCAGGGATTTCTTCGGGGGTTTATGTGAAAATTGAAGGCTTTGGATCATATGAAGTGGTTCTTCAGTTCTCTGGGTGGTGATTCAAATGTACAGTTAACGTTAGTTCGCGAAAATTTCTGTGAATAAGTTCCTGGATCAGTCCTTGATGCTATCATGTTTCACAATGGGGTCCTAATGCAGGGATTTCTTCGGGGGTTTATGTGAAAATCGAAGGCTTTGGATCATATGAAGTGGTTTTCGACAGTTCTCTGGGTGGTGATTCAAATGTACAGTTTCTGTTGCATTTTCTTGAAGTTTTGTCTAGATTGAAGGTGTGTGAAATATGCTCGTTTTATTTTCAAGATTCGCATTCTTATCTTTGATCTTACTTGTTAGAACTTTCGAAATTCATCCTTTTTGGTTGGTTGTTTTTTTGTGTGAAATTTTCATGTGCAGGTATGTCTCAGAAACTTGAATTCTCTTACTCATAAGCAATTGCTGCTCCAGAAATATAGTAGAGGACAACTACAGCTAATGTGGCTGGACGAAATGGAACTATTGAACTTAGGTTCAGAATATTTGATGGTACAGATATTGGTCATGGATCTTACCCATCATCTGTTACTATGCTGCACTTAAGCAAAGGCTTCTTTCCGTGTGGCCTCAAGGTTGTGCTACTGCCTACTCCGTGTATCTATGTGTGAAACTTAGGGGGTTCTTGGCAATCAAATTGTGAATGGGAGGGGTGGTAGTATGGAATGAATGTACCAATTCTTTCATTTGTCCTGATATTAAGTGGTATGTCCATCCCCTAATATGTAGATATCAAAATATTGTTCGTGTGATTATTTCTTTTCACCAAGCATAAATTTGTTATCATTCTCTTTCCTTCATCTTCAAACCGTTTCAAGTCTTTAACCAAGTATCTCCTTAATCTTAATTAGTCGTGGTTTTGGGAAGGTCTAGCATTTCATGGAATTGCGATCCTTGTCATTGCCTGATATTGCATTTGAAAAGTTTTTTCAGGAATTCCTTCATCTACTGACTTTCTCATTCCTCTGTACCGAGCAGGACATTATAGGCAGTATATACAATCCTAACCTTTGAAACATTTTGTTTATTTGGCCAATACTACTGTCAATTTTTACTGTGATTCATTAATTTGTGAAATGAGTGCGAAATCAGGTTATGTTATTGCCTGGAGGGCACAGATTGAAATTTATATTAATGTTAGGTTACTTTTAGATGATGTGCAGTTAGAACTCTTTTAATCAGATCTATAGTCAGCATATTTTGAGTGCATTTCTCAAATTGGCAGAATTACATTTGATGATAAGTTAATGATTTTGTCAATATAGCAACATATGCCTATTTTTTGGACCTTCTTGCGGCTTTGCCAAGACCTTTAGTTTATGTCCTTTTCGTTGTAGTATTACCTTTATGTGTAACCATATTTGGTGTTGATATAGAACTGTTAAATGTTGTTATGTTATTTCTGAATATTCTGTATCTCTATTAAGGCTTTCACTTAGCTCTGACCCTCTGCATAACGTAGATAAATCAGTTGTCCCCCGAGTCAGTGACCGACATTAAACTGTTATATGCTGGAAAGTTTCTGGAGAACAGAAAAACACTACCTGAGTCTGGGTACAAGCTGATGACTTTCTTGGTGAAGTTATTACTATGCATGTGGTTGTACAGCCTTCGGGTAAATCAGAAAAAGGTATCTCTACTAAACTTATGTTCATAAAGAAGCTTTTCCATATTATCTTTACTCTGATGTTGATTAACAGAAGTGATAACTATATGTGAAGCAATTACAGAATTACTTAATGTGAAGCTGTGTGTGACATTTTTATGGGATGAAGTGCTGATTCTTATTGGCTTTTCTCTCTCTTTATTTTTTTTGCTATTGTAAGATTAAATAAGATCCTTAATGATAATAATATTATTTGTCATGAATATAGATCTAGAATTTAGTTGAATTTATCAAGCTTATTCTATTAAGTCACATGTCAATTCAAGTATCTGATTTCATAAGAAATATTGCTCCTTTACATTTCATTGATCTTTGATTTTTTATAATTTGCTTCTGTGCCTATTCAACTACTTCTAAATAATCAGGCTGAAGAAACCTTATGGAAACCTGCTTTCACTTCTGAAGGTTATCTTCGTATATGCAAAACACTTGTTCTAATTCGACGAGGGGTAAGGACTTTTCTAGATAGTGTTTATCGCAACTGAGCATCAGATATTTCTACACTTGAGATCTTAAAAAGTAAAGGATTTTAAATAAATGTTTATCCTTAATGATTTTACCTTGTTATTCTGGATTTATAGACTTGTATGATAGCTTCATTTATGCGAGCAAAACATTCTTCTTTTACTGTCAGAAAAATCTTTGTTTCTGGTGGGAAATTTTCACGTTCTTTTGATTAGAAGTTACCATTTCGGTTATGTTCTCTTTATTGAATTTTTGTATCCTCTCAGACAATCTAATATTACTGAATGCCAGATATTCCACTAATATAGGAGAACTTACTACTTTTGATGAAAACTGTGATAATGAAGGTAATTTTTTTTGCCCTTTTCATCGTCAAAAAGTAAGGGATTCACCCATTAGTTAGAAGTGAAGTATGAGAATTTTTATGGGGTTGTTATGATCCTTTGAGCTCTTGTAAAGACAACAAATACGGCAGAGTAGGAGGTTCTTTTCTTTCCATATACCAATTTACTTCCATAATTGCATTCATCAACAGATACTTGTGTTGTTTACTTTCTCGAAGTGATACCTGTTGAGTTTACCGAGCTTGTTGGAACAAACATGTCTATGCCAGCTGTTGGTCTTCCTTCTGTTGGTGCCTTCGGTGATTTAGATGCCAACTCTTAGAAGGTGTGTCTTGGTTAGATCAATCTTTTAACATGTTTTAACATTTTTAGTAAGTAAAAATCTAAATTGTCCCACACTCCATTACATTTGCTATAATTTGTACGTGTTGCTTCAGTTTGATGCATCCACCTTATATAAATGACGTCGCTCTTTGTTATTACAATAACTGGTGAATTTCAAATAGTGAACTCCTTTATATTTACTTGTATATCCATAAGTTCATAGATTTCAGACATGCAGATGTTGTGCAGCTTACTGATTTCCCTTCTTTTAGCCATTCTCAATGGTCATTTTATTAGTAAGACTGCATTTTTATGAAAGCTATACACTCATGTGAAAGTTGAAGTGCCCAGCCATGCATCAACATAAGTTAGAAAAAAATAGTTGTAGTTAGAATATATTCAGTGGAGAAGGTAGCTGAAAGACTTTCTTTCTTCTTTTAGCCCTTCTCAATGGTCATTTTATTTGTAAGACTGTATTTTTATGGAAGTTATAGATTCTAATGTAAAAGTTGGAGTACATAGCTATGCATTAACTTTAGCTACTTAAGATGGTCAGTTTTGAATAAATATTAGTATTGTAGATTTTTTCATGAATTCTATATATGCTCATAATTGTTTACTTAGAAGAATGTAATGAGAATATTATGGGTGGAATAATATTCTCTCCAATAAGGTATGTGCAATTTTGTATAATGGAATGGGAGTAAGAGATTGGGTTAGATATGGCCTTATGTATGTTTGGCCCACTACTTTGAATGTGTTTTTTAGTTTTTGATGTTTCGAATGAGTTATTGAATGGATTGTATAGATGGATTAAAATTTCCCGTTCGTTATGTTGCTTTCACTTGTTGACTGGGATTGTAGTGTTTTAAACTTGATTTATCACCTAATTGCAAACTTATATGTATGATGTTATAGGTACTTTGCAAGCTATCCGGGTAAGCACCTCAATGTTGAGGTGCTCCTTACCTAGTTTTAATAAAAACTGATAATAATGCAATAAAGTATGAGTGAGTTTCTTGTGCGCCCGGGCACACGGATTTAGATTCGTGTTCTTTTGCAATTTTCGTGTCCCTTTACAATTTAAACTCCCTTTGCAGTACATATGTTTAAATAGAATATGGAGGGGAAGGGTTGTGTTCACATGGGAATACGGACCGTGTCCCCGGGGGTGCAGGAGCTTTTGCAATAAAGTATTTCATGACTAATTTATCATATCCTTATATCTTTATATAAATATAAAATAAAAATATTAAACTGATAATAATGCAATAAAGTATTTCATGACTTATTTATCATATCCTTATATCTTTATATAAATATAAAATAAAAATATTATAAAAAAAGGGAGTGATAATATCTTTAATAAAAGTTATAATTAAATACAATAAAATTATCTAGACTTCCCTAAATAATGAAATTACACCTCGATTTTTTCTTTATTTTTAATTTATTTATTTTTGGTATGGTGTATATATCAAATTTTCTAATTATTACATAATCTTTTAGTCACATTTTTCTCTCTATTTAAAGTATTGTCCGCTCCTTCAATTAAATAGTCCAATATTTAATTTAGATTTGATAATCAAGCATATACATACCGTTCAAAATCTAAATTAATAAGGGATTCTCAAATCAACACTTTAAGAAAATTAATCGATAATACTTTCAAATTAAGTTAAATTATTTTAATGTAAATTAATACTATTACCATATTTAGATATAATACTACCAAATTAAGTTAAATTATTTTAACTTAAAGTAATACTATTATCATATTTAGATATTACAATGATAAAGATACATGTGTTCATTCACTACTAAAGGACATACATTGAGCTTCTTAATTCATCATCAACACATTCTAAGAATATGTCACTTATACACTCTCTTCTTATTAGTTGGTGTATTGGTTTTTATTGCAACCTCATTTTTGGGTCGTATTATAGAAGCAGGATCAATTAATGATCAAACTATTGTTGAAGACGACGATATAATATGGAGCATCCACACCACACAGGGATCATGCTCTTCCATCGTGGAGTCACAATCTGTATCAACTCCACCATGCTCATCCACCCCACCACCGTGCTCATGCACCCCACAACCGTCGTGCTCATCCACCGCACTACCGCCGTGCTCATCCACCACATCACCGTGTTCATCCACCTAAAGCTATTTGAGATGATTTTCTATATTTTCTACAATAATGTATAATTCCTTAATTTCAATTTTAATAATTTTAATTAAAGGATTTATTGGCAAATACAAGTTTTTATTCACTGTGGTATGTTTAAGATTAATTTTCTTTTTCCCACAATGCTATCTATAAATTGTATTTACAGTTTTCATAAAACTATATAGGATTTGGGTTGGGCTAAATTTGAGTCAAGTTATCAAATCATTGGAGAGCAGATTTCCGCTGTTCAGGCTCAGTAAACTATGGGCTTGATTAATTTGAACCTACTAATTAAATACGTCCCATATAATTAATTAATTCCAATGGTTAATAATTTCTGAGTACTGGGTTTTCGCTCTTCAGCGTCGTAAAAAACGTAATATATTGGATATTAAATTGGATTTGTGCTAGATTGGAAAAATAGGCTCAAGTAAAATGTCGCATAAAATTTAAGCCCATTTTAAAATTAAATAGCCCAGATATTTGGATATTAAGGCTCAGAAGAATTGGTTGGTTCAATTCGATTTGGGTGGGATATTTTAAAAATTAAATTAAATATAAATATTTTATTTTTAATAGAATATATTTTAATTAGAAATCAAATTAAAAGTTTAAAGAAACATTTTAACTTATCTCATTAACAAATATAATATATTTAATTGTAATAAATAGAGATTAAGGATTAGCATATACAAAAATGACACTAAATGACACGTTTTTTTTTAAAAAAAATTACTTTACAAATATATGTATTAAAATTTTTTTTATTTATTCCTAGTTTCAAATTATCATGCACTTTCGTATATATAATCAGTATTTTAATTCAAGATTCAAAATAATTTGACAATTGTATTCAAACTTAAATAGAGCTGTGCAAAGGTGGCCTGGGGTTGTTAAAAATTAATTATAAAAGAATTAATATCATTATAATAATGGAGGTTATAGTCTTATAGATTGTGTTGAATAATAAAATAATTTTATTTTTAAAAAATAAATTTAAATAAATGTAATCGATAATTCATCATGTTTAAAATATAAAAAAAGTGGATTTTTTATTTAGATTTATAAATATATTAATTTCAAAAAATAAAATTTAATTGCATTTCTAATAATTATATTATAGTAAGTTAATAAGGTAATCATATAATGAAGAATTAAAAAAATATACTATTTATGAAGAGAGTTAAAAATATATATATTAAATTAATGTGAATATATATGTCGTAATTATGAATTATATGTTATAATTTATGTTATATATGAGAAAAAAAAAAGAAGGTGGAGTATAAGAACAATACATTAAAAAATATAAGTGATAATTACAGACAATGAAATATTATAGTTTTAATTCATTTTTCAAATTCAATTAACTAATTTGAGATTTCAAAATAATTTCGTATTGATCAATTAACATGCATATGAATAAAAAATACTTATAATTATTCACTTACAGTTTATTTATGTATTTATAAATTTAAATTCAGAAGAATAAAATTGTGGAGAACACGACACACTAGTTCAACATAATCGGTGTAAAAACTTGAAAAAAAGTTAATATATTTAAATATATATATATAAAAGAATCTAAAGACAACTTATTTTTTCCACTTAAAATTTTGGGTCAAAATTTCTTCAATTTCTCACTTCTTCTCAATTTCTCATCATTCATTTTATTCTTATTTCCTTAAATAAATACATTTAGGTGCTTTACTATCACTTTTTTTGTATTCTTATTTTTAGAATTGTTTATAACATATGATTACGTAATGAAATATAAATATTAATAAAAATTTTAAAATTGTTGATTTTTTATAATTACATTAATTTATTATAAATGAAAAACGAATAAGGGTCGTATAACGTTGATTCAACTAAATACTATTTAATTCATTACACACAAAGAACTAAACTAAATATACATACCATCACAATATAAAACCTCATACATATGTATTCGCTTCATCCCATTCTAATAGTTATATTTGTTTTTTGTACGGGGATTAAGAAATTTAGTATTTTAATTTGTATTGAGGTGAGATAAATAATATTTTAATGTATAGTGGATGATTGTATTAATGTGGCGGTTGAGTTCCATTGAGATATTTTAATTACTTAATTGTGTGGGTCTCATACAAAAAAAAATGTAACCAATAGAATGAAACATCAAATTTAAAAAATATGTAATTATTAAAATGAGACGGAGGGAATACGTAATTATATGTGTTTATGTCTACACGAAATTTATATATATATATATATATATATATATATATATATATATATATATATATATATATATATATAAATTTACTATTACAAATTTTTTTTATATTTATACTATAATTTTATTTTTTAAAATCTGCGTTAAAATGCCTGTTTTAATTGACATAACCAGTAGAGAGTACTATTAACCACGTGTTCCAATTCGTTAATTAATGCTCAATAGTTTGAGATTATGTAGGGAGTAAATTAGTACACGGGATCGCATATAAATTGCTGTTTAAAGAGAACTATTAATATTTTTAATTAAAAATAATATTCATCTCAAAAAAATATAAAGAATTATAATATATCAGAATTTTAACAATAATAATACTTTTCTGTTTCAAGTTAAAATTTACATTTAATTATTTTAGTAGTAAGGTTTACATTTTCTATTTTTTCCAATGGGATCCACACAAAACCATTAATATTCTTACATGGGGCCGAAACATAACACTAATACAACTATCAATTACACATTAAAATATTATATCTTTTAATCTACTTGTAAAAATCAAACGTAAAAAATAACGCGAAATGAAGGGAGTATTTTTCATTTAGAATTGTAATAATTTATCTCTCTAAAGAATATTTTTTTTATATACGAAAGAGTAATTGATAAATTATGGTGCAAGAATTTCAAGAATTTTATTTTTCATTAAAAAGAGTGTTTGTTCCTTCGTTTTTCATAGTAATTTTTCATATACTAAAAAATAATCGGTAAATTAGGGTACATGAATTTTGTTTACACAAATGTTTGTTCCTTTTTAAGGTCCCTCCCACCTATCATTCATTCAAGTATAATACTTGAATTCATTCATTCAAGTTTAACAGTAAGCTCTCTCTATAAGCCACTTGAGGCACATCCTGCGATTTACCTCCTCCACCAATCCTCATGGCAGGGGCGGTGGGGGCCCCTAATGGTGGGGTGCACGTATAACACAAAAAATACTTACATGAGAATAGTACATATAATCCTCAATTAATGGATGCCTAGACTATAATACCGGAATTTCTATTTCACAATTTTATTTAACAACATGTGTTTCAAAACATATGTTTAAATTAAATATTATACCCTAGGCCTAGATAATTAAACTGTTATGATATTTTGGCATCAATCAATAGAATGGATTTAATAACGTGTTATCAATTTAAATAATAAAAGTACATAGTAGTATAAAATAGGTGATGATATAAAACAACTAAATTAATTAAATAGGTACTAACATCAATAACATTTCAAGCATTCTAAATTATTTAAATAAATTCGGATATATGCATACATTCATCGTACCAGATTCAACTGCACGATTAGCAAAGAAAGAATGTTTTGCATTTTTTTACCAACGGTTCTGTTAATAAAATCTTAATTTCATTGTTAAATTAGTTTACCAACGAATTAACAATGAAATCCATTGATAAATTAAAGTAGTGATTGGTAAATTTTTAGCAAAGAAAATTCAATTCCATTAGTAAATAATTCCGTTGGTAATCCGTTGCTAATAAATATAATAAATTCGTTGACATTCTGTTACTGAAAGAAAAATGTAGTATAAATTTTGTTGGAAATTACCAACCGATTGAATAATGTTAACAAAATTTCGTTGCTAAAACTAAAGAGGTTTTTTTTTTTTTTTTTTTTTTGTGAAGTATGGTTTATTAAAGAAAATTGATGTTATGATCCAAAAAAATTTAAATACACTGGCTCGCCTATTAAGGAATCCGGATCGTAATATAATTACTATAACTATAACAAGCTTAAATAACTTAATTGTAGTAACAATAAATTTTGTGTTTATTACTATATCAAGCTTAAATAACTTAAATTGTTATAATAATAAATTTTGTATTTATTAAATAATAATAAACACAAAAGATATCACAATGATAATGCGAGATGGATTAAACTTGAGAAATACATAAACAATATATATCTATCATCTGATTCCTCTCTTGAATTGACTTCTTTGACTTTTAACTTTCGGAGCCGAATATTCAGATAAAGTTTGTCCGAGCTCGGGCTTAAAGCTTTAAACTTTGATTCGGAGGCGTTGAACCTTAATTCGAATTAAACGTTGACTTGAGGATTTCTTGCGAATAACACCATTGACTTCACAAAAAATGTTGGATAAATTTGACTGGAAGAAGCGTCGAATTTGAGAAGCTCAGCACCTTGATCTCAGGTAGAGTTGTTTCTGTAATCTTTTGGGATGAACGTTGTAAGAAAGTCGTTGAATCTGTGAAGAACGTTGAAGAACTTGACTTGAATAGTGCTGGATTGGAGGGGTTTAGTACCTTGATCTCTGATTGGTGGTTGTTGACTGAGACTATTGACTTTGCAGTCTCTTCTGGTTTCCAGGATCATTCAAGGCAGCTTCCAGGATTTCCAAGATCTTTAAGGCTTCGAGAAGGTTCAATTGGCCGTAATGAATTTCTAAACTCGCTGATTTAACGACATCAGGTTCGTAACGTAAAAAGAACTCAAATTAGGTTGTCAATTTTGTATGATCAAATCTTGATTAAAATGAAGATTGAAGACCCTTATTTATATGAGAAGAAAATAACAATTTATGAAATAATTTTCTCCTTAAAAAGGTTATGTTCACACCTGAATTAGGCTTGTCCAATTTAATTAAGTCTGCTGAGTTGTATTTGGGCTTATAATTTAATTAGGTCTGTTGGACTTGATCTGATCTTGCTTGATTCGAATCAAGGCCCACTTGATAAATTTCAGGCTTGTCTAACTTGGGTTAAGCCCACTTGACATATTTTGGGTTTATTTGAATTGTGTCAGACCTATTTGACTTGGATTTGGAATCAAATAATTGTATTAATTATCAATTATTTATTTATTTATTTTAAGAATTAATTTTTTAATTCCTTATAGTGAATAAATACCTAATTAATATTAATACACTTTCCTTCGCAATTTTATCTATTTATTAGGCAATAATATTCACATGTTTACGCATTAATTTTAGGGTTAACTGTAAAAAAAAACCACAAACTTTACTCATATTGCAAATTAATCCCCACTTTTAAAAAATTGCAAAAAAAAAAAACCACAACATTTAAGTATTGTTGCAAAAAAAAAAAAAACTCAATTTGTGACAGTGAGGATTAACTCTAAAAACTCTCACATTGTGCAGAGGTATTTGATAGTTTCAAGAACAAAAAGGGTGAATTCAAGGAAAGTATTACACAAGATACCAAAAGATTATTACAACAATATGAAGCTTTTTTTTGTTAAGGGAAGGTGAAGAAAGTTTAGAAGGAGCAAGAGAATTTTCGAGGATGCATCTACAGAAAAAGATTGAAGAAAGATCAATAGTGGATGATCATTATCTTTCATTGGAGATTTCAAAGATATAATGCAATATAGTTTATAGATGTGTATGCCAGCCAGTAGCGGACTAACATAGGGCCCGGGGCACTGAGCCCCCTGAGATTTTATAAATAATTAGTATATATATGTTCCATATACAAATATGCCTCCATAGCATAATGACAAACACTCCACTCTCCTCTTGCACGCGCACGAGTTCGACTCCTATAGTGTACATATTTTACGTTTATGTTTTTTATTTTAATATTCTTATTTCTTTTTGGTTTTCCCTCTTTTTATACACTTCTTTGTTTATTCTTTTTTCTAATTCCAAAATTATTACAGTATTTGACCTTAAATTTTATCCCCTATAATTTTATTATATTCTTATTCTTTTACTAAATTATATTTTCTCTTCAATTATTAAATTCTTTTTAAATTTATTCATTTAAATTCTTATAAGAAATTAAAATATTTTCTCTTTAATTGACCTAATAAATTTTATAGATTTTTCTTATTCAAATTATGAGCACTCATGTATCTTAGTTCCACTATAAGATACTATACGTTTTCCTACAAACTTTACAATATTATTAACCTATAACACATTAAATCGTATCTTCTAATTTACGTAAAAAAACAAAAACAAATATGTACGTATTTGTGGTACAAAAAAACACTAATAAATCGGGCCCCCCTGACTCAAATTCCTGCGTCCCAACCAACTCAAATTCCTAACAAATGGGTCGAACCCAAAGGAGTAAATCGAAATTTAAATTAAATAAATGTGTTGAAAACAAATAAAATAAATAAGGGGGGATTTTGTTTGAGAGAAATCGAAAATAGAACGAATAATAAATCAACTCAATTTTTTATATAGCTATGTAAACGAAATTTAATTAGAAAATTAACTAAGTGAGAAAAATTTAGTTTAGGACAACGATCCCCTCCTGTTTACTAAATCAATTAATTACATGAATTAAATATCATATCTAATATGCAAATTCAAATCCCTAAATTGACGGTACGACCAACCAACCCGAATGTTCTTAAGATCATCAATTAGGTACAACCACTAATTTGAACTATTCCTGAGTGACCCTATGGATTCGAACTGGAAAACGCATTAAGACTCTAAACATAGAATTACTAGGCTACGAAAACCGGCTAGGAATCGTACAACCTAGATCTCATTACACCTAGAGGGAATAATCTCTATTTCGCTAATCTATTCAATCCTCACAACAATTACGGATCATGGATCATGAAATAACAATAAGCATTTAATTATTAAACTAGTTGGTCAGACTAAAATAATTATCAAAGTGTTATAAATTAATTCAAAGCATGTAATGGAATAAATTCACACAAAAAATTCAATATAAAAATCATAATAATTAAATTAACATTCAACGGGAGGTTCACGAAATCCTAAACTAGAAAAGGGGATTAGGCCCACATGTTCATACAAAAAACAAATTAAATATATTCAAGACCAGATTGTCGATTGTATGATCGCTCTTCTCCAACCAGGCTGACACTTCCCCTTCTTTCCACCAATCTGCTCCCACGATAGATGTCCCCTATACTGCCAATCTATTTTCCTTTTTATTCTTCAATTCTTGCATAATTATCAATCTCAATTTTAATTTTTTATTTGACTTTTCTTTTTTCCCCTTTTTTCATATCTGTAACCTATCTTGTGATTCCGGCAGATTTGTAGGAGATTTAGCCAATCAAATATGTGAAAGATATGCTAGACGATTTGTTTCCTAATTTGCTTCACTTAACTGCTTGTTTCCACATCAATTCATATCATTAAAGCATTTATTTCTCAAAGACAAAATAAGTCGATATTAGCACGTAAAGAACATATAATTCAATCAAATAGACTTGACTTTTCACCAAATAATCATGCTGAAATGCGACTTATCAAATCTCCCCACACCTAAAATTTGCTTGTCCTCAAGCAAAATCAAGACCATAGATGACAAGAACAGAAAATTAAAGAGTTCAATCTCTAAAGGCAAATGAAAGCCACAACACTTCATAAGAAAAGCAACAACTGAGCAATTGAAACCAAATGAAAATGACTCTTCACTAAAAGTTTGCAACTTTCATGGCATCAAATCCTTCAAAATTTCATGGCCTCACAAGGTTCACTCAAAGACACTCAAGTATATCATTGGATAGCAAATTCTCTCAAAAGTTGAACAAGAAAAGTCATTACCATAAGCTTGCTCCCTAATCAAATCTCCACCAATTTTAATGAATCATGTGCAATAATCAAAGGGTCTTTGAAGGGTTGTAATGAGGCATAAGGATAGGGTGAGGTTTAAAAGGATAAGAAAGGCTTCATGTACCACTTTGCAAATTTTGTTAATCAAATAAGTATATCAAAATGATGCATCATGTCATTCTCAATTTTTCCACGTCTCCTCCTTTATTTTCTTTTGACAAAATCTTATTAGCACATCCCCTATCCATACTTTTTTTTCACAATTTCAAAAAAAAAATAGGGGTAACACTGAAGGGTTCAGTCAGGATTTTTTTTCAAATTAGCAGATTACAACTTCTCTTTCCTGCTCTTTTTTTTTTCTTCCGCCTCCAGATTTTTGTTTTTCAACCATTTTTTTCCTATCACCATTCCCTTTCTTTTCTTTTTTTCTTTTCTTATTCAACCACCAATCCCCCTTCATTATCAATCCGATCACAACAAATATTTTCAAAATAATTCATAAATTACCAAGTGATAAGGAGTTCAAATGGAGGGGTTAAAGAAAGAAATCGAAATTAGACTCATTGATGTGTTTATTTCTCAAAGAAAAGGATTAGGCTCAACGTGGCTTTTCTAAAGTTTTGCATATTTAGGTGGGTCAATATAAGCCAAAATGGTTAAATATAAGTGCCCTTATCATTTCACTGCACACACCCAAATATATGGTATTGAAATGCATTAAAAAGAGCAAGTTCTAGAACGATCAATTCAAGTTCAATGCACTCGATAAATGAAGAGAAATGAAGCTTTATAGATGATAGCTCTTTTAGGCTCAAAGCTCACAAAAAGGTTAATTTTGCCATGAAACCAGAAAAATTTTCAGCCACTTGAGCCACAAAAAAATTTTGTAAAGTATATCACATTTCAACAGTTTCTATGCACCAGTGTCACTTCTTTAATCATGCCATCACCCCCAATGCCCCAAAGACATCATTCTCTAATTTTTCAATTTCAAAACCCATCAAAAGCATTAAAAATAGAATTTTACAGCACATTAGCTTAAATTCAACAAAGAGATGAGAATTTCAGTAAACGGTTACAGCGGAAGCAAAATAAACGTTTACCTTTCTTCTGGGTTGATGTAGAGGATGATCTGCAGTAGAAAACCACCTCTTGATCTTCTGCTGTATGACACAAGTCGAATCCTGATGTTGTGTGGGCAACAATCTGCAGGATTCTCTCAATCTGTTTCTCTCCCTCACTCACGTCAAAAGAGGCGCAGGAATCATAGGGCAACTAGAAACTGAGATGACTTATTTATATGGGCTACAGCAGGGACCAGGAGGAGAAATTGGATTGGGCCTCAATTGGATTTAATTAACCAAGCTTAGCCCAAAACTTATAATTAAATCCAATAATAATAATATAGTCAACTAAAATATTATTACTGCACTACCCATCCAATCCTAATATTATGTTTTGGGCTCCTTCTTATTATGAGCCCGAAAGTCTCCCCATGTTTAAGATATACAATGCCCATTAATTAATTAAGTTACTGACAACTCAAATTAATTAATATCTCATCCGAGAGTAGTATCACTCAACCTTTTTATCATGCCGGAATTAATCCACTTGCAAGATTTACATGATAAACCTTATGAGCTCCTCAAGGGGACATCATCAACCTATGACGGACATGGATTCCTTCTACAATCAATAGCACACCATAGAGACAATACTATTTCCCAACTCACTGAGTTTATTGATTTAATACATGTGAATCTCACCCATTGATGAATCAAAGAAATATATACTACCTTACATGTCGAGGTTATTGTATAGGGATTAAGAGCATGAACATCCATAATAATTGAGATCAAGTTCTCCTATATAGACTGTACAAGTCGAACGATCTCTAGCGGTCCTACTCAATACACACTAAGTGCACTAATGTGATTCTATAGTCAAGACAAACTAATACCAAATCACACTACAACTATCCCGATAGATAGTCCCCGTCTATCTCGGTTGTGAGCATCTGTTTATACTTTATAAGAAAACCGATAATATGATCTTCCGCGTGTTGTCACACAACATATTATCTACAGTATAAAGTAAATGGACTTTTGCAAAAACATATAAATAAACAATTTATAATATGTAAAACATTTGATCATATGATTCTCATTTCAAATAATATTGTTAAAACATTGTTCAATACAAAAGCAAAGCTTTTAGTATACAAATCTAACAGCCATCACCCCCAATGCCCCAAAGACATCATTCTCTAATTTTTCAATTCCAAAACCCATCAAAAGCATTAAAAATAGAATTTTACAGCACATTAGCTTAAATTCAGCAAAGAGATGAGAATTTCAGCAGCAAATTCAGCAAAAATCAGCACCCATTGTGTATAATAAAAATTTCCAGCAAGGATTGGGGAACAATTAGCAACAAAAATGCAGCAATAACCCCACATCTAAAACACCAATCCACATACCATAAGACTCCCTCCCCACTGTTCTTAGTCGCATTTTTAGTAAAATGTTTAAGAGTAAGAGACTCTGTCGTTGTTGTACACGTGTGACCAAGTAATAAAATTTATAAGAATGTCGTCCCAAGGGAAAATAAACTCATAGTTATATCCGTATTTGTCATTGATTTATGCTTTGTAAGAGTGACAAGATTGAAGGTTTGATATTTAGACTACTTATTATTCTAATCAATTTAACTAAGAAATCAATTAATAGCTAAATGTATCAATTGTCAAACAAAAGATAAGATGAATGGAATGTAGATAGAATCCACTTAAGAAGAGAGCAAGACTAATCATACTCAAGATTAAGAAATTAGCTAGATATGCATGACTCTTAATATTGAACTTCATTAATTATGGACTAAAAGCAATCACGTTTTTACCCTTAATCCCTATGGCCAAGGCAATTAGGTGTTCGGCTCTTTGGCAAGTCTAAATCTCCTAGGATTGTTCTTACTCTCAATTTCCTTAAGGTACTATGATCATAAGTTTGGTTCTTTTCACTCAATTTCTTAAGTGTCCCCCTATGAATGTTCTAAGTATAAGAAGGGTATGACTTACCTCCCCTCACACTAACATGCATGTTCATCTTAATATATGATTCAATTAAACCACTCATCATACTATTGGAATGACCATCCTAATACCATGAAAAGAAAATTTAATCACACAAATATTGAAATGAAACAAGATTCATTAATAATAAAAAGAAGTCCAAAATTAACTCAATTCAACATCTCAAATCCTACATATCTAGTATTCTTCTCAACCAATCATATGATTAGCCCTACTATAGGACTAGCCACTACAGATTGTGTTTAGATCAATACATTCCAAGGCTTGCTCTATTTGAGCCAAAATATGAAGAAAAATAACAATTGAAAAGTAGATCGGCTTTCCTTTTTTGAAGATGGCCTCCCTTCCTTTCAACATGCTAGAATCTTCACCATTGATGATTTCCTCTTCTTAAAGTGATGGATGGATGAATTGATGGATGAATTGTTGAAGATCAAGTGGATTGGATGGAGTAAATGTATGGAGATGAATCAAATGGATCTAGTGTGTGAGAATGTGGTGTGGGATTGTGTGTAACTGCTCAAAATTTGTATTCTCCTTTTCAATTTCGCACAAATTAGCCTTTTATATCACTTAGGGACCTTCTAGAAGCTTCCGAAACATTCTAAAATTACATTGCCTTTGCACTTACACGGGCCGTGTAGCAGCACACGGCTCGTGTACTGCACACGCAGTTCTGCGTGTACTGCGTGTTCCCAGACACGGCTCGTGCAGCAGCGAACGGCCTCTCCCATGGGCATGTAGCATTTTCTGATGACTGCGTATGGCCTTCTCGAACAGGCCCGTGTTCCGCACACGGGGCGTGTGCTGGCGCACGACTCGTGCGCCGGAACACGGCCTTCTCCTGGGCGAGTCCTGCGTTCTGATGATCGAAAACGGCCACCTCGAACAGGCCCGTGTTCCGCACACGGGACGTGTCCGAGCGTGCCCTATTCTTCTTTCTCCGTTTTGCTCCCGATTCAGTTTTTCTCTACTTTTTTGACCTATTTTGCACATATTTAAGCTTATTTACACATTTCTATCAATCCGTATCACATTTCTCATAATTACATCAACTCCACCAAAAGTCACACAAATACGGATGAAAACATCCAATAATCTACAAATAAAGACACAAAAATCTAGGTGAAAATGACAACGATCACCCACACCTAAATCTTTGCTTGTCCTCAAGCAAAAATAAAGTAGAGAAAGAAATAAAACATAGAAATGGAAAGAGTGCACCTTGTTTCAAATAAATAGGGAAAGATGTCAATGGCATGTGGATTTGTCTTGGGCATCAGCTTCTCGAAGTGCAACGACGGCTCAGGAAGGTTCCACTTCTTCATCCCTATTTTTCTTCCCTGCACGAGTGTTATGAGAATAGGGGCCCAAGCCTGCCAATTTCACACAGATTAGGAAAATGGGATGGGGTTTCTTTAGTTAATGGGCTTGGATTTTTTTAAGTGATGTGGGCCCAAAGGTTGAAAATTGGTTGGCCCAAATGAAGTTCTCTCCTCTCTTGGGCCATAAGCTAAATTTAAGCCCAAAAGGATTTAAGGAATTCTTTGCAAATAGTTCCAATACCACATCTGTGAACCAAAACAGAACATCAGATAACATACATCAGACAAATTATTAAAAATGAAATAAAATAAAATAAAAAATTGGGTTGCCTCCCAATTAGCGCCTTTTTTATTGTCGTTGGCTCGACTTAGATGAGATGGTTGCATTTTCAAGTATGAAGAACTTCTTTCAACTTCATCCGATCGACCTCAACAGTGCGAAACCCCTTATGATATTCCTTGAGTTCATGGTTTGGCCTCAAGAACAAGGACTTCAAGTGTTTGGGAAACACTTTCAACTCTAACTTTGGCACTTCACCAAGATTTTCTTTTCTCAATTTTTTTTCATGCACTTTCATGCTTCCATTTGGAATGATGGTGTTGAAGTTATCCCTGCGTGTTAGTTCAAAACAATCCTACACCAAAGGCTCAACACACTCAAAGCAAAAACAGAATTAACGTCCTTAGGAGACTTCACAGTATCACATATTTTGAATTGAATTATCTCCCCATTATATTCCATAGTGAGAGTGTCTTCACTTACATCAATTTTTGTTCGTGATGTGTTAAGGAAAGGCCTTCCTAACAAGATAGAAGTGGAATTTGATGGGTGTTCATTCATATCCAATATATAAAAATCTGTAGGAAAAATCAACTTGTCTACCTGTACAAGAATGTCTTCAACGACCCTGTCGGGGTAAGCATGACTTCCATCAGCAAGTTGAATGACAACTTCAGTTTTTTTCAATTCTCCAAGGCTTAACTTCTCAAAAATTGATTGTGGCATCACGTTTATGGACGCACCAAGGTCTATCATAGCTCTTTCAACCTTGAAATCTCCAACCTTACAAGGAACAATAAACATGTCGGGATCTTCGCATTTTTAGGCAACTTTCGTCGAAAGTATCTGAGACTTCCTCTCCCATCACTATTTGTTCATTCCCGGTCAGCCTCTTCCTAATTGTGCACAAATCCTTCAAGAACTTGGTGTATCTTGAAAATTGCTTAATAGCCTAAATGAGAGTTATTATAATTTTCTCCCTTTGAAATACGTCAAGTGTTCGCTTCTCCTTCTTGGTGGTGTCAACTTTCTTTGTCCTGTATGGAAAAGTTAAGGGAATAGGATTTAAAGTTTCATATGCAGAATCGGTTACCAGAATTTTTTAGCATGCGTGACACTGATGGGTTCAGTGTCAGTGCTGCATTTTTTTAAATCAGAATTTCCAGCAACAGCAGGCTTAATCTGATCGCTTCCTTCATCCAAAGCAGCAGCAGGTCTAGTAACTTTTGTCCCTTCATTTCTAGAGGCGTTTTCTCCATTTTCTCACCATTTTTTAGGGCCTTCAACATCCCCCAATTACTTCACACTATACAAGGTGATGGAGCTCACATTCTTTAGATTAACATCGGTGTGTAAGGGAAGTTTTCCTTTATTTTGAGCTTGCAATTGCCCTACAACAGTAGTCAATTAACTCATTTGATTTTCAAAGTTTTGGAGTGACGATTGTATTGATTGTGTCGTCTTCTTCAAGTCCTCAATAGATGAGTATGTCATTTCTTGGAATTTCACATTGTGAGAAGCCATTGCTCTCACATGATCCTCAATTGAGCTTCCGGAGCTTGATTTACCATGGTTCAGATTCCCACTTTCTTGGGACCAAGCTTGTTGCCTATACAACACATTCCTCTCTTGAAATTGGTGTTGCCCCATGGCATTTGATTGCTCATCATTGGATGTAGCCCTACAATCATGAGTAGAATGACCGTGAGTTAAACAATGTTGATAAGATTGAGTTAAACAAATATATGCAGGTCGTTTTTCCAGGAAGCCGAGTGGTACTTTGCAGGATATACACCAGAGATGGATGAATTTATGAATCATGCTCTCATTACTTCAGGCCCTCTACTCATGCTATCCAATGAATATTTCATTTCAACTAATCCAATATAGGAGGAGACTATTCACAGCTTGTATGCAGGAGGATATCATACTATCATCCAATGTATTGGTGTTCTCATACGCCTACAAAATGATATTGGAACCTTTAAGGTCATTCTTACACCCTCTTCAAACTAACTTGCCTTTATATTTTTCGTGCTGCAATACCCTTTGTGTTTACCGTTTCTTGTTATTTAAGAGAAATTACTTTATGACAAATTTTAATGGCTTTCGTTGGTGTTTTGGAAAATTTCTGGTAATAAATAAAGTTTAAAATAAATATTATTTTTGTTAGGTGACAAATTAGAAATTGAAGTGTCTTTATAAATAAAAGTATTTATTTATTTATTTATTTTCATTTTAAGTTTGAAGGTAGTCATGGTTAAATTAAATGACGAATGTGTGATGGGGTCATGAGAAGGAGTATTATAATGTAATTCACAAAATGTGTTGATGAAGATGTACTAACATATTTAAAGTGATGATATATACATAAACTAGCTTACGGGTTAAAATGCCATGCGTATTAAATTTTGTTTATATATAGACATGTATATTTATATGATGTTTAGTTAACAAAACAATTGCAAATTCCTGATCTAAATTTATTTATTTACAATATAGCCGTCCCTACGGTTACAAAACGATGTTCAATTCTCTCTTCCCTACAGATTTACGCTACTTCTCCAAGCTCAAATTTCTCAATCAAAACCTATTAACCTTTTCCCCTCCTTCCGCCGTTCCATTTTCAAATCCCCGCTGTCCTCCCCAATCGCACAATTCACCCGACAAACTCTACGCCTCGTTGTCAACAACACCATCGACCATGATTTCTGAATAGGATTACGATATTTTCTGTATTTAAGATTGGTTTATTTTAGATGATTTCCATCTATATGCTGTCTGGAATATAAGAAATTTCAATTTCATTTTTACTTGACCAGCTTCATTATATGGATTGATTGCCATCAAATGGTTGTCTTGGATTGTTATTCTTCATGTGAAGGCTAGTGATGTTGATGGGGGGTGATGGAATTTTTAATTAGCAGGGCTTCTTGCTACAAGGAAGTTGGGAGTACAAGACATGATTGTACCTATTCTCTTTAAATCCTCAAATTGCGTGTCCTATTCATTTTTTTGTGGTGAAACATTGATCATGGAAACACTATAATTTATTTGTTATTATAATAGAAGCATGAAGAAAAGTAGCCACTCTCTAGTTGTTAAAGTGGACTGTATTGTTTGGGCTAGCCGCTCACATTTTAATATAGCTTCAACTTCATATGGCAAATTACATTCAGAACTATTCCTTACTGTTTCTAAATCATCAAAACATTCTTTTGATGACAGTGCCCAATAAAATGAAATTTATGCATGTTTAGATGGATCTCTAAGTCACTAATTCTAGAAGATGTTGTGGAATAACACTTAGCAATTGCTAAAGCATAATCTCCCTTTCAGTGTGTATCATTTGATGTGATGCCATAGGAGTGCTATTACATACATATAAACACTTCATTAAAATTGAATTGCTCATGTGGATGCATTTAATTTTGCAGGTGCTAGAATGCGATGACAAAAACGTATCAATCCTTGTACATTGTGCTCTTCTTTACGAGAGCATGGAGAAGTATAAGCTTAGGCTGAAGACCTGACAACTATTATAAAACGAAACATAGTTGCAAGTAGTACCATTCATCAATTCATTAAGATGGCTGAGTAAAAAAGTTTGGAAGTGACAACATGATATACACACAATACGCTCCAGTACATGATCACCTGCTGATGTGTAATTCTCATAGGTGGAGCTACGCCATTAAGTTTCTCTTAAAAGAGTTGAGATGATGAATTTTATTTTGTTCTATTTTTTTTCAACTTATTGTTATTATTATTTTGGCCATGAGTATTCAGGTTGTACTAGGGAGAATTGATCTCATCATAGAATATTGGTAGTTTTTACCAATCATTTTCCTTCATTATCTTGACTAAATATTTCCCTTGTGCATCACAAAAAGGTAACATTTACTAAACAATAATCCAATTTATTATAAATAGTAACCTAATAAATTCTAAATAGTAATTTAATTATCTTTATAGAGTAGTTCAATTAATTTATTATAAAAAAGACTTTATTATTAGAAAATCGGAGTCTTAAATAAAAGAGTAATCCAATTCATTATAAAGAGTAATCCAATAAATTTCAAAGAGTAACCTAAGTATTTTTATAGAGTTATCTAACATTTTTTTCTATGAAGTAACCTAATTTATTATAAAAAAAAACCTAAACAATTCTAAAGAATAACATAAGTATTTTTATAGAATATCTAATATTTTTTTCTATAGAGTAATCTAATTCATTATAAAGAGTAACCTAATTAATTTCAAAGAATAACCTAATTATTTCTATAGAGTGATTTAACATTTTTTTTTAGAGTAATCTAATTCATTATAAAGAGTAACCTAATTAATAGAAAAAAATAGCCAAGAAAATATTGACCAAACAAAAAAATATATAACCAAATCAATATGAATAGTAATCCAGAAAATTGTACTCCCTCCGTCCCACAAAAATTTGCATGCCTCTTCCGTCACGGAGATTAAGAAAAATGATAACTTTTAGGATTATTATGATATTTTTTGATAATATATAAATGATATAGTATATTAGGTGTGTTAGGTAAAGGTGGTTATTTTGTAAATAAATGGTGTACCCCACCATTAGGGCCCCCACCGCCCCTGCCCTGGGGATTGGTGGAGGAGGTAAATCGCAGGATGTGCCTCAAGTGGCTTATAGGGAGGGCTCACTGTTAAACTTGTGCTTGCAAGAGGCCAAATCCATGTCAAAGACAGGATTCGAACCCCCACCCTGCAGCAACCAAGCTCAGCTGGAAGGCATTTCCACCCTCCCCTCTACCACTTGAGCTATGCCCTAAAGGGTGATTGTGTTTAACTTTTTGCTTTTATAGGAATGTGCAAACTTTTTTGAGACAAGCCAAAATGAAAAGTGTGTCATCTGAAGTGAGATGGAAGGAGTATATAGTAGCCTAGTTATTAATAAAGAGTAACCCAAATAATTGAAAAGGGTAACCTAGAAGATGATCAAACAGAATAATATATAAACAAATCAATATAAAAAATAATCCAATTCATTATAAAGAATAACCTAATTAATTAATAGAAAAAAGTAACCTTGTTGATCAAACAGAACTTAGAAAATATTAATGAAACAAAAAAATATATAATTCACAATGAAATAAAATAAAATAAAATTCACCTCACAAAAATAGATAAGGGAATGGTAAGAAAAAGAAGACTGATTGTAATTAATAATCATTAATTCTTAATGATATTAACATAAAGAAAAAGGTAAAAACAATAAAGACATGAAATTGGTTATATTTAATGGAAATGAAAAACAGTTCCATATGAAGAGCAGTAGTTTAACATGAAGACCAAGTATAGCTTGGAGGAGTGAAACAGGCAGAAGCCCCCCATAAGAGCGTTGAAGCTGCGATGAACAAAATGTTGCTTCCAAAGTCCAAACTCAGGCAGCCCATATGATATGGTGTAGGCATTCCTTGGGTGAGTATTGATTCCAAGAAATAGAGATGGGGTGAAACTTTGATTGAACAGAAGAGGAAGTGCAAACGTCTACAGAATGACAAAATGATAGACTACATAATTCAGGATGTCATGCTGTCATCCTTAATCCTTCATTTGTCATAGTCTCAATAAATCTGGTGGACACTGCTGCAATATGAACAAGAGTTACATACATTTACATAGGTTGGAAATTAAAATAAAGAGTAGTTGTGTTGCAGAAATATTTAAGAGTTACCTGAAGTTGAAGCAGTGGCAGAAGAGTGTTGTAGCTTTGGACAGTTGACTATGTTGAGCTTGGCTAATAAGGAGGCCTTACGTACAAGGCGAGGTGGCAGGGCTTTCAAAAGGTACAAACTTTGTATTTTCATCACAAAGATCCATCATGCAACTTCAAATTTACAAGAAAAATCTAGAAAATATTAATTTTTTATCAAGAAATCTTTATAAAAGGCATTATAAGATTAGAAATTGTTGCAGCCCTTTGCAATTTCAAAGCCACAATAAAAAGCCTTCTGCATTTCGTCAAGACTCCAGCCACAATAAAATACCTATAACACAAGCACATCAATATAAACAAGCCAAAGCATTTGATAATATTTTTAACTACTATTACTATAAGATTTTGATGGCGCCCAATAAAATGACAAACATACAACAAGTGGACAAAAGAAATGCTAACAGATTTGAACTTCTTTGTGTCATCATAGTCGCACAATTTAAAATCAATGGATTAAAAAACAAAAGTTGCTCCATTCCTCTTTTTTTTAAATTTTTTTATGGAAATGTAGATAACATAGCAAGATAAATTGGTGAAATATAGTATTCATTCAATTCAAAGAAGCTAAATAAGGGAATACGTAGCACTAAAGCGGCGTTACCTCGATGACCAATATGGAGAGAACATCATCCAAGAGCCGCGTCATTACAGGAACTTGTTCGATGGCCGAGCTTGCTTTTGTTTCCCCAAGAAAATTTGTAAATCCTGTCTTCTCTTGACAAGACAGCAGTAAGAAATTCCCTATAGCAACTTGTACAACAAAGATATCCTTCAAAGATTCAACCAGCTGAAGGGAAATCAAGGTTCTGGGTTGTCGGAGTGGAACCTCGAAGTCGGGAAGGCGGACGGCAGCGGCAAAGAATTTATATGTAGAGAGAAAGATGTGAATGAAGAATGGGGGATTTAGGGATTGAAGGAGGAAGGAGGAGATATTGAAGGAGGAGAGAGAAGAGTGGGTAACCCATTTAATTATTTTGACCCATTTTATAATAAAGGATCCAGTCTTACAGAAATTAAAAAAAAATCGGTTCCATTGAAGTCTTTATCATAAAAAAATGATTCCGAACATTTGTCATTTTGTATAAAATTAATTATTATTGTGGAATACTATATCGTTTTTGAATTATTTGTATACGTAACTATAGAAATTTGAAAAATATAATTAGCCCATATATATTTAGTGATGATGATTTATGTTGAAAAATTATATATGATGTATTTTAGTATTATATATTTTCCTAAATTAGCATTTAATCAAATAGTTTATACTTGGATAAGTTTAAATTAATTACTAATTGAAGAGAATATCAAGCAGATGATTAAGATTATATTTTCATAATTAAGATTTGATCAGATTTGAAGATAATCATGGTAATATTAATTTTTGTGTTTCAACGGTGCGTGAAATATGATTGGGCTAAGATCACGTATTTCACTGCGCTTTTCTAAAGAAAGATCACGCACTCATTCACGCGTTCTGAGATTACGGATCTGTTATGCTTCTTCATTAATCTATAAGTGGCGATCACGGTGAATTGAAGAACGCATCTCCTTTGTGCAAGTCTCCAACATATATTCTTCTGTTATATTCTCTCTCCATTGTTCTTAATGTGTTAATCATATTTGGAGAGTTAGAATTAAGTTTTCATTATTCTAGTTTTGTTCTTGAATGAACACATTTATACTTCCATTCATGTGATACGGATTTCGGGAATTTAGAAGTTGTAGGTATTGTCGATTAGCATAAAATGGAGTTCATAGATGCTAGATTGAAGTATTGTACAATTCTAATGAAAGAGATTATAGTGATGAGGCGAAACCTATCCCGTATTTGTTTAGATCGTGTGTTTCAATGTCTTTCGCTGATATTTTATTTATGCTCTATTAAAACTTACTTCTGAGTTCTTACATCAGTAAGAACATCACTTTCGAGTTCTTACATCTGTAAGAACATCAGTACACACGAGCCTATTTTTTTTACAATTTATCCCTGGCTATAAGAGAACAGAGCGTTCAACGGACAGCTCATGGCTTAACCCGATAAGAACTCGTTTAAGTGTGTTTTATTAATTAGTTGAATGAACACTAACGAGGCCCATTTTTAAACTTTTTTTATAAATGGGCAGAGATTGAGCATGACAAAGAATGTTTGTTAAAAACTTGCGAACATGCTCGTTTAGTGTATTCACAAACAAGTCCGTTAATTTCTCAATTAAAATAGTATTTTATTAATTTATTACTATTCATAATTACATATTCTATATTAATATATATAAATATGATAATATTTAAGTGATTATTTGAATATTTATATATATTATTTTAAATTTTATTGCTATTTATCATTGATTTTGATTATTTAATATTTATGAATAAATATCATGTATTAATCATGAACGAAATTTTCTTTTTATTGTTTATAAACAAAAATATTTATAGGTTCTTGAAGAAGTGTCTAACACGTTCGTGAACAAACACATCCCAGAACATAAATAAGGCCTTAACTAAAAGTCTCTATTCGAACTCGAGCTATATCGATAATTTTTTTATAACAAGCTCGAGTTTAGGATCGAGCTCAATTATTTCTTAAAAAACAAAACTTAAACAAGCAAAAGCCCAACTCAGATTAATTTGAATTATACCCTTACTCATGATATAACCATATAAGCTAACTTTATAATTAAAGTATATTACCTCCGTCCCATTGAAACATATGCATTTTATCATTTTAGTCCGTCCTAATACAAATTGTGTATTTTCCTTTTTGATAAAAGGGACCCACACAAATTAATTAGTACCATTAGGCAAAACTAAATAGTACCAAAATTCAAAATATTTACCAACACTCTAAATACATTCTTTCTTTTCTAAGAAAAACCCCCATAAAAAGATCATTATACCCCTCATCCCAAAATTAAAGTAATTTTCACTACCCACACCAACCACCTAGCCGCCGGCCGCCGCACGCCGACCACTGCCGGCCTGCACAGGAACCAATATGGGTACAGACCCGTGTGGGTAACCTACATCGGAACTAATGTTGGTGGGCCCATGAGGGTGATCTATACCGGAACCTACACAGGGGAAAGATTGTGTATTGGGTTTGAATAGTAGGGGTAAAAATGTCCAAAAAAATACAAAATTTTTAAAAAGATGACAAAAAAAGTGTTGATAAAAATTTTGGACAAGGAAATTTGTGTATTATTTCAATCCTAATTAATTATTACTTCTCTTTTCTAGGACTCACCCATCACATATTTATATTAATACACATACTCACTTTATATTAAAATATTATTTTTCTCACCTCACTATATACTAAAATGTTATATCTCTTAATCTATATGGAAATGTATACATTTTAATAGGAGGAGGGAGTAAATTTTAAAGTGATCTACTAAATCGTTAGGCCAAACTCTCCAAGGCTACTAGCAAAAATAATTAATTGTGCATCGTGCGTTAAACCTAAACAATTTCTTAATTGAATTTGATTTGTATTTACACTAAATAAACACTAAAAAACTTTACCAACATTAGATTTAATTAAAAGAAAATGGTAAAATGAATTGCAATCTCTCTAATTATTTTCTTTGTGGACTTGGATCTTCATGGATGATTGTCAGAGCTTGAATTTTGATTGTAAATAAATATAAAGAACATCTAATTAGAAGGAATTAGCACATTCAAGTGCAGAGAGGGACTGTATCCTAATCATTGAATTTAATATATCATGTCTTATCTTAATACATCTAATTCACAATTTTTTTATGCTGAGTTGGAATGTCTCTCCTTCTCCCTTGATGACATGGCAGGAGGAGAGATTTTAAAGCACTTTCATTATCTTTTTATTTTTTATTATTTTTATTTTCATACGTTTTTTTGTCTTGCTTTTATTAATGAATTTAAATGCTGCCATCATTATATGTTAATTTCAATTCATGAGCATATTTTGATGAAAATTTTTGCATTAAACTTAATGGACGCCTTCTATAGCCTCCTTGGTGACGGTGAAATTTTTGTATTAATCTTAATATTTGATTTTTTTAAGCATTCTTTTTTTATGTGTAATTTCAGTTTTTATTTATTTAATTATGAATTTAAATACTCAACCATCATTCTATACTAATATAAACACATGATCAAATTTTCATTCGTATTCATCTCAATCATTTTAACATTTTTTAGCTAATTTATTTTGTTCATAATTCCATTTCTCTTTACATCTTATTCAAATTCATCTTCTTCTTTTCTTATTTATTTGAGGATTTATATGTAATGTATATTTGGGGTTTATTTATTTATTTCTCCAAATATTTTCATATTTTTTTAAATGTTTTAAATACGAGGAACATTTATCTTTTTTTTAATCTATATGTTGTTATGTTAATGCAATTTTTCGTAATTACGAATCATCATATCTAATTCTATTTTATTAATTCCTCTTTCAAATTGCGATTCTCACTCACACTACTATTTTTTTAATTTCATATTTTTATAGTTATTTTCGTGTATCCTCCATTTTTATAATTCATTGGATAATTATGTTTTGTTTTTTCTTAATAGGTTGTGCTAAATGAGTTACTGATTTGCATCCAAGTATTTCGATCTTGTAAGATTAAGGTTAATTACATAATGATGTTTCTCACAAATACCTTTACCTTGAAATTGAATATGATATCATATTTCTGACGATAGAGTTGAAGTCTCCTCTATTTAGGGGTATTGTATAGAATGTAATTTAAAGTGTAGTGATTATAGGTAAAAAAGATTTTGATGTGTATATGATGCACGTTTTCTTTGCACGCAAAATTAATCCCCAAGTTTTAAGGATATCAGTTGCAGCTTAAGCAAGCGACCAAGTGATTATCGAACCCAAAGGACAGCGTATTATCAATTTAATTATTTACTAAATTAATTAAGACGTAAGACAATAACGTTTAAGGATTGAATGATTAACTAATAAATAATTAATTAAAATAATAAATAAATAAAATATCACTTGAAGAATACGAAAATGGATCAAGTAGGAGAATAGGTAACTCTAGAGTAATCTAGTTTTACTACTTAACTTCCCTTCCGTGTGTTGATGTCTGACTCTGTCTTGTGGAATATGGACGCATCACTGAACCATGCATATCTACTCTATAGACACAAGTAAACATGCGTGTAACACGTGTGAATAACCTCGGAGCAAGAGATATAATTTCACCCCCCTTTCTAGGTACTATCAGTATCAATTATTTTCCTAACCAATTGGTAATCTAACCCGATATGATCTCCCTTTATAAATACTATAAAATTATCCTCTTTATCCTACTTAATAACCCGAATTCAATTCAATTAATAAGTATTCATATATGATAGTTCTAATGAAGCTTCGTAGTCCCCTCACTTAGAATCATAACATGGAATCTTGTTCAGTGGTGAACGCACTCAATCAACAACCAAGATATATATTCAGACTCTATAACCAATTGAAGATGCACAAAGCGACCGTGAATATGGATTAAGAAAGCATAATCATATATAAAATAAATCCACAAGTAGTGTTGTACGGATTTTACACACGAAAGTTCAATTAATTCGTAAAAACCTTCACAACCCTAGTTCTACCAAAAAGGCTCTTGCCCATGATGTTACGAAGAACAATCATGGGTGTTGGATTGATCTTACCCGGATGTCTGGAAAATTACAAGATAAATTAGGAAACAAAATAAACCCTAGATGCAGGAGTCATCGCGTCTTTCTCCGTCTTGAATCCTCCTCTTGGTTCTCCTCTTGATTCCACGAACGAATCTTCAAAGTGATGGATGGATGGAGAAAAGGGTGTGGATGATGGTTGGGGGGTGATCCCCCCTTATGGGGTGTACGATGGATTTGTGGCTCTCCAATCCAATCTAATATCTCCCCAATATTATGTGTTCTACATCTCTTTTTATACTTGTAAAATGCTCCTCACGGACCTTGGATGGGCTTTTACTTGAGACATACGCTAAATTTGGTAAAAGAAACCCGAAACTACCAAAAATAGCATCAGCGACATTCCGTTCGACCAAGCCTCAGAAGTCGAACAAGGCCTCCAAGTCGAACGGAAGTCGAACAAGCTCTCTTTATGATTTTGCACATTTTGTTCGACTTTTCTCCTCCATTCGATCAAGATGATTCTGGTCGAACGGACTCTCACTGGTCGAACAAGCTTACGCTGTCTCACCGTTTTGCGCATAACTTCCACATCCGACCTTCGATTTGAGTAATTCTTGTGCTCACGCGATCCTCTCTTCCTTGGATTTCTATCCATAGAAGAAACTCACAGAAACTCCAACATTTGGGTGTATAAAAATTCATGCAAAGTGGTACAGCCGTTCTGTTCGGCACAGCTTGCGCGACATCACCACTTTGATCATAACTTTCTAGTTTGGAATCTGATTGATGTGTTCTTTACGCCAAAATGACTCTCTCTTCTGTGACTTTCCAACCATGTATCTCACATCCACTTCAGATCTCCACAAGAATACAGAAAAATTACACAAGTTAGACGTACGTTTTTTAGCATCCTTGCACATATTGCACCTTTCTCCAACATTGCACTTTTGATCATTTTTCCACCTAAAATACAACAAAACACCTCAAGTGTACTTTTTTCCCACATATATTGAATATAAGATACTTGTGCTAATATATAACTACAATTCTCATCAAACAGGTGTTAAATTGGATACTAAAACACGCTTATTTTCACTCTCAACAAATCCCCAAACTTACCTGTTGCTCGTCCTGAGGCAACAAAATAAAAATAAAGAGAGAGAGAGAGAGTAAGAAAATTAGTGGGGAAACAAGGACTATGACTCAAACCATGTTCAAAATACAATTGTCCTTAATTTAGGACATGCAACTCTCATTACTTGTAATAATCAATTCATAGCATACAAGATAAGACAATCACCACCAATTCAAATGCTCAATTGACATGTTCTCACGAGAAGTATATATCACTCGCACTCAAGTGTAAAAGATGTACACTTATGTGTTAAGGTGTTTACGCTCAGATTCAATTCAAGTGCATGCGTAACCATAAGCTTGCCAAATGTCTTAAACTCTCCACCACTTAAAGTATGATTTGACAATGGGATCAAAAAGGACTTTTATTAGGATGTAATGTTGGCTCTTTGGTAAGGGTAGGAAACATCTGGATAAAGTAACTCAATTAGTAGAGAATTAAAACCGGAGATTTTTTGTACTGCAGATTTTTTTTACACTTCAAGGTTATCCAGCTTCATGCTCTTCTAATTTTCTTTTCTCTCCATTTTCTTCAAGCTCAATATTTTTTTCTTCTTTCCTTTTTTTTTCCTTTCTTGAGGTACCAGTTTCGGGCACTACCTCTAACATCTTGGGTACCAGTTTTGGGCACTACCCCTCATCAACTTATTTTTCAGCTCATAATCACTTGTACAGCTCCAAATATTTTATTCCTTCCAAACTCTATGAAAATCAGTTCACACACTTTGACAGCATTTAATTCTCCACTAAATATAGGAATTTAAGGCTCAAATAGGATATCAAAGTGGCTATCTTCATAGGTTGCCAAAGAAATAAAATTTTTAGACTCGACGGGGCTAACTACGGATAAACATTATTTGGTAGGGAATTATTTGACTAAGTGACTCATAAATTCAAGGTGGCCTTAGATCATCTCCCATCATCTAATACACATATAGTTTCAAGTAAGACAAGAGACAAGTTCTAGAATGCACACACAAGAACGATACTCACCAGAAAAGAAATCGTATGATTATATATATGAATAAGGCTCAAAATCTCACATGGATTTTTAACAAGTAACAGAGCACTTTTCATGGTAAGCAATATCCCACAAGTACACATAGAACTTCATATCACAATATAATTTAAGTACACTTCCTTCATCAATTTCAAGAGCATATAAATTTCAGGCACAATTCTAGATATATAAGCTCACATGGATCATAAGCATAAAATCAATCCTTTCACTCCATGAATTAAAAGTACTCATTAAAATTAGAATAAGAAAACGAGGGCACCTGATTTTTCTTCAACGTATACACCAGTTCCTCGAGTTGTTTAACTCGATCAGGTCAAAACCTCAGTTTACCTATTTCTATCATCAAAGCTCAACATACCTCATCATCACAGGATTCATCAATAATAAAATAGAAAACTATAAGAAACTATATAATCGACTCCACATACTAGAAACACCACTGAATACTAGGCAAATTGCAAAAAATCGACACATCAAAACGATTAAAGTTTCAACATACCGCAAAAAATCAACTCCCCAAGCAAACATTACAAAGAAAAGATTATACTCTTGGTGCTTCAATGAGGTGAGTACATCACATCCCCCCAAACTTAGTAAAAACGTAAGTCAAAACTAAGTTTGAAGAGAGATGTAATTGCCGAAATGTGAGCACTTCAAATATAGTAAATCCTTACTCACACGAAAGAAATAAAGCAATAAAATGGAAAGGACATGCCCCCAACAGGCGCTCATGTTTAACGTCGGAGAGTCACGACGGATGTAACCTTTTGTAGGCTACTGAATCAGAGGACGGTCTTTTCGCATCCTCACCTTCAAGTACTTTCTTTTCCTCTTCTTGTCTACACTCAGTATCTCACCTTTCTTGGTCACAAGTATATGATCCTTGGAATTTTCTTCCTCCCATGGATGTCTAGACACCTCCTTGTAAATCTTCCACTTAAATTCAGAATCATCTGTCTTAGAAAAATCAAGATTAAATAAGTTAGAAATCACATCTATGCTCTTGCATGATTGAGTTTCTATGGGCATCTTCATTGCTTGATCAAGAAAGAAAACCATATCTTCATTATCCATCTGCAGTCTACGCTTCTCGTCTTTCAACCTCTTTACTCTTTCCCACTTCTTCTCTACTATAAGCATAGTATTCTGCTCTTGGAATGGTGTTGAAGTGTTCGGAACAACAGGTGTAGCATTCGGTACGAAAATGGACACTGAATGAAATTGTTCGACCTTTGTTCGACCAGTGTGGTCTGGTCAAACAAACTGGGTCTGGTCGAACGACATTGCTAATCGTGAGCTCCCATTCTCCAGGTGTTGTTCGACCTCCGTTCGACCATGATGGCCTGGTCGAACAGAATGGTGTTGGTCGAACGGCAGGTCTGAAAATAGAGCATCGTAATTCTATTTTTTCAGAGTTTGCTCGACCTCTGCTCGACCAACTGGTCAGGTGGAACGACTCAGGTCTGGTCGAGCGACTCATTTGCTCCCTTTATTTTTTCTCACCGACATCATTGGACCTTCGTACTGCGTCCTGAACCTCAATGTGATGGCATTATTCTCCCACATTTGTGTCAATTGATTCACATTCGCGGCCATCTGCCCCATAATTGAAGTAAGGTCCTTCAACTGCTTAGATAAATCTGCATGATCAACATTCATGGAAGCCTCAATGCGGTCAACTCTTACATCATCTCAGCCATGTATCGATTGAAGGTATCTTCAACACTCTTCACTTCTTGCTGCTTCATACTAGGCCACCTTAGTGTCAACTCGGTAATCTGTCTTTGCTGGGATTCTAGTAGCTTGTTGATGTTAGCTAAACTAGAGATGATCTTATCATCCCTATTTGGCTTCACCGTTTGATGTTCAACTTGTGCCACCTTACCAAGTCATAAGATCCTCTAACTCTCTCCGTAAGTCAGTCACGTAAATTTATAGAGATGTCTTCAAACAACTTTTCTGCTTCAAGTGTTGTCTTCAATAACAACGCTCCTCCAGATAATGCATCAATAAGAATACGCGACTCACAATCCAATCCATAGTAGAAGATGCTTATGTACTCAGCCTTAGGTATCCCATGTTGTGGACACTTCCTGAGCATGTCTTTAAATCTGTCCCACGCCTCATGAAATTTCTCACCCTGATTCATAACAATTGAGTGATCTCTTGCCTCATTCTTAAGATCCTTGAGGGTGGCATGTATCTCTTCAAGAATTTCTGCTGCAGTTGGTCTCATGTAGTGCAATATGTGGCATCAAGAGTCTCATACCAAGCTTCCACCTTATCAATTAATGAAAAATTGAATAGGGCAATCCGCCTAGCATTATCATTAGCTCCAGCTCCCTTTTGAGTGTTTGCATAACCAAGAAATCTTTTGAGGTGCTGATATGGATCTTCAAAACAACCTCCAGAAAAGGGATATTTTCCACCATGTTAATAAGAGTGGGATGTATCTCAAAATCATCTTGTTCCCCCTTACTCCTATCAACTCTATGTTGCCAATACCATAATTCGTGAAAATTTCACGTATGACAATATTATCCGGATTCTGCCTTGCTCCGGACATGTTTAGCTCAATGTGTTATTCTTACTTTCCTTCCTCTCATTTTCCTAGTGCACAAGTACCTCAAAAAAATTTAAGGTTAGATAGAATTAAATAATCACAAATAAAAGTCTTAATCAATTAAAAATAATAAACTAATAATAACAGTCGTCCCAGCAACGGCGCCAAGAACTTGATGCGCATTTTCTTTGCACGCAAAATTAATCCCTAAGTGTTAAGGATATCAGTTGCAGCTTAAGAAAGCGACCAAGTGATTATCGAACCCAAAGGACGGCGTATTATCAATTTAATTATTTACTAAATTAATTAAGACATAAGGCAATAACGTTTGAGGATTGAATGATTAAAAAATAAACAATAATTAAAATAACAAATTAAATAAAATATCACTCGAAGAATAGGAAAGTGGATCAAGTAGGAGAATAGGTAGCTCTAGAGTAATCCAGTTTTACAACTTAACTTCCCTTCCGTATGTTGATATCCGACTCTTCCTTGTGGAATATGGACGCATCATTGAACCATGCATATCTACTCTATAGACACAAGTAAACATGTGTGTAACACGTGTGAGTAACCTCGGAGCAAGAGATATAATTTCACCCCATTTTTTGGTACTATCAGTATCAATTATTTCTCTATCAATTGGTACTCTAACCCGATATGATCTCCCTTTATAGGTACTATAAAATTATCCTCTTTATCCTACTTAATAATATGAATTCAATTCAATTAATAAGTATTCATATATGATAGTTTTAATGAAGCTTCGTAGTCCCCTCACTTATAATCATAACATGGAATCTTATTCAGTGGTGAACGCACTCAATCTACAACCAAGATATATATTCAGACTCTGTATACCAGTTGAAGATGCACAAAACGACCGTGAATATGGATTAAGAAAGCATAATCATATATAAAATAAATCCACAAGTAGTGTTGTACGGAGTTTACAAACAAAAGTTCAATAATTCGTAAAAACCTTCACAACTCTAGTTCTACCAAAAAGGCTCTAGCCCATGATGTTGCGAAGAACAATCATGGGCGTTGGATAGATCTTACCTGAATGTCTGGAAAATTACAAGATAAATTAGGAAACGAAATAAACCCTAGATGCCGGAGTCGTCGCGTCCTTCTCCGTCTTAAATCCTCCTCTTGGTTCTCCTCTTGATTCCACAAACGAATCTTCAAAGTGATGGATGGAAGGAGGAAAGGATGTGGATAATGGTTGGGGGGTGATCCCTTGTGGGGTGTAGGATGGATTTATGGCTCTCCAATCCAATCTAATATCTCCCCAATATGATGTGCTCTACATCTCTTTTTATACTTGTAAAGTGCTCGTCACGGACCTTGGATGGGTTTTTACTTGAGACATACGCTAAATTTGGTAAAAGAAACCCGAAACTACCAAAAATAGCATCAGCGACATTCCGTTCGACGAAGCCTCAAAAGTCGAACAAGGCCTCCAAGTCGAACAGAAGTCGAACAAGCTCTCTTTATGATTTTGCACATTTTGTTCAACTTTCCTCCTCCGTTTGACCAAGATGATTCTGGTCGAACAGACTTTCACTGGTCGAACAAGCTTGTGTCGTCTCACCGTTTCGCGCATAACTTCCACATCCGACCTCCGATTTGAGTAATTCTTGTGCTCACGCGATCCTCCCTTCCTTGGATTTCTGTCCATATAAGAAACTCACAGAAACTCCAACATTTGAGTGTATAAAAAGTCATGCAAAGTGGCACAGCCGTTCTGTTCGGCACAGCTTGCGCGACGTCACCACTTTGATCATAATTTTCTCGTTTGGAATCCGATTGAGGTGTTCTTTACACCAAAACGACTCTCTCTTCTGTGGCTTTCCAACCATGTATCTTACATCTACTTCAGATTTCCAAAAGAATACAGAAAAATTACACAAATTGGACGTGCGTTTTTCAGCATCCTTGCACAAATTGCACCTTTTCTCCAACATTGCACTTTTGATCATTTTTTCACCTAAAATACAACAAAACACCTCAAGTGAACTTTTTCCTCACATATATTGAATATAAGACACTTATGCTAATATATAACTACAATTCTCATCAAACAGGTGTTAAATTGGATACTAAAACACGTTTATTTTCACTCTCAACAGTATAATACTTATATCATATTTACATGATTAGCATTAGATTATTTGTTATAGTTCTTTTTTAAAGACTTTTATTCATAATCTATGTTAGATATTCTTATTAATATTCTTATGTAAGAAATTATTATAATATTAAGAGTGTATTAAATCAGTTCCAAACATCAATATTATGCAATCATTTCGTTTAATACAATTATGGTATGTCAAAAATTTTGTTTTTAATGTGATGAGATATTAACTTTAATTATTATTATTATTATTTATTTTTATAATAGTTTAAATTAAATTGTTATTTGTATATATTATTTGTTCATATATATATATATATATTTTTATAAATTGTATATATCAATCTGTAATGTGTAAATTATTTTTTAAAAGTATAATTTAATTGGATGCATTTAAATATTAGATTAATAATAATGCAATTTTTCCTAATTGATATCACTCTTATTGACAAATTATAAATTTAAAATTTGAAACCATATATATTAAATTTGATTATGTGTTGAATGTCAACTAAAAAAACATTAAATATTGATATAATTTTATTAAACTTCAAACTTTACTATGATTAGATGTTGACTCATGATTTATAATTTATATGAAAAATATACGAGATATTTTTTTAAAATTAAGATACTTTATTAATATATAATTAAAAAATTATATAAAAAAGTATTAATTGAATTATTTTAAATTTATATTACTTATGGCATGATTGATATGATGGAATAGAATGGGAATGGAATCAATATTCCCAATATCATTCTCTTTCTCATTCTCATTCCCATGTTTGGTATAATTTATTAATGGGAATGTCCATTCCATAAGGAATGTGAATTCCCTTAAACATGGGAATCACCATTTCTTCCATAACCCATGGTATTAGCTATTCCCTATCCCATGGGAATCAATTATTTTTATTTAATTTATTTTATCTATTTTGTGTAATATATATTAGAATTATAAATAATTATTTTTATTACATTTTATTTCATATAGTTACGAAAATTAAAAATAAGTTAATATTTATTTTAAATTAACATATAATTTTCATATTAAAAATTTTAATATATTAAATTATTTATTAAATATACTAAATTATTTAAAATATAAATAAAAGAAATCATATATTTAAATTCATATTATAATAAAAATAATAAAATTTCAATAAAAAGTTATATATTCAATAAATATTTATTATAAAAATTATACAATACATATAAATTAATATTATTTTTAAATTAAATAAACATGTTTTTAATATTAAATATAAATTTTATTTTTATTTTTATTAATCACTTAATAATTATTAAATAAATTAAATATAATTTTTAATTTAAATTTTAAATTATATAAATATTTATTTAGACTTTAACCTTATAATTTTTTTATTATACAATTATTAAAATTTATTAAATTATTGAGACTTTAATTAATTTAATATATTAATAAAATATTAATAATGAGATTTAAATCAAATTAGAAAATGCATTTCTATTCCTTCATCCATTCCTAATCAATACCAATTATGGTAATAATTATTTTTAATCATTTCTTTCCTATCTCTATTCTATTCATGAGTTTATTCCATTCCAACATAATTCCATTCAGTTATACCAATCACGCCCTTAAGATTTTAACCATATACCCATATTAAAAGTTATTGTGATAAAAAATAATTTAAATTTATTTATTATTTGGCTCTATAAAGGTTTTTGACTCTATAAAAATTAGGAATTTGATAATTAATTCCTAATTTTCTTAATTAATTATTTTTTTATCGGTCTTTCTTAATTAATTAAACTATTAGTATATGCTATGTATGTTTGATTGATTATTTCACTCAATTATCAATTTATTGACAAAATAAATGAAAATTTTATTATATATTTATTGAGTACATTATGTTGTGATTGAAATAAAAATGGATTTATTACTATCTAATACAAAATATACATCAAAATAACTAATAGATACAATATCGTAAAAATACTACTAATAGATATAATCTATTAAAGTGAAATTCTTAATATAATCTTTGTAACTAATTTTTCACATTTATCGCTGAACACCGCATTAAATAAATAAACATCTACTCCTGTAAAAAAAACATCTACTCTTGTAAAAAAATCAAAAGTCAGGCCCCATTATATATCCACGCCTATCCACGCCAATTTACTTCACCTCTTTTTTCTCTACCATCGCTCATTTTTCCTTTTTCTACAATCAAGGTGGGTTATTACATTATGGAAGAGCAACGAATTCCAACACCCATTATATGGATTGTAAGCCAAATTTAGACCTTTCCCTTCGTAGATCTTATTAGGATTTTGTGGGGTCAGATCAGAAAACATCTTCTTCGAAACAGATAATGAAGAGTATGATGATCGTCTGTTCTTCCTCGAACCACAGTCGACAGGTAAGTTCCGGAGAGAACTGCCATCAGTCCAATATCCCCGATAAGTCTTGCAAAAGTAATAAAGGACATTGGGAGAGGCGGTAATTGACTAAGTATTTTCCTCGTTAATCCTTCTTTGGATTTATAGACATTATTGAGTCAAATAAAGTAGTGATTCAATATTATTCTATACAATAATTAAATGTATTGATTAGAGATTATGTATAAATCAACTTTGAATATGAGTACAGGATTTCTCAAAACAAATATATTGACCTTAAATATTTCTGAATATTTTTAAATATTTCTGAATATATCGTTCTTATTGTGGTAATATTTGATCTATCCTAACAGTTTCTTAATTAATTTCCGAATGTCAAAAAGATTTGTTTCTTAAGCAATTCTTGAATAGCAAAATATTTCTAAATATTTGGAATACATTGTGGAAAAAACCAAAATATTTCTTACCAAAATGATTCTTAAATACTTTTTAATAATTTTTGAATACCAAATTGATTCTTAAATAAGTTTTGAATACCAAAATAATCTAATTCATCGTTCTCGATCCATCATGATAATTTCTTAAATAATTTCTGAATATCAAAATGATACTTAATTAATTTTTGAATACCAAAATAATTTAATTCATCGTTCCAGATTCTATTAATTTCTTAAATAATTTTTGAATACCAAAATGATTCTTACATAATTTTTTGAATACCAAAATAATCTAATTCATTTCTTAAATAATTTCTTAATACCAAAATGAGTTTTAAATAATTTCAGAATACTAAAATAATATAATTCATTGCTCTTTACTCCTTACTGTAATTCATTCTCTTAATTTCATAAATAATTTTTGAATACAAAATAATTTCTGAATACCAAATTAATAATATAATTCATCGCTCCTTAACAAATATCGATGAGTTTGCAAAATCATTGGAATTATTTTTAATTTATTTGAAATTTCACTCCCACTAAAATTTAGGAGTAAATAATGGAATGATTTATCTTTCTAATATTAAAATAATGTCTTATCTTTTTGCAATATCGATATATTCAATAATAAAAATAAATTCAAAACAGTTGGATAATAAAAATAAATTAAAAACAGTTGGAGCATGAAGATTTGATATTGAAATTTGAACACAAGAATCTCCAACATATTTCCTATTTTCATGTAGAGATTAATGGATAAATTAATTTCTGAATACAATTAATCTTAAAATAGGTTAAAAGTGGCAATAGATGAATTCAATTTAGATATTGTATCTAGAAGTAATATAGGTATATAAATTGTGCCTATAATTAATGGACCCAATAAAAATTATTTACAATAAACTCATTCAAAATAATAATACAAAAAATCCTATCTATTTATTCGTAAATTATTGTTTTTAATTTCTTCTTAATGTCATATATTTATGTATTTCATTAATGATATATATGCAATTTTAGTTTATTTTCTAATATTAGATGAATAAATGTAATTATTAATCAAATATCTATTGGAATATCTAACCTATATATATCCAAATATGAATTATTCATAAATTAATGTTATGAGAATCTTAAAAGAAATAATTTATTATATACATTTTACTATAAAAAAATTATTATTTAAAAATTTAAGATATTTGTAATTTTTTTCTTCTTTTTTTTATTTACTTCATATGTGTCTTCATCATGTCATGTTTGAAGCATTTTCTATAATTCAATTTTTTTCCCTTTCATTTATTAAAAGTATTTTTATAATGTACATGTTGTAGATTTTGGGATTTCATTTTCTCCATTCCCTTTATTTCTTATATTCTCCTTATGGTCTTTTTTTTTTCAATTTTCTATAATTAAACTTTTCTTATTTTTTTAAATTATTTATTATTGAATTTAAATACTAATCAATTTATATGCTAATGTAAATTCATAAAAGTTCAAATATTACTAACCTATCCTTATTCACTCACTTTCAGTTTCTTTTTTTTATTTTAAGTACCTATTAATAAATACTCCTATTAAATAAATCAATTTCTATGTTAATTTTTATTCATTAGAAGTTAATTTTAATCAAATTTATAGAATCATAATCTCCTCTATTAATTTATTCAAACAAAATATATATATATATATATATATATATATATATATATATATATATATATATATATATATATATATATATATATATATATTGCATTCCCATCATAAACAACATTTATTTATTTATTTTATTTTTTATTTATTTATTTTATTTTATTTTATTTCTTTCTTCTTTTCTTTTATCTTTTTTTTTTTAATTTTTAAGGGTGTTGTGGTATAATTTAAAACCCTTAATGATGACATGAAATCTTATTAATTTTATTTATGATTATTTATGTATTTTTTTAAATTTACTTATTCAAGAAGATTTTTTCTTTAATATGGTCAATCAATTCAATTAAAAAATAGCTAATATCAAGAGGGTTGATTTTCATTTAAATTTAATGTTATTTTATTATAATTTAGTAGCATTCATATTTCATATTTGTGTGTACAATATATTGGAATCAAATATGAGGTAAATCGCACTTTCATGTTTCATTTATCATCTTTTATCTCCCTCTTTATAGATCACCATTATAATTTTATACATGTTTTTATTTTATTTTTGAATATTTATGTAGTGATATAGTTCTACTATACACTTTTTAAAATAATAATTTTTATATACTTCATCCGATAATCTTCACATTTTTATATAGTTTTTATACTGAAGATAATTTTTTTATATGAAAGAAAATTCTTTTATTTTTTTTTTAATTTTCCTGAATTAATGAAGATATTTTCACAAATTATCATTTGAATTTAATATTGATTTATTTATTGTTATTTAGTAGCATTAAATTTTTGTGTGTATATATATGTTGGAATCAAAAGTGAGGTCAAATTACAATTACATGTTTCATTTCTCCTCTCTCTCTTTATAGATCACTGTTACAATTTTTTTTTTTACATTTATATAATGAATATAATTCTATTATACATCTTTTTAGAGAATTTTCATTTGATTATATATATATATATATATATATATATATATATATATATATATATATATATATATATATATATGTGTGTGTGTGTGTGTGGGGGGGGGGTTGTTTTAATAGTATATTATACCTAATTTAATAAAATATGTATCATTGTTTTAGATAATGCTTTTATATATGAAAGTAAAAGCACAAATAAACAAGAGAAAACGGAGAACGTACCAAAAAAAAAATCAAAGTCAAACCCAAAATGTTTGTCTTTTAATCATATATTGTTGGTTCTAAAATGATCTTTATATTATAATTATGTGTATTTTTTTATTTTTTGGTTAATAGTTATTAATGTACTTCTATTCTTATTTTTTATTATTTTTAAATTAATTTTTAATATATATATATCATTTTATGTTTTTATGCACATTTATCTTTTTATCTTAAATATATGAATATTTTTTGCAAATTATCTATTATTGTCTTTTATATATTTATATTTATTATGTATAATTGAACTAAAGTTAATTACATGTAAAATTAGTTTAATATTTTTAATTCAATTATATATATATATATATATATATATTGAGTAAAATTATATTTATTTTTACATTTGTATTTATTATATATCTATAAACAAGTTTTTGTTTAAAAAAATTGTTCCAATCGAGTTGGATTTTCTTACTAAAAAAAATATAGTGTTTGTAAGTAATTATTGTCATTTTTTTTTAAGATTGATTTTAGAGTTTTAAAAGGAAATTTCACCCCTAAAATATTAAAACTATTAAAACTTTAAAGTTAAAAAAAAGGTGATTACAAATTGATAAAATTTTAAAATTAGAAATGATGAAAGCAATTTATTTTATTCTAATATATATAAGGAGTACCATATTTAATATAAAACAGTTAATCTTACATTATTAGACCATCTACCAAATAAAGAATAGTTAATATTTTTAATAAAATATAATATATAATCAACAAAATAATAATTATTTAATTAAACTATTTTTATATTAAAGTTGTGTTATCTTATTTAGAAGATAATTTGTTTATAGTAAATTGATTTTAATTTTAGAGTTTTAGCACGTGAATAAATTTGTTATGGGTTACTATGTGCATGTCAACTTTCTTTATAATCATCTGTTGTATTATGTATTTATGGGTCGTGTTGTTATTTATTCAATGTATATTGTTTTATACTATTTGCTTTAGTTCTACACTGATGTTTTTTTTCGAACTTATACACATAACAATAATTGTTATCTAGAATTGATGACGTATTTTTTTCATGAAACCTTATTAGCTTGGCTTTTCGTGTTGGTGATATTTTGGGCTTTGAATTTTAGCATGTGGCCTTAATTAATTTATAATAATAATTAACATCCCGTAATTGATTAGATATTTGCTCATTTAATAGGTGGCTAAAATCATGAATTTAAATTAACATTACTAGCGTTTATCCGGCCTCGCGTTGTGCGGACAGGGAAATTTCTGAAATATTTATATATATATAATTTTTTTTTCTTATAAGATTAATAGAATTTTCTTGGAATGTGAGGAGTGTTTTTTTTATACCCGGCCGTGCTTTTTTTTTGTATGTTGTAATTTTTTTAGAACCATTCAACAAATGATTCTTTTTTTGTATGTAGCGTTTATCCGGCTGCGTGTTGCGCGGACAGAAAATTTTCTGAAATATTTATATATATAATTTTCTTTTTCTTATAAGGTTAATAGAATTTTCTTGGAATGCGAGAAGTATTTTATTTATATTCGGTCGTGCTTTCTTTTGTATGTTGTGATTTTTTTAGAACCATTCAACGTATGTTTCTTTTTTTGTATGTAGCACGGGCAGGAATTTTGTTAAACTTTTTTTATCTAAACTTGGACCGTGCTTGGTCTGTGCAGGGATGACAATGGGTAGGATTCCCACTTATTTTGGGGTAGCCGTATTCATATCCGATTAAAAAATAATAACTCGTACCCGTTCTATTTTAAAAAATTATTATGGTCCCCGTACCCGTTTAATATTAATTTATTTTATATATTTTTTTATTTTTCATTGTGTAAATAAATATAATAATAAAAATTACATTATTATTAATTAAATATAAAATAAAAAATAATATAAATTTTATTAATTTAAATAAATATTTAATAAATATGATTAAATTAAACTTATAACTATTAATTAAATATATACAATATCTCATAATATATAAATTATATAATCTATGGGATTTTTTATAATTACCCGTACTCGTCCCCCCCGTTTACAACTACTCATATCCTTCCCGTTAGGATATCCGGAAATACATGTCCCATTGTCATCCCTATAAGTTCGTGCTTTATTTTTTACTCTTATTTATGGTCATTGCGTATGATACTATTAAAAATATATTATGATACACGTACACATCCTAAACCCGTTAATCAATACCCGTTTATTTTGTAATTATTTATATATTTTTCTAAATTAATATTTTAATAAAAATAATACTATTATTAATTAAATATAAATATAATATAAATTTTATCAAATAAAATTTAATAAATATAATTAAAAAAACTTATAACTATTAAGAATTGATATTAAAACCCTAAACCCTAACCCTAAAACCCTAAACCCTAAATCTTAAACCCTAAAATCCTAAACCCTAAACCTTAATTATCCACATATGGATGCAACTCATATATGTATAATTTTTTATTCAATAGTGTATACATGTTTCTTAATAATGAATAGTGGTAAAAGTTTCAAAAATGATAATTTTTCCAAAAAGGATACGTGTTGAGTCACTTGAGTGGCATTTTTCAAAATCAACTTATTATTTGGAGCATTTTTCACAATTTAAAAAAATAAAATCTTCGATGATTTATCATTAATCATCTATTTAAAGTAGCGAACACTTTTGATATTGATTTTGTTCAACACCCGTGCATCACATGTAGTAATTCATTCTAGCATTTACCAGCTCGTGAGTTGCACAGAAAAGAATTATAAGACAACTACTTATTTTTACGTTTAATTTGATATTTTTTATATTAACCAAACAAATTTTATTTTAAACTTCATCTGTCTTACAATAATATTTACGTTTTTTTACATGAAAATTAAGAAATATAATATTTTACTGTGAAGTCAGGTATAATCCTAAACTTTCCTTTTTTCAAATGAAACCTATACGAAATAATTAATTACTCTACATGGACCACACACAACAATAATACAACTACCTACTAATCATTAAATTTATATCTCTAAACTCATCATTCATTAAAATATTATATTTCTTAATTTACTTATAAAAATAAACTTAAATCTTAATGCATATATGATTTAAAAAATCCCGTATCCACTTAAATTTTCACCACCCATATCTAGGAATGATAACCGGTAGGATACCTGCTTATTTTGGAGTACTCGTACCCGTATTCGGTTAACTATTAAATATGCATACCCGTCCCCCTAAAGAAAATTATTATTATACATGTACCGGTCCTATACCTGTTTATCAATACCCGCAGGTACTTGTACTGATTTAATATTAATTTATTATATATAGTTATATATTTTTGTTTTTAAATTGATATAATAATATACATTATTATTAATTACATATAAAATTAGGATAAATAAGATTTTTTTGTTTATTACCACTAACTAAGTTTGAAATTAGTCCATAAGTTTTTGAATTTTTGAAATTGATCCATTAACTTTAAAATATTCAACAATTTAGTCCATATAACGGCTGGAGTAGGTCACCCAACTGGTAATGTCACGTGACACTTCTGATGTGGCGAGAAAAAATTAAATTTCTAGTCCTTTTAGTTTTTTTATTTTCGAAATAAAAATATACTACTATTAAGTAAATATAGAATAAATATAATATAATTTCAATATTTAAATAGTTAATTGTAAGAAAAACCATGAAATTTACTTCATTTGTGAATTAATTCAAACATTTAGAAATTTGCAAAAAAGAACCCCACCATTAAACATTATTACAAAACACATCCAAAGGGAAACAAAATTTTGCCCGACTGCTAACTTGATATTTTGGCTTCACATTAACCTTTAAAATAATACTAAAATGTTGGGGTATTTCGCAACAATAATTAAAAATATTTTTTTTTAAAATTTCTCAAAAGTTGGAATTAATTTATAATAAAGTAAAGTTCATAATTTTTCTTACAATTAACAATTCTAAATAAACATGATTTAAAAAAAATTAAAAAATTAATAACTACTATTAATTAAATATACTTCTTTCGTCCCATTTCAGATGACACGCTTTCCATTTTGGGTGTCCCACAAAAGTTTGCACATTCTTAAAAAAAAAGTCACACAATCACCCTTCCCCATACACTTTATTTACAAAAAAAAAACCACCATTACGTAACACACCTAAAATACTTTATCATTTATTTATTACCAAAAAATATCATAATACCCCTAAAAGTTATCATATTTCTTAATCTCCATGTCGGAAGAGGCATGCAAACTTTTGTGGGACGGAGGGAGTATAAAATATAACATAATTGCACTCACTTTGTCTGCAACATCCCAAACCCATTTATAATTACCATATTCTTTCTAATAGAATTCAGGTAGAGAGCCATTTATAATTGTGCTTCAGGTAAAAAATATTAATCTGGCTTGCATGTTCTATTTTGAATATATATCTTACTTGTTTCGTGCACGTTAAGAAATTTTTTGTCAACAAATAACCTCTTATGTTTATTAATATATACTCTCTCTATCCCATTTTAATTTCTACCTTTGCTTTTTGCCAAATATATATAATATTTTAATGTATAATGGTTAATGGATATAATATTTTAATGTATAATGCATAGTTGTTAGGCATGAAAGCGGATAGGACACCCACATTTTTTAGGAGTTCACGTATCCGTTTAAATTTCAATTACCCATACCTGTCCCATTTAAAAAAAATTCATTATCAATACTTATACCAAACTCATTTATCAATATCCAAAACTCATTCAAAAACCCTAAACCTTAAACCCTAAAATCTAAAACCTACTCTAAAGAAATATAAAACAACTATTACCTTTTGGTATATTTAAGTTTATATTTTTATGTTAACCATATAATTTATATTCCTTCCATCCCGATGTAAGAGGGTTATTTGCTTTTTGACACGTAGATTAAGAAGTATTATTATTTAATGTGTAGTTGGTAGTTGTATTAGTAGGAGTATGAGTCTCATATTTTAATTGTATTAGAGGAAGTGTGTGGGTCCCATGTGTTTAAAAAAGAAAAGGGGACCCTTTGGGTGGGACAACCAAAATGGAAAAATGATCCCCTTAACCTGGGACGGAGGGAGTGTATATATATATATATATATATATATATATATATATATATATATATATATATATATATATATTTAAATTTATATATTTTGAAGTTATATGTTTAATATTTTACATATATTATCCATTTTTATGTAATATTTTTTAACATAATATAATATTTTATTTATCAATTTGTATTTAGAAATACCTGTTTCTTTTGGGATACTCGTACTCGTATTTAAGGCTGGAAATGAATAGGGCACCCACCTTTTTTGGGGCCCCATACACGTTTAAATAATGAGTACGCGTACTCGTCCTACTAAAAAAATCATTATGATACTCATATTCGTCCTGCTAAAAAGAATCATTTTGACACCCGTACCTGTCCCACTAAAAAGAATTAATTTGATACTCAAACCGCTCTAAATTTATTTATCCATACTCGTGTGTTACCCATACTCATTTGATACTTATTATATATATATATATATATATATATATATATATATATATATATATATATATATATATATATATATATATATATATATATATATATAATTGTAATTTTTAATATTTATATCGATATTTTAATAAACAGTGTACTATTATTAACTGAATGTAATATAAATTCTATTATTTTTTCAAATAAATATTAAAATAAATATGATTAATAAAATTACCAATATTTATTAAATAAACTATTTCATAACATATAGTAATTTATATTAACTTGATATATAGTTATTAAATTAATACAAATCACATTTTCAATTTTAAAAAAAATAATAAATGACTAAATATAACTACACAAAAATCATCACTTTTGTTGTATATGTAATATAAGTATGTCCTATATCTTTGAAAAATCACAATCTTTTTGCTGAAATACACTGTCAAAACTCATACGAAACCCCCCCCCCCCCCCTAATACCTATTATTTTAATGTATTAATTTTTATTTTTTTTTAAGATCACAAAATTTTATGTCTATTAATTATTTAAGCACCCTTATTTGGGATACCAGTACACATTTAAATATCTACCACCCTTACCCATAGTTGCTAGTGTTTTTAGATAAGGGTAAATATCAAAATTGGTCTTATAAGTATGACATTTTCCAACTTTAGTCATTTATCATTTGCAATTCTCAATTTTGGTACTTTTTTGTCCACTTTTAGTTTTTTTTTTTGTCCAAATTTAGTCTTTTTTGTCCAAATTTAGTTCTTTATGTTAAAAAAATGTCCAAAAATGGTCCGAAAGTGTATACATTTAGGACTAAAAGTGGACCAAATTTTGAAAAAAATATCAAAATTGGACCAAAAGGACTTAAATTGGACAAAAAAATGACCAAAATTGAGAATTGCAAATGATAAAAGACTAAAATTGAAAAATGTCATACTTACAGGACTAATTTTGATATTTACTCTTTAAATAATTGCAACACAAAAATTCAAATGTTTATCTTAAATCAAGAATAGTTGCTAGTGTTTTTTAGATAATTGCAACAAAAATTCAAATGTTTATCTTACTTAACATTTTCTATATTCCTGTAAATTTTAAGTTAAGTTACATAAATGTAATACGTGGATGAATATATAGTCCCAGAGTATCAATTAAAAAAAGAAATGAGGCATTGAGACAGTTGCATCAATATTAAGTAACGTAGATATACAATTATATATTCATGACTTGTTCAATATTCTTAATTGGTCTCCAAGGAACAAATAAGAGCAGAGTATATCATACGAAAATGATAGCAACATTATATTATAAGTAAATAACTTATCCATCATTTGTAAAACATATCTCAACACTTATGAAGAAATTAAAAAAAAACTACTATTAACAAAACTTGTGCATTCAATCAATGAAGAAAATGAGAAATAAGAGCACGCAGCAAATGAGAAATAAGAGTGCAGCATGCACAACATCTTTATTATCGTAGCCCATCTTCGGTTATTTCTCTGAAGTTTAAACTAAGCCTGCTCTGGCATTGAAAATGAAGATTATAAATCAACTGGACAATATTTATGAAACATGTAAAAAAGTATATACATATTTACATAGTGGGCATGTTGCTTCTGCCGCCCTTGATTCTAATAATCTGTTGGTACAATTTCATGATAAGTGTTAGTACTAATATCGTGTAATTAGTATTAGGTCTCTATTTAAGAATGAGGGTGATTGTACACTCAATTGTAAAAAGAAACTGTAGTGTACAAAACACTTACAAATACACATTAATCTAGAGAAACCTATATAGATGAGCAAGTTTGAAAATTATCAACATCAACATTAGTGAAAATTATCAACATCAACATTAGTGAAAATTATCAAAATAATAATTACGGACAAAAAAAGCTAAAAGTAAAAAGAACATTTCCCATGATCATCAACTTTATTCCCCACATATTCACACAATTATAGCTAAAATAAATAAATAAGTACCATCAAAATGTATAAAAAGGATAAGCAGTGGTTTTAGCAGCACAAATTTTCATAGTAAAAAAAGATGAAATTTACATGATCTTTACCCGGCCTCCGAACTGCATGACTTCATCAATTCTTAGTTTTAATACTTTCAAAATAGCTCATTTCTCGGATTGACAAACGAACGCCACAAAAAATGTGCTGTCAAGAAGAAACATGACAATATGCAAGGATGACACATGAGGTTGTTAACTTGCCAAATGAGAATTATTCCAATCACTTGAGTTAATACAAAACATGACAAATGTTTCTACAATAAAGAAAAGAAAATACACAACCACGATTTATCCTCTCAATAAAACATAAAAATCTAAGCAACATATTTTATTTCTAAAACTAAGTTAAGATAATCTAACCATGTTTCATTCAATAGTAAAAAAAAAGATGTTAGGATTAATTGATTTGTCTTTTATCACAATCCATGAACTAAACTGAAACAAAGGTTCTTAAAGGAGTTATAACTTCAAGAAGCTAATTCATCTACAATATCAAACCAAAATAAAGTATTACGTGATTCTAATTGATCGCTAAAGACTTTTCTTTACGGAGTTAAACTTTCAAAAGACAACTTACTAACTTAGTTAAACTAAAGTCTCAAGGTATCCCGAAATAGCTGCAAGAAAATATCAGAACAAAAACTAAACAAAATTCAGGAAAAAAGAAAAAGAAAAAAAAATAGCATAAATGACCTGTCAAACTCAAACCTCGACTCCTTGTGATTTTCGCTCATCAAGACTGCTAGCATTTTGCATTGCTTCTGCAAGAGAATATTATTTAATCACAAAACTGCAATGAACTCCTCATAATCTGGTATAATTACTCGCATAATGTAAATGATAATTACACAGGCAAAACAAAACTTCCATGTTAGCTCTCATGAAATACTAATGAACTATTATGAAGACTATGTTTATTTCAGTTCTGAATATAAATATTAATGATAGCTAACACACGGGGCAAAACTTATGAATGCATTGGCTGGCCAAGTCTGAATGTATTTAAGGAATTGATGAAAATTTTAAAATTGAGACATAGTTCAGAATGGTTTGCATTGCTTACTATTAAAATGGGATTAGAATTTGAACCTCGGTTAGAAGCTTGACACAAATTTGTACCGAACAATGCAGGTGAAGTCTTAAATTTCTCTGCATATAAGACGGAATTATGAGTATTAATATTCAAGCTACATCATTTGAATTCAATCAATTTCAAATATGAGTTACCATATGCTGCATAAATTTCTAAGGCTATAAGTTGAAAGACATGCTAGTCGCAACAACATGGCAAAAGCAAGGAAGAATAATGAATAATAGCAAATTTTATTGTACATTGGCACTACCACACAACATGCATTATTTCTGGCTATACAACAATTTAAATCAACTGCATAATGATTGTATAAAAATATAGTATTTAATATCTAATGTGAACACTTACACAATAAATGAATCCTCAATAGTTCATGTGATGGGACCAATAATATCTGAATCACATGGTTCTCCTCTGCCTTACATGCAGCATATATGCAATTAACCTGAAACATCAGTGAGTTATTTCAGTAATCGTCAATGTATATTTAAAAAAAAAGTAAATCAAGAATCAGGCATACGTGACATTCTTTGGATGATGTTCCATTACAAACCATTGTAAATAAAATCTTTTAAAGTAAATAAGAGCAGTGGCCTGAAGAAAAAAGCAAAACATAAGTTTGAATATATATCACTCCTGTAGTTATTGTTCACAATTGTAAGAGACATAATTACTTGAATTTTTCGTGGAAACTTAAAGGCGTCGCAAACATCTTGGATTTTAAACTCATAGAAAGCCTACAAAACTTGTTCTTCTTGTATTTTGAGTGCTTTCGGCCGTGAATGCTTCTCAGCTGAATTTTAGGGTGTAGTGAAAAGAACATGATTAAGTTTTCTTTTAATTAATCAACAAAATCTAGGATATTTGCAATATAAACTAAGATAAGGAACTTACCATTAGCCTTCACAAAATTTTGCGTAGGAGAAGGATCCATCATTTTGTAGCTTCGTACTTTACAACATATTACAGTCTTAGCATCATGTGGAATGTCATATTTATGTAGAAAAATTATAATAAAGTGTCAATTGTGTAATGTGTAATAATTCCAGATGAATTTCAGCATGACACTTAGGCAGCAAGATTCAAGAAACAACACATTGCCCACATTATTAAATTAAAAAAAGAAACTAATATTCTATTATGTTTCCTGTCAAAAGAAATATATATATATATATATATATATATATATATATATATATATATATATATATATATATATATATATTCTATTCGGTTTAATTTATTTCAAGACCAGTGATCTGGTCATTCTCGGCCATCAATTGGTTCCCAGACTTTAATATGCAAGTTTACACCCTTAACCAAATTCATCTTTTTCAATAATACCAAATTCACCTTTTTCAATAATTGTGGAACTGAAAACTGAAAGTCTGTACAGATAGCAGGGGACTGAATATGGCAATAGCATTTGATGGTCAATTAAATAAAAACCTCAAGTAAAATACTAATGAATTTTATTATGCAAAGAAGCTATCTTCTAGACTGCAATGCTTCCTGCATGGCATTTGCACATCCAATCAATGCACCAGATGTCAAAGTTTACATTACTTAAACTATCAAGAGACCTCCCAATAGAAAACACATTCACTTCCCCATCTTTACAATTCAAATTCCCAATATTGTCTAATTCCACAATATTGGCGTTCATAGGTATAGAGGCATACCTTTTCAAGTGCTTGCTTGGCACGTTTATTAGCATCTTTGTATTTTTCCTTCTAAAAATAACCATAAAAAAATCAAAGGTTCATACCCACTGTTACAAATAATTTTGCAAGTCGGCAAAAGCATAAAGTAAGAACAGAACAATCACGATTTTGCAAGGGTTTAAATTGCCAAACCTACGCCCTTTGCCATTGCAGATCCAAGAAACCTGCTAGCAATGTTGTCGCCTATTGCCATTGGAAGTTGGCTGGAGTGCTGTCCATCGTACGCTGCCTCATTCGAGTCGTGCCGCACGATACTTCACTGGGAAAACGTCACTACAAAATTCTAAGCATATTTCAAAGTGTAGCCGCTGAGATTCCAAACGTCATCACAAAATTTTAACTTCAGCAAATGTTGTACAGCAGGTATCAATTAAACCTTCAAGACAATAAAATACTAAGTTAATTGCACCACGTGTTGATTAATGTACATCCATGTAACATAATTTCATAAAGTGATTTGAAGAATCATTGTCAATTTCAACTATAGTCCACTAAAGACCACAAACATATGTTGCTTCATGAATCATGATTATGCATAAACATAAACTCAAGCTCACCTCTATTCCAACTTACATTTATATTTAAGCAACCAAACAAATAAAAAGGAGAAAAAAAACAAAGAAAAAAATAGTAGCAATAAACCAAAAGAAAGTTTATGGTCCAGACTCTAAATTAAAAACTTACATTGCTAACGTAGACGGTTTGAGAATCAGCATCTTCACTATTTAGACCAGCATTACGAACAGCTACATTGCCCACCCCAAGTGTTTAAACGGGGGCTCACAGCCCATAAATCATAAATTAAGAGGTCAATAATGCATCCAAATCAAGCACATATGAGCTAACGATCCCAAATCAAAATAAAAATTAATACTAAACTAATACGTTCACTGGCCATAAATTCCAAATTACATTTAGTAAATTAATAATAATTGAACTGAAAAATAAAAATTTAGTAAACTTAAATATCTATTGAATAATATTTATCAAGAAATTCTTGATAAATGTTTCCTGAAATATTAAAAATCAGTAATATTATATAATGTGAACATATGAGATGGAAAATAATGAGATATTTTTTAAAAAAAAAAAACAGAAGCATTAGTTTAAGAAAATTGAACCTTCCATGAGTGATTCGACGGGATGGTATTAGATAGAATGATACCTGGAAAAAATTAAAATTCGAATGAGTGACAGATATCAAGTAGTATAAAATTACGCAAATAAACATGATGAAGGTTTGCAGATAAGCAAATCCTCCGTGCAATTTAGTCCTATTCAATTCCAAGAGAAAAAACTATTAATATTTAAGCAGCATACGGGGGAAGAAACTTAATAGAATTGGGGAAATGGAGGATATAAGAAAGTGAATGTCGATCTCCGAGGCGTTTGGAAGTGATCTAAGAAGACGATGAAAAGGAAATGGACATTTTGCAATAGCCACATTCACATAACTTCAATAAATATTAACGTGCACATCTAAATCAACAAAAAAATTTAAATAATATTCAACATAAAATCAGCTTTAGCATATTTTTCAAATGACAGCAACATCAGAAACCTTTTTGAGGATTTATGCAATTAGTATTTTAAATTAAAATAAGCCCTGGCCGTTAACCCTCTCCTGCTCGTCTTCTCGATCTATCTATGCAAAAATACTCAGAAATCAATGGCCATATAATCCGGCTGTTTTCGAATTCTTCAAAAATTCAAGAAAAAACCTAACTCCCAACTGGAGGATCCGAATCAAGCAAAGCCAATTAGTTTCGTAAACATCCACACTTCTTTTACAAAGACACCCCAAATTCCGGACTTCACTGCTCACGCCACTTAAGCTTTCTTTCAATTTCCATAAAGTGATGAAACAATGAAGAATTAGAGAAGAAAAACTACATTAGACTACATCAAAAGAAAAATGCCCTAATTTTGATAGTGGATCCGCCTACCTTCGTAAATTAAACAGATGGTCGCATGGAGAAGAAGCCTGTGGTAGAGCGGGCGGCGGAGACGTCCCCTTGCTTTGGATTCGAGAGGAATGAAATGAAATTGATTAGGTTTATGAATAAAGTTAATTAAGTTTATTACAATTTCAGAAAAGTCATTAAATTTTGCTTAAATTACTAAATAAGCACCGAAATTTTAATGTAAAAAAGTTGATAAAAGAATTAGGCAAGATCAAAGGAGAAGATCAAGTTACAATAAATAAATTGCCAAGATTAAAATTTAATTTGATCAAAATAGTCAAAATTGAAGCAAATCATTTTGTTTTTATATTAGTATAGATTATCTCTTTTATCTCTCATTGAAATAAATTTTTATGAGTTTATGATTTTTTAATCTCTCACAATTTGTAATTATTTTACTTTTATAAGTCAATGATTTTTTTGTCACTTAAATAAGAAACACAATTTCAAATTTGAAGTCATTATATAGGAGTAGTCCTTTTACCAATAACCAACTTTCTAATTATGTTCACGTGAAACTATAATCATTACGTACTTTTTCAATAATATGATTGATTTTACGAATGAGATTTTTCATTGAAGCTTGCACAAATCAGTATCGAAAACACTTTGTAAAATTATGTGTTTTTATCCTAAATAAGAGTAATATAATTTTAATTTAAATTTAAATTTTTTAACCATTTTATTATTTTTATTACTTAAATATCAATTCCATTTAAAATACCAATTTATTATGGTTTAGAGTGGAAATTTTCAATATCGAATTGAGAGTTTACTTATTTCATTATGGTCAAGCTAAATGCAATTGTTGACGATTGTAGATAACTAAAAAGTATAGTACAATATAAAGCTTATAAAAAAATAATTAATTACATGTAATATAATTTATGAAAATTAATAAATAAATTAAATTTTAAATATAAATTTTCATAAAATAAATTGTGGTGCAAATTTAATATTAAAATATTAATTTAGTCATCCCGTGCATCGCACGGGCTCAATACTAGTAATAATAGAATTCACATTTTCTATATATCCTATAATAACTTTCATATTAAAAAAATACCATTTTATTTAATAACTTCAAAAGTTAATTTAATTTTAAATTTGTCATTATTTTTTCACATTCATAACATTACTTTACACTGTATTTATTACATAAAAATAATAAAATACCCTTAAAAATAAAAAAAGTTGGTCAATAAATCAAATTTTCTTAAACAACGTGGAACATGTAAAGATTATTATGGGATGAAAGGAGTATATTATTTAATATAAATTGGAAAAATTACTTATGGATACAAATTTTGTACCCATAATTATTGTGAGATACATTGATTTAAAAAAATTACTCTCACATACAAAATATTGAAGTAAAATATCAAATATAACCCTAAACTCATACACTTTTAAACCACAAACTCTAAACCTTCACCCACTGCCGGACCGCCGGCCAGCCGGTCGCGGGACCATCGCCAGGCCACCACACTTTTTTGCTGCACTCACTTTTTTTACTGCACACACTTTTTTACTGCACACAATTTTGCTGCACATAAACATTTATGTGCAGCACATTGTAAGGGTAATATTGGAATATCATTACTCCCTCCGTCCGCCTTTAAGGGTGTCATTTGCTTTTTGCACGTGGATTAAGGAATATTATTATTTAATGTGTAGTGGGTAGTTGTATTAGTGGAGGTGTGGATCCCATTTTTTAGTTGTATTAGTGAGTGTGTGTGAGTCTCATATGTATAAAAAAAGAAATGAAACCCTTGGGAGCGGACGCCCAAAATGGAAAAATGATACCTTTGAAAGCGAACGGAGGGAGTATATATTTATATAGTTAGTAGTAATATTTTTGTATGTGTGTATCTCATAGTAATTAAGGATTTTTTAGTGTACCTAGTAGTAATCCTCTCATACAAATTTTACTACTATAATTATAATTAACCCAAATAATTTATGGAGTGCTTCGGCTTTAATTGGGCAGTCGTGGGTGAGACTGTTTCATGATAAAATCATTTTACACATTTTTAATTAGTTATTACTCCCTCCGTCCCAATAATTTGCGCACGTATTTTAGTGCGCGGAGATTAAGAAAAATTAATTTTTTATGTATAAAGATGTGTAAAGTTATTGGAATGTGCGTAAAAAGTGAGTATTTTAAATAATTTAATAAAAAATGTGTGTAAAGTTATTAAGATGTGTGTAAAAAGTTAGTAGTATTGTAATGTATTTTATTCATTTTTAGGAACGTGCATAAGTGTTGGGACGAATAAAAAATAAAAGTGTGTAATAATTATTGGGACGGAAGGAGTACTTTTTATAAAGATGCTATCACTTTTTTTTCAAAAAATATTGTCACTTCTTATTTATAATATAAATTGTTCATGAAATAATTTACTGCACTATTATAATTTTCATTAATTAAATATTATTTTTTATTAAAATATTATTACTTTTTATTCTTTTCATGAAAGTCATTTCGTGAGACGGTTTCAAACAAATCTTTGCGTTAATTAAAATATAGTTAGTCGTCATTCATCTAACCACCTGTCTGATGATTTCTCAGGTACTATCTCAGTTTATATATATGTGGGTCAAGTGATAACTACAAATTAAAATTAAATAGCAGTTGGAATAGAATTAAGGAAGGTGAGATTGAGGGCGTAAAGTCAACGAGAAGCCATGGCTGTAACCTCAAAGCTGCAAGCCCTGTGGAACCATCCCGCCGGCCCCAAAACCAGTATTAATTAATTTCTTAATTCTTCATTAATTTCCTTAATTATCATCACCCTACCTCTTTCATTACTGTTTTATGTAACTTATTTTGCTAATCTCATCTTATTTATTATATTTAATTTAATCTTATAATAATAATCTGGATGATCATGATTTTATAATGACAGTTCACTTCTGGGCTCCCACCTTTAAATGGGGTATAACCATAGCCAACGTTGCTGATTTTTCCAAGCCACCTGAAAACCTCTCTTATCCTCAACAACTAGGTATGCTTTCTATCTAATTAATTAATTATCAATTAATTACCATAATTTATATCAGTTCATTAAAATTGATGGATAGATAGATCAATCATCAATTACTCAAAATTTATATAATTCCATTAAAATAGATTAGATACATAGTATACGGATATAAGGGCAAAAACGGAGTATTTGGAATGGTTAGAATTGATAATTCATCAATAAAAAGTTAAATTAAATTATTTTACTAGCCATACGTAAAATGAACATTTTAAATAAAATATAAATAATAAAAATATAGATTCCAAAACAAACTTGCTTTTAATTTCCATATTTAATCGTACATGTTAAAAAAATAGTGTTTAGATTTAGAAAAATAAAAAATAAAAAAATAGAAATATATACTTGTCGGTTTTAAAATAAATATTTATTTATAATCAATAATTATTGATTTAATTTTAAGTTTTGATTTAAAGTACCGTTTAATCAAAAAATTAAATCCGAAAAAATTAATCATAAATTCTAATAAAAAGAATTTAAATTTTTCGGATTTTACATGTCAATGATTTAGGGATTGTAATAAATGAAATACTTATATGAAATTATTTTACATTGAGAATATTTTACATATTTTTTACTCTATTTGTTTCAGAAAAAATTTCACCTTTTGACTTAAATTAAAAATTTCGTAATCGAGTTCTAATACTGTTTCCTTAATTTTATACTACATTTTTGCAGCGGTTGTTGTTAGTGGACTCATATGGGCTCGTTACAGTACCATTATCACCCCGGTAAGCTTCAAATTAAGGACAAACAATTATATAAATCGGGCTTCACGCTATAAACCTTAATTCCCTTCCCAATTTTATTATAAGTTAGTCTCTTGTAAATTGGGTTTACACTGTGATTCTCCTCAATTTAAACATCCTAATAATACATAGAGTATATGATTGAAAGGGGGTCATATGGTTCACACCGTTAACCCAATTTATATAAGCATATGTTCTATTATACTTTATGTATGGTTAGGATTTAAATTAAAGAGGAATTAAGTATTTATATTGTAAAATCCTATTCACATATCCAAATTAAAAAGAAAAAAACTTGCACGAGACCGTCTCACAGATATCATTTGAGACGGGTCAAATATGACCCAAACATATTCTCGCGGATCCTAGAAAAACTTACCACCTGACTACCTCGTAAATCCACAGCGCACATAACTTAACTAATTCCTTTTTTTTTTAATTCGCGTTATAATTTTATTTTTTTAATTACAATTTATTTGTTTTTTTTAAATAAAATCATGTACATTATTTTTTTTGGCAAAGACTTATGTGAGATCATCTCACGTAAAGGCTTATGTGAAACAGCCGAAAAGTGATAAGTTCTATAACAAAAAGTAATACTAAATTAATGAAAACTGATAATGCAATTTCATAAACAATCTATAGTGTAAATGAAAAGTGATAACATTTTATAGCAAAAGTGACGACATTTTATAGCGAAAGTGATAACTATTTTAAAAATATAAAATTGTCTCACTTGAGACGGTCTCATGCAAGACCAACCCATTTTTTTAATATTCGTTAATAAAATAAAGAAAATATTCTTATATATAGAAACACCATTAATGTAATTATGTCAAAATATAATTGACAACATAATTGATGACGTATTCACTTTTATTTATTATTATCACCTTTTATTTATTGTTATACTAAAAAACTAATAATTCATTTAGTTCAAATGGATGATCACTTTTTTTATGTGTCACTTTATATTAAAAATGTTATCACTTTTTATTCGTATGATAAATATACTTCATTAAATAATTTAATTGGATATTTATTACTTTTCTTTGATTAGATATCACTTTTTATTAAAAATATTATCAATTTTCATTCGTCCTGTAATCTTTTTATAAAATAGTTTAATTTTGGGTATTAATTTTTATTTTTTTATTAAGTATCATTTTTTATTGAAAATGTTTTCATTTTTGTTTTTAACAATTATTTAAAAAAAAAATAGTGCAAGTATCATTTTGCTTTGATCAGATATCATGACTTTTTTATAATAAATGTGATCACTCTTTTATTTTATGAAATTTTTATGAAGGGAAGTTCTTGTGTGAGACCGTTTCCGGCAAGATCATTTCACACTTCGTAATTATTTTTTTTAAAAAAAATATTATCACATTTCTTTTAAAATGCTATCACTTTTATTTATAATATAAATTATTCATAAAATATTTCACATTATTATCATCACTTTTCATCAGATATCACTTTTCTTTATAAATATTATCACTTCTTATCAATTTCACACAAGCAATCCCGTGAAACAGATTTTTCTTTCATGAAATAATTCAATAGTAAATGTATCATTTTTTTTAAAAAATGTAATAAGTGGAGTATACCCTTTGAATTTTCAACAGTCACTTTAAAATTTTTTAATGTTCAATATGACTTGTAATTTTAATAATTAATAACATTATTAATTTTAAAATGTACATGGAAAAGGGAAAAAATATAATTGATCCTATGTAAGTTAATTAAATATGTCATCCGTGAGCTGAAGTGATCCCATATAGGAGTATGTACGTTAATTGAATATGCATTCAGCATTTCGTGAGAAGTTTTACGGGTGATCGTCACAGCCGTTTTTTCTTTTATTTTTTTACTTTATATTATGTTAATTAATGAATGAATAATCCGTCTCACATAAGAGATCTGTGAGACGGTCTTGCACAAGACCCACACAATTAAAAAACTCTATTAATTAGAAGGTGATTTATTCATATTAGTTAGACGTATACTAATTCTTATAAGAATGGATATTTTATGCACTCGAGAATGCATCCATATCCACATTAGTTTTATTTAAAAATATATGTTTGTATTAAAAGATTAATAACTCGCTAACAAAGTTATTATTAATGTATAAGTTCTAAACTAGCATATAACCCGTGCTACGCGGGATTTTATTTAATTAAAAATAAAATTAATATTATAAATAATTTTATTAAATTATATTTTCTGAAATTAATTACATCAACCTCTTTAAATACAGAGTTTTAAATTTTTTTATTACTAATTGCATAGTTCTTTCGGTGATAAAATATTTTAATATAATAAATTAAATGTAAAGCATGTTATGTGTATTATGTGAATGTGATATTTTCAAATTAAAATGTAATTTCTTGTTATTGAATTGGTGTATTATTTTCTTCATTAATGAGTGGTGAAAATAATTATGGTATTGATGAAAACAAAAATAATGGAGGAAATATTATGAAGTATTGTTATATAAAAAGATTAGACCTTCAAGCACCCGCTACAATAGTATCATATTATAAATATCACATTTTTCATTACACTATATTTTATATATTGTTTAAATATTTTTATTATATAAATTTATAAATATTTATTATTTGTTTCTAATTAAAATTCATTAAAAAAACTTTTAAAATTTATATTAATTATAAAATCATTCAAAATTCTTCATAACCAACTAAAAAATATTGTTTTATAAAAGTTTTAATCATTATTAATTACTAACATATTATTTAGCGTATATATAAACAATCAAAAGTAGTATGTTAAATATTTCGCTGTCAAATTTATTTTAATATTTTACTAAAAATTTTAATGATTGCAATGACTAACATATCATTCACTCTACATGTGAACAATCAAATATATGAAGAATAATTTATGTGAATTTAAAATGTAAATGATATTAATCATATAAATCAAAATTCTTATCAACAGAATAAATGAAATAACAAGAAATCCAGGTAGACTACCCATCAAAACAACAAATTTTTTTATCGGGCAAAATTAGTTGTTAATATTACTCATACACCCTTCTTTCTTCAAGTCTCCCACTAGTTATCAAAACAATAACTTAATATAGACGTTCATCTACGAAAAGATTTCTTAATTAAAAATTAGTTACCATTAGTTAGGACTTAACCTGTAGTTATTTATTGCGAGTAGAGATAAGAAAGGTTACAGTAGGTCATATCTCACATTTAAGATGTGAATGGTTTTCATGATGGGATGTGATTCAAATATAGTTTATAATTAACATTACGGCAAAACACGACAAATAGTATTCTAAACTTTAATTATTGATTCATTCTTCCCGTCATTATTTACTGAAGTTAATTATTTACTGAAGTTAAATTTCACATATGCATATAATTACCATCTAATATCAAAATAATCAAACGAAAAAAAAGGACAAATATTACATCATCGATAATATTCATATTTCGGAACAAAAGCATAAGTATGATTACTAAAGGTATGCATATAATTACTAGGTAGCTAATAGCCTAATAACTAATAAAATCAACAAATATTACATCACCAATCAGCTACACTGTCCCCAGTGTAAAGCTATTATTTAGCCAATTTATCTTTCAAAACACCGTAAAAAAGTTGAGGCCATTTTTCTCGGAATTTTCTAGGATTTCGATTTGCCATCAACTCAAAAATAATTCTAAATATTTGCAATCATATAATCCTTCCTTTACGTATTAGCACAAAATGGAAAAAAGTTGCTAACTTTACCCTGCGAAAACATTATTGTTTACCCACTTCTTTACCACAATTAAAGCAAAAAATAATGGCTACAAATCAATAAGCGAAATCATAAGATAAATTTCAAGAAAGACGTTTTGAAGAGGTTATACAATTTTGCTTTAATTGGCAAACCAATATGACCCCTTGCCAAATGAAATTATAATTTTACTTTCATGGACAAACCAATATGACCCCTCCCCCAAGTGAAACTGAAAAGGAAATACAAAGATTACCAGCATGTATGCATGCTAGATGCTTAATCTTCTAAATAAAGAGAGAGATTCATGAAAAAGAATCGAAAACAAATCATAGAAGATTGACAAATGAAAAGCCAACATCAAATGACACTTTAGTACCAATAGTCTTAACAGAATGCTGGAAAAGAATTCTTTTGGGAGCATGTTTGCTGTATGGAAAGAATTGAGATGACAAAGCTAAAGGAAGGATACTTCCATGAAGCAAAAATTGAATAATTGATGATTTTGCCAACCATTTCCCAACAACCGGTAACACAAGACCAAGACACCAACATGTTACAATCCAATTACAGCTTCAACTATTACATCAGGAAGGAAAAATCCTACAAATGTCTGCAAAAATGAGAGAGTGAGTGGACAATAGTTCTACTACTTGAATAAGAATAACATTAGACCAATATTAGTATAATACACGAACAAACTGAAAATATTGCTATAAGAATATGTCACACTTCACAGCCATACATTGAACTCAAATTACATGTTTGATCGTTCTCTTAATTAATAAAAGAACAATAGATTTGTGGTTGTAATTGATGTGTAAACCAAACAATAAACAACAATACTCTTTTATCCATTAAAAAGATGTATCAAACACAGCAAGAAACCAATTGAAACATATTCAATAATAGAAATCTAAAAAATGTTAACAAAAGTTAGGAATAAATTCAAAGATAAAAGAATAATACGCTTCATATTCAATAAAAGAAACCCACAGAAATGTTAACAAAAGTTAGGAAGCACCCAAAAAAATTCTTGGGGAAACAATAAATAGAGCAACTAAACAAAGGTTTTTATAACATGTACCTCCATAATTTACAATTTTACTGCATAAGTTTTCTTTACAATTTTACTGCATAAGTTTTCTATGTAGGTTAATAGATATAAATTTCAAAAAGAACATAATTTTCTATATCTTACATTCTTTTTTCATGTAAATACTTGAATGAGATAAAATTTGGCTACTGCAAAATGTCATGACAGGAATCAATTGTGGAACCTCAATTCTAAGTAAACACTTCGTATGATACTCTTGCAATAATATATTTGCCTCATTTTTTATTGTTACAGAGGCCAGCTTAAACAAAATATTACACCAAACAGTCAATTAATTAGATTGCCCGGTCATTCGGTGAACCTAATCCTGAATATGTAGTGTATAATTATCGCATTCGAAGAACTGTCATATTCAAAGGAAATGACAAAATCATGAATTAACAAACCATCAAGAAATTAAAGAAATAAAATAAAAGATATGAAAACCCGAAATGCTTGGCAATGGCTCAAAGTACATACCTTTCTCCCGAAACTTTGTATGAGCAAGAAAATAGCAGGAGATGCATTTTCAACAAAACGAATAGAAATCGGAGTGGGTGAGAAGATGATTTGCCATTAACGTCCTATAATAATATAATTCCTGCATGAAGTATCTGTGATGAATGTAATAGAAAGGTTAAGCATATTTTATTGCAGAATTTGGCAAAAATAGGATTGGTAATATGTAGAATACACTTTCAGAGAATTCTTTTTTCTATGAAAAGAAGGTATTACTATCGAAAGGTAAGAAACATTAGTCTCTACATTGACTGAGATCAAATGAAAACTTGCCGGACAGGAATTTGTTGACATTATTGAACTTCAGTAAGAGAAATCCTAAATCAACTAATACATAAATTTTCAAGAATATAAAATAAAAACTCCACTTACTTGATAGTTCTCAGGTAAACCATATATATCCTGTTTAATTTTTGAGGAGTTCTGCACAAAATACACTTATCAAATAAGTGTGTCTGAAGTAAGGTTAAGCATAGATGCAGTGGAAAGGCATTTACCAAAGGGGAAAAATGGAATGAATGAAGGCAAATCTGGAAGATCATTTTTGCGCACTTCTTTTGTTAGTCCAAGCTCAACACTTTTTACTGTATGCAGTATTCTAAGCTGATGAACCTGTTAAATACAGAATCGTGTTAATAAGATGGTGTTTTATATAAATGATGAAATACTCCAACAATTATCCAATCTTTTGTAGAAGACTAACCTCCTCCATTTGCAAAAAAAAAAAAAAATCTTATTTCTTCGACTCTTAATAATGCCTGAAATTCCTACAACTCGATCTTCTTCCAAAAATTCGGGAACGTCTCAGGCCCTTCTATTTAATCTATTATTCCAAAGCTGCAAAAATCAACACTGCATCCATTATTAAATACAAAATAATAACAATAATTCAACGCAATTCCAAAACCCAAATTACAGACGCAGTTGAAATCCCTTACGGTTAAAGAATCTTATCATCGGATGAATTGGAAGGCAAAGAGGCAGAGATAGAGGAGGTCTCAGCGACGAATGTGGGCCATCCATAAATAGCATCGGTAACCAAGAAATAGACGGAATGTGGATCGGATCGGATCATCTTCCCAACAAATACATCAGCAATCGCTAGAAAATTTTGAAACAGGGTGATCCAGTACTCCCCAACACGGAGATCTCGATCGAATTCCAAATTAAAGCCTCACCGATTGTAGTGTAGCGTCGAGACCTGATTGTCGAGCATCAGAGAAGAAATCGGTTTCGTTTGTATTTCCAGGTTGAGTTGCAGTGTCTGAATTGAAAGATATGAGGATCTCCTTTAATAATAATTAGCATCCATGAGATGGCTTGTGAGGGAAGATGAGGAAACGTAGGGTTAATGGGTTGTGACTTGTGGGAGAGAAGATGAAAATGCTTAGGTTAAAAATAGATTAAATCAAAAAGCTTAGAAATTGACACATAAGCAATGGAGAATTCAGGAATTGACACGTAAGGGCTAAAGACTCTAAAAAGTTGACACGTAAGAAGCTATAAACTCTTGTTTAGTTAAATAAAGATGTGGAATTCGTGAATTTCTCTTTCCTATAATTGGTTATGATTACATTTAAAAACTTTGATATCCTTGAACATGTAATATATTATCTAATGTATTTAATGAAAATTAAAAACATACTTAGTTTGAATGAATCATCATGGTACCACGAATTCATATTGGTTATTTGAAATTGCAGAAAAATTGGAACCTGTTCAGTGTTAGCATTGGCATGTCTGGTCCTGGGATATATCAACTAGCGCGGAAGACTCGGTATTTTTTATTCCTATTAAATTAATTATTATGTGCTTATATCATGTAAATTCATTTTACCTACGTTTAAATTTTATTCTTTAAAACATAGTAAATACTACATTTAAATGAGGAAATCATACTTTTTAAAAAGACAAAAACTTGTGTGGGACCATCCCACATAATGACTTATGTAAAATAAATAATAAATAAAAATTTTATAGTAATAAAAGTGATAATTCTATTTTAAGAGCAATTTTATAGTATAAATAAAAATATAATAATATTTTATAGTAAAAGTAATAATATTTTATAATGAAAATTATGTAATATTCAATTTTTCGATTGAACTAGTTCGATCAATTAAATTTCGAACCATTGTCTACTTATCTTCGCTCATTCGATCTTTGTTCCGATTATAACAATAACTAATTAGAAAGTCTTTGGAAAAACATAACTAGATTATAAATCCAAATCACTCAACTTATTTAATTCTGACTGATTTAATTAATTAATTCTTAATTTCAGGCATGATTATAACAATTCTCAGAAGAATATAGCAGAAGAAGTGCCTGTCTAGCTCGGTGAAATTAATATTCGACTCATGCTCTTTACCATGTATATATAGATGATAAATTAAAATTAAAATAATAGAAGAGCCACTATATATTGTAAAATTAATTTCACACTCGTTGACTTATGATGGATTGCGTGTTATTATAAATATTATTACGTGATATTATATAATATATACATTTTTCTATATTGCATGTATCCCAGGAGATAGCATTTATGTGATATTAATAGTGAGACGAATATATTCTTAAGTTTACGATTTGATTTATTATACTAATTTTGTTCCATATTAATGTTTAAATTTGTTTTTTCATGTAGATAATAGATTAGTTAGTCTCATGTGTTCTCATGTGAACAAGTTACTTAAAATATTTTGTTTTAAAGGATATACACTTTAATTTATAAGGGTACAACATTTTGTTTTAAAGAGTATACAATTTCATTAAATTTTTTATTTCAGGAAATAAATTGTACACGTTCTTATGCTATTCGTCCCACCACAAAGGTGGCGAAACTTTTTTGCACGTAGATTAAGGAATATAATATTTAATGCCTAGTTGAAGGAAGTTGAGGTGAGAGAAATAATATTTTAATGTATAGTGGGTAGGTGTATTAGTATGTTGTGTGGGTCCCATGGAAATATATTAATGGTTTTGCGTAGGTCCCATTTACTAAAAAGAGAAATGCATCTCTTGTGTTGGAACAGACGAAAATGGTAAAATGCACTCCTTATTGTGGGACGGAGAGAATATATTATTTAATACTAAAGGGTATTTGGGCGCACGGTATCCCCACAAGCACACAAGTTATAGCCTTAATAGATACTAATGTGTAGTGGATTGATGGATATAACATTTTAAATTGTAGCGTGGAGTTATATTAGTGCTATATGTGGGCCCCATAAAAATATATTAATGTTGTGTTTGTATTGAGTCATTTCAAATTCAATGGATTTGAAAATGAGTGGATTTTAAACTTCATGAATTTTAAATCAAATTATTTAAATTCCATTGTTTGGAAGAATTATGAATTTAAAATTCTACAATTATTTTTTAATTTCTAAAATAAAATTTTATATAGGACAAGTAAAAATAATGAAATTTTATTATATTAAATATTACAATTTAAAATTTTATTTAAAAAAATTTTGGGGGTGGGGTGGTGGGGGTAGAGTAGTAATATTTTTATTATTTAAATAATAGAATCTAAAATTTTAATAAAATTTTTTTTTGGGGTGGGATGGGGTGGGTGGTAATATTTTTAATATTTCAATATTAAAATTTAAAATTTTATTAAAAAAAATTTAGGGCGAAGGGAGGGGGAATGGGGTGGATGGGTAAGGGTATGCTGGATACAGGGACGGTGTCAGGATTTTCGGGCAGGGGCCCAATTTCGCTTTATGTTATAAAAATTTTCACTTTTGTTTTGCACATAAATTTAGAAAAATATTATTTTTGATAAAAACAAAAGAATAAAATTTATTTTACACAAAAAATAATTAAAAAAACAAATGATAATACATACTTTTTAAATAAATGCTCCATTTATTTAGAAACTGTTCAAAAAAATAAAATTATAAAAGTATTAAAAGAGAACAATTTGTAAGTATATAAAATTAGAAGAAGAAGAAAAGAGTTTTATGTAATAAAAATCGAGAAAGAAAAATAGATAAAACATAAGAAAATAGGGGGAGAAATGTTTTAGATAAAAGATAACAGGTAGAAAAAAAAATTAGATAAAATATTTAAAAAAATAATAATAAAAGAGGATTAGAAAATTACTGCCCTCCTTAAGGATCGAACCCGCGACCATCAAGCTAGGAGACAGGCGCCAATTTAAGTATAGTTTAATAAATTATTACATATATACTAATTATTTTCAAATTTTCACCCACCGTGGCGTCGTCCCTTGCTGGATATATTTATTATTTAAATATTAAATTCTAAAATTTTATAAAAAAAATTGGAATAGCGGAAGTTAAAATTTAAAATATTTATATATATATATATATATATATATATATATATTTAATTATTTTATTAATTTTATATATTGTTTTTATATATTAATATAACAATTACACAACGGAAGAAGTTCAAATATACGATTTGAGTAAGGATTTGAAAATCCTCCCAAAACAATTAAAAAGATTAAATTCAAATTCATTGATTTGAAATCCATTCTTTTAAAATCTTAAATTTATAAATTCGTTGATTTGATTTTGTATCCAAATATGAAGGAAGAATTTGAGGGAGGGATTTATAAGGGGTGACACTATTGCCACCCGAACATTTACTTAGGGCACCCGAAAACTAAAAAAATATATAATGAAAAGACCATTATAATCTCATATTTATATTAATTTAAATAATGTATTCTACTAAAATTGCTTTTCACACACCAAAATAAGTTGAACCCAATTTTCATTTTTAATACAGCATACCTAAAATTGCTTTTCCCATCCACCGGATCCCTGCGACAACCACTGCGGCGGGAGAGGCGGTGGCCTAGCATAAGGACTGATTGTGGAGTGGCCAGGAAAGCCCATCGGCATATTAGGACCCCTGGGTCTTCGAGACGGGCTGCCGCGGCCACGGGAGCTGGAATGAGGAGCATTGCCGCCGGTGCGTGGTGGAGTGGTTGGGGGTCTGAATGAACCCTCGTCGCCATCATTAACTCCGTTAGTCATTATTGATTAAAACAGGATGGAGGGAAGAATTAGAAAGGTTGGCGGTGATGGAGAGATTGGCGGAGATTATGAAGAATGGTGTCTATTCATTACAGCCATTGTTGTTGAAGGGTGGCGTCAATTCTTCACGCATCACCATTTTTGCACTGTTTTTTCTTTCTTTGTAATAACACTGGTTTTTCCTGTATTGGGTATTCCATATAAACTCTTCTTTTGAGTTCTAATTTATTTCTTATACACCACCTATGGTTTTTGGCAATCCATGGATCCCAGAATTGGGAAAGTATTATTTTAAAACTATTGTTAATTCCCAAAGCCGCCGACAAATTCATGAAGGTGGTGAAGAAAAGGAATTCGGAATTCCGGTGGCAGGAACTGATGGCATATCTGATATAAGATATCAGAGTTTGGGTGGAAAGAGCAAAATTAATTGTGAAATTTTTAAAATCTTAAATGTATATTTTCATTTAACTGGGATGTGGGGTAATTTAGTAATTTCATTGTATTATTTTTTTATGTTCGGGTGCTCTTAGTAAAGATTCGGGTGGCAATAGGGCCGCCTATTTATAAATTCTTCCTCAAATCCTTTCATCCAAGTATACCCTAAATTATTTTGTGTGGAGTCATATGTGGAGTCATTTTACTTAAAAGAGGAATTAAGTACCTTTGAGATGGACACTTAAAATGACAAGATGAGTACGTTTATACTGATTGGAGGAAATATAAAGAATCCTAATTAATTATTCCATTAGTTCATAAATTCATCGAGATATACCATCTACTATTCAATATTTATCTCATGAGTTATATTTACTTTGAGTTATTATGATTTATGGAGATATATCATCTACTATTCATTATTTACCTAATGAGTTAGGTTTACTTTAAGTTATTATGAAAGTGATACTTGTTTTAAATCTCTTGCATAAATGTTAATTCATGTTAGCAGTTCTGCAATTGTAAAGAATAATACTCTCTCCATCTCACCGAAAAATTCTCATTTTACTATATGGGGTGTCCAATTTAAAGGTTCTCATTTTTTCTTTTTAGTAAAATGACCCCCACATATGCTCCACCATTCACTACTTATACAACCACACACAATATATAAAATAATAATACTTCTTAATTCACGAGTAAAAAGCAAATGCTGACCTTTAGCAGGGAGGGACGGAGGGAATAGATAAATTTCAATATTGCTAAATTTTTATTTTGTTTTACGAAATAAACTTATATTAAAATTTATTTAATGAGAAAGTGAGTTACAAGATTCTAAATTTCAATCAAAATCACATTTGATTTTTTACAAATTATATTGAATATAGTTTAATGTAAAAAAATGAAAAAGAAATTTCACGTTCTTTTTCTCAATAAAATGGTCAATTCTGGTTGATAAATTAACCAATTTATTGAAAATTAATAAACCAATTTCAAAATTTTGAGTTGTTTGGAATAATTTTTTTTCTAAAAAAATCGAATATAAAGGACTAAAATATTTCCTTTTCTCTCCACGTCAAAATTATTTAAAAATTAATAAATCAATTTAAAAAATTCAAAAAGAATGAACTAATAATAAATACTAATAAGAGTTGTCTCTTGTGTAGTTAAGTACATAAAATGTTTAAGCATATGTATAATATTTTATTTTAAAGGGTTTAATATTTTTTTATTTTCATAAAGGATATTTTTTTCAATTAAAAGTATCGGTTGACATATGAAGAATATTACTGTCAATCCATGAAATTTAGTTGTTTTTTTTTAAAAAAAATTTAGGGGATAAGTTTTCATATTAAAATATATAACATCCAATACATTAAAATGTAAAAATTAATCGAATTTAGACACACGGACCTAAATCCATACGCAAATTATTACCAATAAATACATTTAGAATTATTCTGTAGTGCACTTTTAGATTTATAGGGTAATAAAATTGAGGGATAGTTTTTAATTATTATATTTTATTGAGTGGTAATGATTGAATAAAAAATTAATCTAACGAATAAGATTATCCAGGTGCACGGGTGGCCGGATCTTGTTGGACTCATAAATTTAATGGATAAAATATTTATTTTCCCAATTAAACCGGTTGGGATCGAACTCGGGCGGGTTAACTCCGGATTCCCCAACTTTTCTTTCTCCCCCATCCTGAAACCTTCGTTTCTCCATTTCTAATCCTCCATTTCCATTACCCTCTCGATTCGACCGCCCTGATCGAATACAGTTGTCATGTCAATGAGCAGAATCGCGTCTCGGTTCACCGGAACTGTGTTGACTCGGTGCCGCATTTCCGCGCTTCTCTCCGGTGGCCGTGACAGCACCTATGTTTCCTCTTTCTCTAATCAATTGCTATCCCCAACCGCTTCCAGTGATAAGGTGCTGCCTTTGTCCTTTGTTAATTTCCACTTTGGGTTTTGCTGGGGTTTAACCCTTTTGATAGGATTAGGTTTCTTTAATATTCTCTTTTACAGTAGCATATTATTATTTTTGAGTTACTACCATTGATATAATTTGATAAAATTTTCTTGCTTATGAGTGTGTGTGTGTGTTTTGCGTTTTTGGAACTGATTTCGTGCTACTTGGCCTTTGGCGTATGATAATGGTGTTGAGTTTTTGTTGATTTAAATTTCTACTCTTTAGAAACTGGATTCCAGATGAGCATAAGGTTTAGGATTAGTCTTATGTTTTATTTCACCAGCTTTCTGTAAATTTGGTGATTTGATTGACTATTTCCTTTTGAATTACTATGTTGTAATTGTGCTTTTCTCTTATAGTTCATTCGATCTTCTCCATTTTCACTTTTAGATGTTGATTTCCGTTCATTTTAGGTGGTGAATTATCTGGGGACATGAAAAATATAAAAAGGAAAAGCAAAAGAAATGCTTTGTCGAATATTATAAGTCTTTTGCTTATCTGCTCCACCTTTATATAAAGACGAAGTGGCAGTGGCACAAAATGATGTATATTCATTTGCTGTTGACATTTCAAGTGATTCAATTCCTTAAGAAGTCTGTGGATACTGCTTTATAAATCAATAGTTGATCATACAAGCCTGCAATAAGGGGATTGCTTATGCGTGCATTTAATGCAATTAAATTTGGAACTTTAATTCCATATCAATATCATCAGACATGAGCTCATTTGATTCAAAGTAAATTTTTCCTTGCTGTATTGTATTTGTTGTAGTGTTAGTATATCTGAAGTTGCCATCTTATTCCTTGCGCTAGTTTATCTGGAACTGAAGTATTTAAAGTTAACTGGCAAAAGAATTTTCTGTTTGGATGCTTTAGATACTAAGCGTTAGATCCTATCTCTCTGGAGAACTTCAAAGATGCATATTAAGCTGTTTGGTATGGCCCATACTTTTCTCTAATCTCAAGTCTTCGATGAATTAAAAAATATTCTTTAATTTGAAGCCAGTCCCTGCCATACTTCCATGATCTCAAGTATCTGGAGAAAGTTTAGTTGGAGAATATATGTCCTACGAACTCTTGGATTTACTGTGTAAATTATATCTCTGCTTTGTGTTTTACTTTATACTTGATTTGCCTATTAATTTTATTTTATTATCAGTATTGGAGTTGGTTGTATTGAGGAGTCAAACGCTGCTTCCATTTTAGGTGGCATGTGGTCCGTTGGGATTGCAATATCATTTTGCTCAATTCTCCTCTCCTGTTCAATGGGCTGGATTCTCGTCTTCATCAGCATCCTCACATCCTAATAAGAAAGAGAATGCTCATTCTGGGAATGAACGGGTAAATGATGTCACTAATGAAGCTGCTTCAGCTGTTGATGCTCCTGATCAATCAGATGCTTCAATTTCCAAGGGAAAAACTGAACCAAGTTCTGCTACAGAAGCTCAGTCCAGTGTACCTGGGACTTCCAGAAGAAAAACTAGCCCTAAAAGAACTGCATTTTCTGAATCCGATTCTGATTCAGATCTGGAAAGCAGCCTTTCAAGAGATGATCTAGTGAAACATGTGGCAGAGAAGGAACAACTTTTGGGTTCAAAGCAGGATGAGCTGGATGCTATGAAGGATAAAGTTCTGAGGACATTGGCAGAGATGGAGAATGTGAAGGAGCGTACCAGGCGTGAATCTGAGAATGCTAAGAAGTTTGCAATTCAGGTTTGTGTGCATCTATTATACCATCTGTAAATAAAAGGTTCTCATGGCCGCCTAAGTATTTTCTTGCTTAAATTATATCTTTAAGTCATGCTGCAGAATTTCGCCAAGAGCCTTTTGGATGTTGCAGATAATTTAGCCAGGGCTTCTTCTGCTGCAAAAGAGAGCTTTTCAAAAACCGATACACCTGAAGGTGAATCTGGATCTGTTCAACAACTAAAAGTGCTGCTTGAAGGTGTTGAAATGACTGAAAAACAGTTATTAGAGGTGATAATCTTATGTCCTCTCTCTTTAGTTTCTTGTGCTATTCATCTCATCATGTGCTGCCAAGTAAAATTTTAATCAGATGCATTTATTGTTGTCAAGGCCATGAATTCTTTGCATAAAACCAAGGCAAACTTTAAAACCATGAGAAGCACAATCCATCCATTCAAGTATCTTAAAAATCGACTTGTAGTCAGATGTTGTTATGGGCAAATGATATTTTTGAATACCCATCATCTTTGATTGTCGTTTTGTTCTAACACTAATGAAGACATTTCCGGGAGGTCCTGTACCATTTTGCAAGCTTATTGAGTTAGATAAGCTTGATTGACATCCACAAGGTTGGATAAAAGTATCAAGAAATGAAATACATTTTCCTTGCAGGTTTTCAGAAAATTTGGATTAGAGAGATATGATCCTATAAATGAAGAATTTGATCCAAACAGGCATAACGCTGTGTTCCAAGTGCCAGATTCTTCAAAGCCAGCAGACCACGTCGCAGTTGTTCTAAAGGTATTGAACTTAATTATACCCGACATGTTTGCTTGCAAACATTCCACAGGTGAACAGTTTTGCAGGAATGACTTGGAATTCTAGATGTATGATGTTCTAGAATAGACATTTATCATCATGCCCCTCTCCCCTAATCTGCACTTCTGAACATACTTGTATTGCTCAAGGCATTTTTAGTGCAAACAATAACCAATTAATTTCCACTGCAGGCTGGATACATGCTCCACGACCGAGTTATTAGACCTGCTGAAGTTGGTGTTACGATAGCTGCAAACAACTAGGATGCTACATATTGAGACTTCTTTGGAAATTCCGTTCCCCGTTGGGCCATTACCTACGGACGATGTCAAACCTGGAACTGGAAAATTCTCACTAGAACAAGCTCTAGTGCATGTTGCAAATAGACTAGACTCACTCTGTGGGGTTATAAATTTTTAGATTTATCTTGTGGACATTATTTTGAGTGTTCAGTGAGAAATTAGAAAAACCCATTTTTCCTGGATTCTTGAAGTTAATGTCTCATGCACATGAATGTGTTCATTATAAAGATAGACTATTTAAGTACAATAACATGGATAATGATGAGTTATTATTTATAGAGTAAGCAATGCAAGGATCTTTCCTTGCAAGATCTAACTAGTAAACACTCTACAGCAACATACATAGATGAGTAAGCTGAAGCTATGGTGTAGGAGTATGTAATTAGTTCATGCATTTTTCATTAGAAAATAGAATACTACTAAAGTGGAGCAGCCATGTCAATCCCCTGTGAAGACTCAAGATTTTTGGTTTTGTTGGAATCAGGTGGATCTTCACTCAGCTCCTGCAGTGCAGTGTTGTACATTAGGCAACAGAGGTTGGACCAATTTAACACAAAAGGTTGATGGAAGTGGAGACTACAAAGGAAGTAGACTAACCTGAGGTTGAAGTTGTTCCTTGGAGATATCTACACTAGTTTCCATTCCTGCACCATTCATTGACTCTTTGCTACTGCTGCCTTCACTTTTCATCTTACCCTTCTCTATTGGGACTACCTGCAACACACCATTTTTACTTTCATTCATTCTTCCACCTCTAAATTACATACACAGACATGAAAGTGTAAATGAGTTGAGTCGACCGAACAATGAATTGTTTAAGCTCATTTGAAGTATTACTGAGCTTCAAAATATATACTTGAGCTTGTTTGATAAGCAATCGAGTAGTCGAGTCAAACACAAGTCAAATTTGAGTAGTTTAATAAATTTATATTTACTTTATCTATTTTGCTCAAACCGAACATAAAATTTTATTCAAGCTTGTTTAACCGAGCTCAAACGAGCTTTTCATCGAACGAGCTCTGAGTCAATTTTCACAGCTAGGTAAGGTGGTGATGAATTACCGGGGTGTAACGGAGGCGGCGCTTTGGGGGCGCATCGGCGGCGGATAGTGGGGTCCAGCGGCAGAGGAGGAGCGGAGCGGCGTCGTTTCGCTTGTTATTGGAGAGGGAAGTGACCCACTGCTTCTTCCACTTCCTAACGGGGCCGTTGAACACCGCCGGCGAGGCGTACCTCGACGACGCGCGGCTCTGTCTCGACCCTCCTTCCATTCTCTGTGTTTCTCTCTCCTCAATTTTCTCTCTCCCTGTGGAATAAGGGGGAGGTGATGCGGTGGCAGAAAAGGGTGAAGAAGTCGCTTTCGGGGTTGATGCTTTTGGGGTTACGGTTGTGGTTAGTACCGGGTATTAATTAGATGGATTAGAGCAGCGGTGTCTAATCACCCTTATTAATCTGTGTTTATTTATTATTAATAAGCTAATTAGAAGTCTAATCACAGCACGAGTTGAGCCTACCATACCACTTTATTAGATTAGATTGTTGTTCTTCTGGATACAACCTTCGGATTCCCCCACACACCAGGTAAAGAAGCTGCATAAAACAAAAACACACTACTTTTACTGCTTTTTTAACTGAATATTAAAGTCTTTTATGTACGGGCTTTGTCGCTTTCCTCATGTAAAGAAACTCTCTCTCCTCTCATCAATAGTTATATACTCCCGTTCATTGAAAAGGTATTAGTTTATTTTTTAAATATATTAAGGAATATTATTTGTTAAGAAATTTTTAATTTCTTATATAATTTAAATGTGGATAATATATTATTATGTAATTATATTAGTCATTCAATTATTTTATAGACTTAATTAAGTGATCCAATTAAGGTTAAAAGTCCATGTACTATAATAATATGGATATGGGTCAATTGAGTAGATACCCCATACTATGTGACTAGGTGTGATTATGGGTGATCTAGTCAAGTAGTATATAAAGGCTCCCAGGTTATGGTCCCCAATATACTAAGCTGCACATGGTCTTCCCTTCTCCCCATCAGAAGGGTCCCATAAGGAATAAGACATGGTCTTCCCTTCTTCTCATCAGAAGGATCCCCATAAGGAATAGGAATAAGAAGACTTAGTTGAAAAAAGACAAATACTTACCGATCTTCGAGTTCATATTCCGTCTAACAACTCCAGGGATTAAAGTACGCTTCCGCTTTATAGTGTAGATCTCGTTAATCATAATATGATTAAGGTTTCTTGGATTTATTTCCTACGAGTGGTATTAGAGCCACCCTATTAATGATTCTCTGAGATCTGTAACAATTGTTTAAGATTCAAATATTTAATTTTGAATCATTTTGCAACATCACGATTTTATATCTAAAAGCTCTTAATACGGGTCAAATTTTCATATTCAATACGTGATATGAAATTACAATTCGCAATCAACTCGTTGGTATACGTAATGTCCCTCTATGCATATTTGTATTAGTGGGTTTGTATATAATCATGGATTCATAAAAATATGTTGACTGCAATGCAAATCTGGTGATTGCATGAAGTATCCTCATATTCCTTCACTGTTCTTTTATTAATTGAAGGTAATTTATTACTAATTGGCATTAAAGGATGCTTATGGATTGTGAATATGATTTGGGAATGTGATATTCATTTGAATATATATTCATCCATATATTTGAATTCTATACAATATTCAAATGACTTGACTATTAAAACACATCCAATGAAAATTTTCCTATTGATTTCTGTGCCTATAAGCAAATCATGGTAATCGGCAGGAATTCAATTTTGTATGAATTACTTTTGTTTAATATTAAATGGTGGGTTGCTACTATTATTAAAATGATTTCTATTGTTAGAGGTATTAATTTGAATACTTATTATCAATTACGGAGGATATATTTAATTTTGATAATAGAAATAATCATTTATTTATCATCAAGTGATTTTATGGCATGATTGAGTTAAGGAATCAGATTGGAGATTGGTGCAGTAGAGACACTGATAGACCCTTCATCGTGTACATCAGGCGAAGGAGAAGAACAGGGGATTGATTATTGATTAATTATTAATTATTAGTCAATTAGTACGTTATTTTGGGTATAACTTTTGGAGTGGGATTTGTGCATGGCCTCACTCTTATTTATATTTGGGTGGTGTTACTTAGAAGGACATGCAGAAATTATTTTACGATTATTGCAGCCTTGGGCTTGTGACAGAGATCTCTTTGAGGAATTATTCTGTGTTCATCCATCTCTATACTATACTATCAATTGGTCTCTTTTCCATGACCAACACCCGATCAATGACGGCGGACAAGGAGAGATCCGAATCAGTGGCTTTGGAAAGATGCGATGAATTGGAGAAGGTTGTGGGAGACATGCTATAACAACCCATACAATTTTATACGTGAATCCTATTAAAGCCCAATTCTTAGAGGCCCAATACAAGCATAAATCTTATCCAGCCCAATTGTTTGTCAAATTTTGTTAATAAAGAAGAAGCCAACAGATCTTATTCTCTTCCCTCATTAAAAAGAAAAATATCTTCTGTCCAAAAGATCATCAAATCACGTTCATTATGCAAGGGAGTTATTTCCCTGCAATCATTCGCAAGATTTATTCTCAAAATTAAGGAAAGTTTGACTAGTCTCAACATCAATTTTTGGAACTTAAATTCAGCCGTTCAGCGCATAAGTTAGATCTTTCTTGTCCTTCTCACACACCATATGCAATTCTTCATCGCTGCTGCACTTGTTCCAAGAGAGAAGGGTAACAGTGCCTTCAGCCTCTTTCTTTTCTCTTTTTGTTTTGTCATTGATCAAAGTTCTAGCATATTCCCTTTATTTTTCTACCCCCATTCTATTTGGATAATTTTGTTATCATATCTTGTCATGGGTAGTAACGCATAGTTATAATTCTAGGTTTCGAGGGATCTTGATCGCGACGTTCATTACTCGAATCCAAGGTTTTTACGTGATTGAAAGGTGGGGATTTCTCTCATCTTGTATATGTGAAATATTTCATGTGTGATAGTTTATTGTAACTGAAATATTATCATCATCTTGTTGTGATCTGGAATTGGATTATGTGAATCATATGTGCAATACGAGTTGGGACTATTATGGTGCCTTGCTATTATAACAAGTAACGAATCGATGTCGTATCTTATAAGTCATGGATAAAGTACCAAAAAGGTGCCTTATCAATATGTCAGGAATGTTTCGTAAGTGAATTTAAATTGTTGTATATGAATTATTTTTACATGTATAAGCATGAGGAAAGTTTTCACTGAACTTGTGGTTGCTCACCCCAACAATCTACCTTCCTTTCAAATTAAAGCGAGACGCTAGCATACTAGCGGGGATGTGCCGAGCAAGAGGAGACTATATGAAATTTAAATAAGTTTGCAGTCCCTGTTTTACCTTCATTTTATTCATGGCATGACAACATTAATTTGGGATTTCATTGATTTACTTTCATACAGTTACAAACAAATTTGTGTTGGTATCGAATGATGGAAACTAGCAATCATTTGAAAAAATTTGCAATAAATTAGTATTATATGTTATTGACTGTCAAATTGTCATATATTGTTTACTGTTGAATTTGCAAAATGGGACGGAATTATGGGTTGTCTCCTTTTCTTAAAAAAAAAAAATTGGTTCTCATATGTATTGTAATATGGATGTCGTATAGATAGGTGGAATAAATTCTTATGCATAGTCTGTAGAAATAAATTGATGAAATGTATGATTTGTCTGTCGAATTATTCTTCGTGATTTTGCCGTAAGAAACCAATTGGTTAAAGTCGGGTTTCGAATACAAAGATTTTGTGCTGTCTTTTAAGTTAATTGTATGTCGTGTTGTGGTTGAATTAATTTTTGTAAATTTGGGTGGACTCAGTGCGTGAAGAAGATTGTTTCTATTAGAGGTGTTTTTTTTGTGGGTTGATTTAAAAATAAAATAAAATATTTACATATTATATACGCATTTAGAGATTTCTAGAAGTTTTTTTTATACCTTTATTATAATTTTATATGGCAGTTTGTGTGTATGAGTAGTATGGTGGATGTCCTATTTTCGAGTTAAGTTTTAAAATTAATAAATGGCCTTCCAGTACATTAAAATTAGATTGGTATGTTCATTTAAATAATTACATTCGCTAATTGTTTTGTGGGCCAAGTTGAGGTATTTATTATTTTGCAAATTTGCATAAACTTACAGAATCGATTTTTGATAAAATTTTTCCTTCATATTTGCTAAATCAATTATATATTGTTTTCTGCGTGTTGGGTTTTATTTTAAAATTTGATGAAACTTATGAGACTTATCCCCTACTTTAAATCTTTTACCTTTGAATGCTCATTTATTTATTTATTAAAAATTAAAGTGTTTTTATCACACCTTATTTAATGTTCTATTTATGAAATAAAATGAGAATTTCTTTATTATGAAAATTGGGGTGTGACACATGCAGGGAGCCCTAATGACTCAGGGTAAGAGAGTATCGAAATTGGAGACAAAATTGGATATCCTACTCGAGAAATTGGAGGGGATGGATTCAATAAGCTTGCAATCAGCGGCACCAAATTCTATGGAAGTCTCAGTTTTCCAAAGACTTACTCCAACGTTTCGGGGACAGTTCTGCGATTAACGCATACGAATCCATGCAGGCTACCCGCCAAACGGGCTCAATCGATGATTATATTGCTCTCTTTGAGGAATATCTTGGGATGTTTTTAGGTGGGCTACAGGAACAGATCCATGACCGTATTCCTGATTCGGAGCTTACGAGCCCACATAGACCAACGTTAACTCCGGAATGTTGCCTTCTTCAACAGAAGTCACGCCCAAACCGATGCAGTCCCAGCTACTCCCATCAATTTCCACGCAACACCCGCCATCTCACAGCGGAGGAAGCACGTGAATATCGTGCAAAAGGAAAATGTTATAGGTGTGCACAGCCTTTTGGTCCTCTACATATCTCTCCATTCTGATCGGGGCTGCTGATGAAAATTCGGACAACGAAGATTTATCAGATGATACTCCGATGGAAAATGAAGTTGCGGAGACTTCCATAGAAAATCAGAATATTCGGCTTTCGAAGATCTCGTTGAACGGGCTGGACAGTGCCAAGACTTTAAAACTACTTGGCACGATTGGTGATGCTAAGCTAATCGCAATGGTGGATAGTGGGGCGAGTCACTGTTTTATTCCCAAGCAGACAGCGCAGAGATTGGGTTTACTTATTGAGCCGACAAACCCTTATTCTGTGATATTGGGTGATGGTTCACCCGTTGCCATGGAAAGGATCTGTAGACAGGTATGCCTCACTCTTGATGCTCATCCTTTCACTATTGACTGCTACGTCTTTCCTCTTAGTGGGCTGGACTTGATACTTGGAGTCTCATGGTTGGCAACGTTGGGTGATGTTTCGGCTAATTGGTCAAATCTCACTATGGAGTTTGTTGTGGACAACTCTAATACGAGGCCACCCGTTACTGACCCGAACACTGATTCTACTCTTTCTGGTTCACAACAAGCGGCCCTCGCACAAGTGATATCCAAATTTCCTTCGGTGACTCAGCCGATGGACGTCGGAGGCCGAGGCAGCATTTCAAAAGTTGAAGGAGGCACTAACTTCCGCTCCAGTTCTTCGTATGCCTGATTTTGTGATTGAGTGTGATGCATCGGGACGCGGGGCTGGGGGCTGTATTGATGCAAGAGAGGCAACCCGTAGCATATTTCAGTAAGCAAATATCTGGCCGTTTGCTAACTAAATCCGCATAGGAGAGGGAACTAATGGCATTGGTGGTGGCGATCCAACATTGTTGGGGCACAAATTCACTGTCCGTACCGACCAAAGGAGTCTTAAACATCTTCTATCACAACCCTTGACTACACCGGCTCAGTAAAATTGGGCTGCTAAATTATTGGGCTATTATTTTGACATCGTGTATAAGGAGGGCAACAATAACAAGGCCGCCGACGCCTTGTTTCATTCTGGAACAGGTACTACAGTGTACGGCCGACCACCGCTGGTGTTGGTTCAGTGTCTTTTGGGATGGGATGAGATTCTTCGGAACTTGCGGCATCATTTGGAGCGAGCTCAGCAACGCATGATTAATCGACCAATTTCCATAATGGGATAATTGAGTCTTTCATCTCGTTTCGATATATGCACTTTAATTAGCTGTATCATAATTGAAAGAATTGATTACTAAGCATAAGTGTAATCCTTTGGATTCTACCTACATGATTAATTATATTCTTCTCACTTAATGCAAATGAAAGATTGATTTATGTAATTTTGGTAAATAAAGGATATTTACCTAATTTAAGGATTTTGAATCCTTAATTTAATTTTTAAATTTATGGGAATCATCAAATATTCTCTTAAAGTTTGAGAATTTAATTAATTAAATTTGGGGAGATATTTTTTAATGTCGTTCAATTAAACATAAATATTTATTTTCAATATTTGTTTAATTGGTTTAGTAATTTTCAATCGAAGCATCATGTTGCCATAGCAGCTTCTGTGTGTGGAGTGCGACTTTATTGAAATTACATAGATGAGTGTGGAATTATTTATGTGTTCTGTGTTCGGCCCATAGGTAGGCACAGTTTGACAGAATAATAACACACATGTGATAATAAATATGTGATAATTATTTTTAATTGTTCATGTGAATATTAGTCGGTCCATAGATAGACTTTTGTTTGACAGAACTTATTATCAGTACTTGATTATTACACCAAGATTACCCCTGCAGTTAATTTTTGTCCATAGACGAGGTTAATGTTGCGCAAGGTGGCTTGTGATGGGTCCTCAATTAATAGTGTTGTGCGAGTGTATCTTCATGCGGATATTGATCAGCCCAAAGGTAGATTAATATTTGATCCAAAATACACAAGCACCTGTGGTGGTGAATACGTGACAATTATTTGTTTAACATGTGAGTAATAAGTCAGCCCAAAGGAAGATTATTTCTTGATAGTTTTATTGTCAGTATTTGACTACTACGTAGAAGGTGTCACTTACAAGTTAGTATTATTGTCATTAGACTTGATACTAATGATGTGCTCTATTCCTCAAGATGATTCTAAACTATTTAAAATTTGAAAGATTATAAAGTTTAATGCGAGTATGATAAATTACTTTATAATATTCTCTGTATAATTAAGAAGTCTACTGATTAAGTTTAACCTATATCAACAACAAAATCATACATGATGAGAACTTCAACAATAAAGATGAGCCTAGAAGGCTCCAAGAAAATTTGGTCTCAATAAAGTATAAGGGCAATACAAGAAAACCTAATAAGAAAGCTGCTAAAGATAACTAAAGGCTTGTGGAATTATTTTATAATACACTACATAAAGATTATTTACATGAATGGTGTTGTGGTGTAGTTAAAAGATAAAAATAGTACTCCACAATATATGGTTACTAATTGGAGAAATACTAAAGATTGCAGCTTATGGTCTCAATAAAGTTCCAACCAGAGTAGTTGTGAGAACTCTTTGAGTTTCACATATGGTTATGCCCAACTAAGGCTAGATCATTGGGTCTACTAAAGAAAATTGAACTCATATAAATATAAGCTACTTTATTGGTTATGAATAAAGATAAAAGTTTATGATCCTATTAATCGGATAATATTTGAGACGGGTAATACGTTATTCTTTGAGGATGTTGATTTGGGGGGAAGAATAATATTATAGACATTCGACTCTACTTAAGTTTTAAGAACGTGAAAATCCAGAATAAGATAAGACAATGTCAATAATATTTAAGGAATAACAAATTCAACAACCTCAAGAATTAATGTCACTAAAAAACCACTAAAGTTGGGAGATAAACAATTCGGAGGATTTAATAGTTTTTCTCCTAAATAAAGGGACACTATAGAATTAATTAATGGTAGAACATTCAAACAATGTTCATTAAGCTATGTAAGGTCCAAAACTCGAAAGTGGGTTAATGCTATAAGTTATGAGTTCAAATCAATACAAGATGATCAGGTTTGCATCTTGGTTATGGATTATACTTAAAAGAAAAAGAAGACATTGTTTTAAGGGACTTTCTATCCGGTAACTGAGAAAGGTTCTTTTAAGATAATCGTGACATTGGTAGCACATTTTGATCTTGAATCACATTAGATGGATGTAAAGATAAAGTTTCATGATAGTAACATTGATGAAACGATCTCAACAGTTTAAGAACTAAAAAGAAATCAATCTATGCATTCAAGAAAACTTTCCCGTAAAGGAATCACAATCCTCATCATCATGAAGTAATTGTCTCATTTGGTTTTGAGATAAATGTAGATGATTGTGTGATTCAGTGAGAGAATATTAAAGTTAAACTAAAGGAGACAAGTGCAGTCTCAATCAGGTGCCCTAAAGTTAAACTAAAGATTTAAGAATGTAGAAATATTTTATATGTTTTGATTGTTGGAGGTTGTTATATGATGAGGTCTGTACAAGACCTAATTTGGCTTATGTTGTTGGTGTATTAAGTAGATATTTAAGTAACTCTAGTATGAATCTTTATAAAGTATTTACAGAGAATTAATGATAACATGCTTGCACATCAGGGATCAGATTGTTAGAGATCATGAGGAATTCTGATTCTGAGTTTGTTGGATGCCAATATAGTATAAGATCCACTTCAGGGTACATCTTTTGTTGGTTTTGAAAGCTATATAAGTAAAAATATTAAGCAAACACTTGTAGCTCATTAACCATGACAATAGAAATAGTAGCACACTAAGGGGCATCCAATAATAAAATAAAGGTTGCGAAGCTTTGTCACATAAAGTTTATTGTGACAGTTAGTTCCCAATAAAGTACTAACGATAAGAGTACTATAAGTCATGGATATTGACATAGAATTCTAGGTTGTTAAAGAAAGTGTTTTGTGTAGATAAAATTTTAGTAGAGCATATTGTGATAGACTCCAAATGACGATTTGCCACTTATGTATTCAATGCCCTGTATTTGAGCTAGCTACACATGTAGGTATTATATGGTTTTAGAATACATTGGTTTAGTGAGAGTTTATATTTATTGCTCTTTAAAGTTTTCAAGACACTTTAATTTAGATAATTCAGTTTTCTGCAGAATAAAGTTGATGGCTTTGAATTCATTGTGAATTCACTTAAGTAATTTTCCATTTTGTAATATTTTACATCATGGATTGATCTCATTAAAGATTAAAGTTGGACCAGTTGGAAATAGGCATGATGTTGATCACATTGCATATTTCCATGCTACTCACCATATTTGATATATGTCATTGAGTATATTGATGTTAGTGATTATCGGGTTTAACCACGATTTGTAATGTGGTGAATGCAGCGGTGATTCCATATTAGTATATGAGATGTACCAGATTGTTAAGTATAGCTTGAAGAGGAATGCATAAAGATGCGCAACTAAGAACTCTTGATATAATTGCTTTGAGAAATATATAGCCCAAATGGGAGATTGTTAGGAAATTTTTAATTTCCTATATAATTTAAATTTGGGCAATATATTATTATGCAATTATATTAGCTATTCAATTATTTTATGGACTTAATTAAGTGATCCAATTAAGGTTAAAAGTCCATGGACTATAATAATATTGATATGGGCCAATTGAGTAGATACTCAATACTACGTGACTAGGTGATTATGGGTGGTCTAGTCAAGTACTATATAAAGGCTCACAGGTTATGGTCCCCAACATACTAAGCCGCACATGGTCTTCCCTTCTCCCCATCAGGAGGGATTCCTACGGTCCCCATAAGGAATAAGAAGGCTTAGTTGAGAAAGGACAAATATCTACCGATCTCCGAGTTCATATTCCGTCTAACAACTCCAGGGATTAAGGTACGCTTCCATTTTATGGTGCAGATCTCGTTAATCATAATATGGTTAAGGTTTCTTGGATTTATTTCCTACATTATTATTTTACATAAAGTGAGTAGTTGTATTAGCATAGAGTTGTTGGAAGTGGTGGGTCATGTGTGTACCTGTTTACTAAAAAGGAAAATGAATATTTTAAGAATGTACGGACCAAAATGACAAAATAGACACATTTGTGATGGACGGAGGCAGTATTACTCTTTTCGTTTTATAATTATGTATACTCATAATTATATATACTCTCTTCGTCCGCTTTAAAAAGTCTCTTTTTTTTCATTTTGGGCTTCCGTCTCAAAGGATTTCATTTTATTTTTTACACCCATAAGTTCTACACGCACCCACTAATACAATCACCCACTACACATTAAATAATAATACTCCTTAATCCATATGCAAAAAATAAAAGACCAACTTTAAACTGGACAGAGGGAGTAATTATTGTTTAGTACATAAAAAATTACTTCTTGAAAAGTAATAATATTTATTTAGAAGAATAATAGTTTATGTCTTTAAAGATTAATTTTTCATGTATAAAATATTACTCCCTCCGTATCCATTTTACTATTTTGGTCGTCCACTTTTAATGTATCAAAATTTCTTTTTAGACATATGAGACCCACACACATCACTAATACAAATAAAATATGAGACACACACTCTCACTAATACAACTACTCACTGCACATAAAATAATAATATTTCTTAATCTACGTGCTAAAAGCAAATAGATACATTTACAATGGACGGAGAGAGTAATTGATAAATTAGTGTTTGCAAGAATTTGAAGGGTAATTATTTCATTTAAAAGAGTAATAATTTATCTCTCTAAAGAGTAATTAGTAAAAACAAGGTTTATGTATGAACAGTGATGGAGCCAGAAATTAAATTCAAGGGGGCCAAAATAGTATTGTAAATAAACACCTCACTCGTTGCAAAATTATTTACATTTTTTTAAACAAAGTTGCTGCTTTTTAACAACTTTATTTATTTTCTTTTATTGATATATGCATGATTTAATCTTAATTCATGAGGATATTAAGATCTTACCTGTATTTAGATTAATTGGACTATATATTATAACTAATATATATATTAACGAATGAAATAAAAATTAAACAATACCAAAAGAAAAATAAAAAAATTAAAGGTTAAAAATAAAAAAATTAACTAAAATAATGTTAAAAGATAAATAAATAATAGGTAAAGAGAAAAAAATTATAAGAACATTATAATATTAATAAATTTAATACAGTATATAAAAATAAATTAAAAAATTAACTAAAACAATGTCATAAAATAAATAGAAGACTACGATAATGGGAGGAATCTTACATTCAAACTATGAAAGAAGAAAGAGTTTCTAAACCACTACTCTAAATCCAAATTCTGTTTTATAAATAAAAGAAAAGAATATATTGCCATTTCACAATAAAATTGAAACAACATAGAGAAGAATCAACCTTGCCATCTAACTCTGATTGTCTTGGCCATCTACCTTTGACACAGGATGCAAGCCAGAGGATCTAAAACTCTGGGTCTATGAATGAGAGATGTTGAAGGGGGGCTAATTAGGTTCCGAAAGCTGGCAACAGTCAAGACTCAGTTCGAAGGGGGGCTTGGGTCCACTTCCGTGGGCTGATCTTATTTATTTTAATTATCTTAATGTTTAGGGTTTGAGCTCATTATTCGTCAGTTGGGCTTATTTATTATGATTTTGTTTAGGTCCTTAGGGTTTTGGTTTATTTCCTTTTTTACATTAGTGAGTAGTATTATTTAAGGTGTGATTAGGGTTTATGGATTTCTATCAAATTATTATTGGATTAAGGAGCCTGGAGGCTTTTGGGCAAACGTAATTTTCCGTTTGATTGGACAAATAGTAGAAGTCCAACTACAATACTTAAACATGTTGTATGTGAATTATTTGTGATTAATATGTGATAATTATGTTATGAATTATTTGTGACTAGTTTAATTATGTCAAGAATTATTTGTGATTAATTTGTAATACAAGCTGTGAATATATGTGATTTGAGGTAAATAGATAATCCTATGCAAGTAAATATTATTTTGTAAATTATTTATGATAAATTTGTGATACAAGTTGTAGATCTATGTGATTTGAAATAATATTATTGTCCTTTATGGATCTGAGTGATCGGAAATAATGAAATAAAGATCTGTATGAGAATATATTGTTTATGAAGATCTGTGTGATCCGATGTGAAGTTGTTATTCAAAAATAGATATGTGTGATTCGAGATGAAGTTGTTATTCTTAAAAAAGAATTCGTGTGATCCAAGGTGAAATGTTATTCTATAAATGAATTTATGTGATTGGGGTGAAGTTGTTTCAGAAGTGGATTTGTATGAATTGATGTTAAGTTGTTGCTTTATTGTGACTAAATATTGATATTGATGTCGTAAATGGTTTATGATGCATATTTAATTGCTCTGGTTGCATACCATGCATAATCATGAAAAGTGTTTTCCCCAAAATTAATAAGATACTAATGGTGTGTGCGGCCACTATATATGCATCTCTGTCAGGGTTCGGAAAAATCGTTCTCAAAACTTTATACGGAGTTCGAAAAAATCATCACCAACACTCTGTCAGGGTTCAAAAAAATCGTTCCCGGCACTTTATTCATGGATCGGAAAATTGATCTGAAACTGTGTGTGTCTATTGAACTCATTTGGGGTGCATATCATAAGTGTGTCGTGGGAATCCCGCAACTTGACTTTTTCAAAATAAAAGAGACCAACTAGAAAGACTAGGAAATAGGTGATAGAAAACTAAATGCATTTTTATGCACGGGCATGCATGATTTCTACTTATTAAGATTTTTGTCTCACTAGTTTATGCATAGTAGGTGAGCCTGATGATGATTGAGTTTGTGATATGACTGTACAAGCTGTGGAGCTCCTTCAGGATTTTGAGCGGATATACATAGATGACAATCTGTTGGGCTAGACCGTGGATTTATTTTGTTTCCACTGATGTTTTGTTATATATATAATAAGTATTGTGACAAGTTTGGGTGGATTGAGGTGGTGCCAAAAACTAGTTACGTATGTTGAACTAGTGTGATGATTTTGGTTATAAATATAAATGTGAAAAAAAATATATGCAGGTTTTTATAATGATGATGTTTATATTAATTAGTATGTGAATTATAAGTTATGTAAGGTGGGTCGTGTCATTATTATTATTATTATTATTATTATTATATATATAGGTAAAAGTAAAGTATAGTTATTGATAATTAAAGAGTTAATTACACAAAAAGTCTTAACCTTTTCGCGGATTGTGAATTAATTCAAACTTTTTAATATTTACAAATAAGTTTTCAACCTTAAGTCTGTTTTGCAAATCAAGCCACCGGGCAGTTGAAGGCCTACCTAGCTGCTGACCTGTCGATTTTTTCCAAATCACCCCTCCAACTGTAAAAAAGAAAAAGAAAAAAAGGAACGATATCATTTTTTAAGATCCCCAACAATCTGAGAAAAATCGAGAAATCAAAACTGGGAAGAAAAAAGTCACGCCGCCTCCACTGCTGTAAACTCTCTTCGTTGGAATTACCGCCACTCGCCGCTCAGCGTTGCTTCTCGCCGGATCTGCCGATGAACAGCCACCATCGCGCGCCGTGGACCGCCGTCCGTGTGCTCTAAGGAGACAACTCTGTAGTCTCCAATGGCTGCCTTCATCTAATCACCGCTGCTCGACCGTTGCCAATAGTGGAAATTCTGGTGACTTGAGCACCCGTCGCTTACTTTCCTTACGGAGAAAGTCGAGTTTGGGGAGTTTCTCTAATTTTTTTAAGAAGTTATAATTCTCTTCAATCTCTTTTGCTTTCTCCAATTAAAGGTACCTACTGCCATACACTTTGAATTTTGGAGGTGTATGCTTAAGTTGTATACTGGAACTCTTAAGATTAATTGTATTGCGCAATTTTTCATTCGAATTTTAACACTAGGTGCACTCACTGAAACTAAATTTGTTTCCGTGGATTTTGGACTTGGAATAGTTGATTGTTCTACTTGTTTATTCAATTCATGATATCAATATTTGATGTGGTGTTATAATTCGAACCATTAAGCAAGATGTGTGATGAAACTTTTTTTGCGTACTTTGAAAAAAAAGGAGAGAGCGAGTTGGAAGTGTTTGCAAGAGTATTGTTTTGCTTTAGGTTTCCGGCGGTATGCGGCTACAAGAGCACTCGGATGGCAGTTGATGGCGAGCAATGGTGGTTGTTCGTCGGCAGATTCGGCGAGAAGCAGCATTGAGCGGCGGCAGATTCCGATGTGCTGAGTGGCGAGTGCTGGTAATTCCGGTGAAGAGAGTTTACAACAGTGGAGACGGCGTGAATTTTTTTCTCAATTTTTCTCAAATTTTTGGGAATTTTAAAAAACGACTTGACTTCCTCTTTTTCTTTTTTTTTAAAAAACGGACAGGTCAGTAATCGGACATGCCTCCAGCTGCCCAGTGGCTTAATTTGCAAAACAAGCTTAAGTTTGAGAACTTATTTGTAAATATTGAAAAGTTTGGACTAATTCGTAATTCGCGTAAAGGTCGGGACTTTTAGTGTAATTAACCCATAATTAATATATATTTAAAGTGAATCATATATAACACTTTAAAATTATAATTTAATGTATTATTATCATACTACTTTAATAAAACGTACTTAACTAAATAACAATCACACTTTAACTCATTTCACAAACCATGTCACACAATTACAATCTCACATAGTATACTTTGTCTAAAAACATACTCCCTCCATCCCACAAAAAGAATGTAGTTTTTCATTTTTGTCCGTCTCAACATAAGAGGTGCATTTTTCTTTTTAATAAAGAGGATTCACATATAACAATTAATATATCTCGAAACTCACACACCATACTAATACATATACCCACTATATATTAAAATATTATCTCACTCTTCAACTACTCATTAAATATAATATACCTTAATCTACATGAAAAAAAAAGTGCACACTGAGAGGTACTATTTACATTAGTACAACTCAATTCTCACCTAAAAAAAAAAATAAAAGAAATTATGAAATGAAAAATGCGGCCAAGGTACTTCTAAATATCTACTATATATTGTTACTCATTTGACACAGAAACGACGTCGTAGATATCGTGAAAATATCTTATCCGATTCTGCAAAAAACCATGGCGTATTTCCCACAAAGGGAGGAGGCGGAAGTATAGGCATCACATTCACAGCTCAGCAATGGAGTCCTTGTGTGGTACAACAGCCCAAACACTGTTGCATTTCAGTCCCTCCTCAATCCCATCTTCACCTCCTTTTCTCAAACACAATTTCCTTAAAACCTTCAAGCAATCCCGTTTAACTCCACATTCCCGCCAATCTTCATCTCGTACGCCAAATTTGACCCACTTTGTAGCATCCGCAGCCCCTGCCGCTTCCGGTGCGGAAATCGCCGACAAGCTCCCCGCCGACGTTTTAGTTACAGAAACCCCCGAACCTAACTCTAGAGTTAGTTTTCTTTTCTTCTGTATGTTCGTATTTTAGCAGGATTTATATTGCATTTTGTCAATTTGGATTGGCTGCCACTTCATATCACGCCCCAATTGTGGAATTTTGTTTGTTATGGGTTTTTGATCAACATTATATTCCCATCCTTCTTGGTATTTGGCAGTGCTTCACAAGTAAATTTTGTTGGTTGACAGACGAAATGAGTTTAGAATCTTCATCTCGTTAATATTTATTTCGTTTTTTCAGGTCAGGTTGAGTGTAGAGGTTCCCGCGGCTGTTTGCGATGATTGTTACAGAAGAGTCATCAAGGAGTTCACCAAACAAGCAAAGGTAATTAATTGCCTTTTTTTTTTTTTTTAAAAAAATTGAATTGAAACTCTACTTTTACATGATGGAAGTGTAGTTGCTGGTTTTTTTGGGAAAAAGCAAATGGTCATTTTTCCACTTGAGAATACAAGGATCACTTTTTGGTGGACTGATTGAGGGGCGTTTGAAGGAATTGGAATGAGAATAATAGTTATAGTAGTGGGGAATAGTAATGGGATTAAAATGTTGTTTGTTTGATAGTAGGAAATCAATAACATTGAAATTAATGTTGTTTGGAATGTTAAAATATTCTTTAAGAATGGAGTCAAATTTATTTTTTAGAATAATGTTTTCAAGAGAATAATATTACGTTGGTGACCTTTTATTCATATAAAAATTTAAAAAAAATCCAGAACTAATTTTGTTTAAAAAATAAAAAACAAATAAGCATCTAAATTATGGAGTGGAATGAAAGCCATTCCACCCAAATTACTAAGGAATGGGAGATTCCTTTGTTTTGGGAAATGAATCACTGTAGCAAGGAATGATTCCCATTAAACAAACATTCAAATTTCATTCCATATCCATTCCACCCCTCTAAACCTTCCAAACAAACACCTCCTGATTACTTTCATCAGATGTACTCTAGGACACCTATTAGTAGTATGATTTGTTTGTTAATAATGAAGCATGAACAAGATGATCCCTTATTGCTTCAGTTCAACATAATTTTGTTTTATCCTTTTCTCCCGAAGGTTTGAGAAATAATTTTTAGTTTAGGATAGTGAAAAGAAAAATCGTTCTCTAGTGAGATGCTATGAGTTCTCATTGTACTCCTTCCGTGTTTTGATGGTTCAATCGTGATGCTGTGAATGACATACTAATATGACTATGTGCTTGTATCTTCTGTTGACCATTCAGCTTTATTTAACTACTCCATTTGAACTTGAATTGAGTATTTAAATGATTGTAACCTTTGCACTATCTTTGCAGGTCCCTGGCTTTCGTCCTGGGAAGAATGTTCCTGAGAGTATTCTTATTGGGTATGTTGGGAAAGAAAATGTTACAAGAGCTACAATTGAATCCATCTTGAAGAGAACACTTCCACATGCCATGTCTTCGGTGCGCCTTTATTTGTAAACTTGACATATTCATTGACTGTCTCTTCAACAGTTCTTTGAGTGGACATATTAAAATTGGACTGGGATATCTTGTGAACTTGTGTAACTGGTTCATACATGTGAAATTTTCTTATTTATGGAGGAATCATTATGCATTTTTTGCTCGGTTTATCTTGTAAATCTTTTATACAGATTATTTCATGTAAAAATTGCTTAGAAATGTGAGGAAATGTTATTCCAATTTGTGATATATGGGAAAATTTTTGCATTTAATGTTTTTTTCTGAATTTAATAGCACATACACAATATCAGATTGTGCTAGAATAAGAAATTTTCAGTCATATACAACAATACTATTCTAGTAGAATAGCTTATTTATTTTACTCTGATATATTTTCAAGTTTTGTCGCTGCATTTAGTAGCATCAACAAAATATGGTGCAGAAACAATAAGATACTTTTCACCCATATTTATTAATAGTATCTTTCTCCAAAAGTCCTATGATACGGAATGAAAGTGTTCTTAATTTGTATGTAACACATTTTTTTATGCTTCTCACTGTAGGTCAGTGGAAGAGCCTTGGAAGATTCGATACGCATTATGACTAAGTTTCCGGAGATGGAGAATACCTTCTCCTCCATGAAATTAATGAGGTTTGTTAAAATTTCTTCTGTCCTTGGCACAAACAATATCATGCATCAAGGTGGTGTTTCTACTATCATGTAAATGCTATCTGTTTATAAGTTAGTAAAAATACTTTCTATTCTGAACCTTATTTCTTTTGAGGTGTGTTAACAGGAAGTGGATTGATCTCATCATCTGGGTTTTTGTTTTCTCATTGAAATGTCTGCAGGATCAAATTGTATTGTTACTCTCAAAATACTTCATATATATATACTATCATCCTATTGCATTATACTTCAGAAGATTACTTAAGGAGTTATTTATCTTATTACTCACTGCTGGAATTCATCATGCTTTTAACGTGTGGCAGATATGATGTTATTGTTGATGTTGCACCTGAAGTCAAATGGATTCCTGAAGATGGATACAAGAATTTGAAGATTGTTGTAGAGATTGAAAAGGAAATAGATGCTCAGACTGCTGCAGATCAGGAGCTACGGCGGCGTCTAAAGGCTCTTGGTTCTCTAAAAATTGTAGTTGATAGAGGACTTCAGGTAAATCTAAACAGTTATTGACTCCATCATCTCATACTTTTTCAGAGTAGTTTATCATGAAACACTGTTTTGTTAAAGATTGAGGATTTTTGGAATCATCATTTTTTTTAAGGAATGAAAAAACTTTAGTTTCAGGCACCAGATCTTTCAGAATTTCCTTTAATTTACTTCCAATTCCCCCAGTCCCAAGAGAAGAAGGAACTGTCTTACAACCTGCCTAGATTTGTAGTAATCTGATAGTAAGTGTTTGAAATTTTAAATCAATATACACTAATCACTGATCATGGCTCCTTTGCTCTCCTTAACTATTCACACTTCTTCTGTGATAGAACATACAGAACTTTGTCTTTGCATGTAACTTTGCCTGCTTTAGCAAGTTTGCGTTTTATGTTTTCTGATTCTCCAAGGCTTAGTCTGTTAAAATTGAATCAAACATCACTAAAATGACTGCTTCTTTCGTCAAATGACACAATTGGTGCTTTCTTATTCAAATGAACTTCTTACAAGCTCAAAATCTGTGCAGGTTGGTGATGTTGCAATTCTTGATTTATCAGCCATGACGATTGAAGAAGATGAATCAACTGCTCAAAGGATACCATCTGCGGATAGTAAAGGTTTGTGCTAATGTTTTATTTGTCATTTTCATGTGTCTCCTGTGTTGTATGTTCTTGATGCAAATCAAAAGCACATGGCTTTTTCATGTATGAGTTTGTATAGGAACTCTAAATTTTGGGTTCATAACACAAATTATATAAATTTGGCGGAGTTAAAAAACAAAACAAAAAAAAAAGAAGAAAAGATCGGCATTATAGATTTGCAAATTGATTTTTTTTCTTTTCTAAAAATGTTCAAATTTCTGGGAAAGAGAAATTTTAATGCTTGTGGGACGACGCGTCTATCTTCTTCGACTCAGTCTTTTGAACTCGTATAATTGATATTCTATTTGAAGTTCCTTAAAATATTAACTGCCCTTGCTTATTATCACCAATAAATCATATTGCAACTAAAATGTTGAGCAATGTCAGTTTTTACTTTTACTATTAAACTTAATCATTCTCTTGAAGGTATTCAATTTGATGTCTGTACAAGAGATAAGAGATTGCGAATAACATCCCTTTTACAGTTTACACTCTATTTATGGCTTTTAGCTACATTAATTGTTTCTTTTTAGGGTTTCAGTTTGATACAGAAGATGGGGATAGAGTCCTTCCAGATTTTCTAGACTCGATTATTGGGATAAAACGTGATGAAAGTAAGTCATTTCCATATGTATTCCCTGATTCATGGAAACAAGAAGATCTTCGTGGAGTTCGGGCTCAATTCACTGTTAGTTCTTTCTTTTATTCATGTGAAATCATCACATAGTTGTTTGTTTTCCTCATGTACAGGTGTCTGTCTGCACGCTGTTCCCTGTTTCTTCAACTATACTACCAGTTTTTCTATTTTGTTTTGGTTTCAAGTTTTTCCTTCTGAAGTAAACTTGATAATTAAACCTGGGATGTGTAATTGTTTGATATCTGTATATGCTGTAAGCTGTGAAACTGAATATCTTTATATCCTCTAGTAGATCTGAAGAACACTTGATAGCAATCTCAAACCCTGGTGACTGACTTTGTGTATTCTACATATCTTGTAGCGAGAACAGTACATATTTATTTAAATTAACCAACCAAATCCAGATGTTCCAAATACAGTCAAAAACTACTATGCAACCAATAGTACCTACGCCCTTGTGGTTCATGTTGTATTTTATCCTTAGGATTAGTGTTAATTTTATATCACAATTGTACTTTCACCTTTTTGTTCATGTAATATTTTACCCTTGTGGTTCATGTACTATTTTATTTCAAGGATTTAATTTTTTCCCTTAAAGTTTAGTGTGAATTTCTAGGGGGTAATTATTTTTTCAACGAGGAGGTTGTACACTTTACCAGCTCCCTCATATATTGTTTTATATTCCCAAATATTAAGAAGGGAATTAGGATAAAAGCTTTCATTATTAGCTAGACTGTCTGCATTAGCTATTTGCCTAAATTTAACTTTAATTCTGAATGTTGTTGTAGGTGTTTTGCAAGGAACTGTTTTACAGAGATCTACCTGAACTCAATGACTCCATTGCTGAAAAGATTCTATCTGGATCCTCCACCATCGAGGAGGCTAGTTATTAGACCTTTTCTTTCACATGATAACATAATGTATCATAATTTGTTTCTGTACTGGCAATGGAAACCTTAGTCAAGATTCAATGTAAACTATGTGCAGGTTAAGGAAAAATTGCTGCAAAAGTTTTTGGAGGTGGAGCAAACAGCGAAAGAACAAGCTACAGATAATGCAATTTTGGACCAGCTTCAAAAAGTACTTTTCTATTTTATGAGCCTTTCTTGTTTGACCCTTTTGAGTTTGTCATCTTCTGTATTTTTGGTTCTGATTACAGCAACTGTATGCCAAGTTGGTTATCTACTAAGAGAAGTTGCAATACTTTTGATGAGCTCATTAATTAAAACCTGCACTTTTCTTGTTGCACTCAATAGATCAATGCATTTGTCCTACTGATTGATTCTTGCATGTTATATTAGATGGTTGAAGTTCAAATCCCTCCATCTATATTCGAGGAACAAGGAAGGCAGCTTTACGGAGCACAGCTCCTGCAAATTCAGGTTTAAATTTGCACTACTGTTTCCTTGGGGGAGAATCTAATTTTCTATGTTAGAATATATCGTTAAGATGATGCTCATTACAGCATTCTCATTATTAGGCAAACATGAAACTTAATGAACAACAATTGGCATCTTTATCAAGCCCTAAGGCAGTGAAGGAGTTCCTGGAAACCCAGAGAGAAAACATTACAAGTATTATAAAACAGAATTTAGCTATTGGTGACATATTCAAACGCGAAAATTTGCAGGTAAGCACGCTTCTTTTATAAAATCACCCGTATCCTGTTATATATGTAGTACTAATCAACCATGGGATGTTGCACCTAGATTTAAACATGGATGCATTGCCAAGTTACATATCATAGAATACTGTATGTCTAGTGATTTTTTCATGTTTGCTAATGAGGTTTTTACAAGTAATGATTCCTAGTACTATCATGCAACTTGTGTGAATTTGTGTATCCATCCTTTGTGATGGATTGTGGAAACACAAAATTGTGCTACAAAAACAGGCCAACACATTTACAGGGTCGAAAGTTTAGTAGAACATTCCCAACGAACATTGGTTTAGATGGGTTAGTCAATCTATTCAAACTTTATCAAGTTTGGCCAACATACCTGCACAGTACTTCTTTCGCTAGTCTATCACAGATAGCTTAAAATTGGGTTACATTTTTGTTACATGGACGGATTGAGGGGGTCCCAGATGGGACACTGGCCCCATGAGATATTAATTTTTTTTAATTATTTATTAATAATTTTAATGTAATTTTTGCTATGAAATTAAGAAGGATAAAAATCTAATCTTTTCTTGTGTTGAGTAATTATTAAATGATTTATATGTGTAGTTTTAAGTATGAGAAATAGAGTTGTATGTAATTATTGTTAATATGAAGAGCCACACAAAGTAAAATAAGTTCACATCTAAACAATTATGGTATTATTTTGCATGTTATGAGTCAGAATAACCAACACATTAGTAGAATGTATGTTCCATACTTCCATTTATAAAAATGTGATGTTGAGGTATATTAAGATGAAACAAAATCAATAGTATAAAATGAACTCGACGATTAATGTATTGTTAATCCAGCCCCCTAACATAATTTCTGGTTTCGTCATTGGATGTTTTTGCAGGTACTAACAGAGGAAATTGTTAAAGAAGTTGAGAATTCAATTTCTGAATTTAAACGCCACAACCAAGACTATGATGAAGAGAGTGTGAGAGGACAGGTGAAGTTGCTTGCTGGTTTCAAATGCTAATGTTTTAAACATCTAGTATTTATCATCTGCAGTGTGTCTTCTGGCCCTTTAATCACTGAATTTTTTTTTCAATAAAACTGCTTATACTCTTTTTCAATAATTGTTGTTGGTTGTTGATCAGGTACAAGAGGTACTTGAGGGAGCGAAAGTGCTAGAATGGCTCAAGGAACGTGCTGATATCAAGTTCATAACCAAGTAACAGAGGGAGTGAGGTTCTCTAGTTTTGTTACATTAACAAACAAAGATTCATCGGCTGCTTTATACATTCCCTATGATATTTTCTCGTTCGGTCAAAGTTTCCAGACACCAGACGACTGATTTCTGAAAGAAAGCTTGTGAACCATCTTTAAGATATCAAGTGTAGAAGCAACAAGTGATGCAAGCTCTGGGCTGTCATCAGATCGAGTCGAGAAGTAACATCATTCAAGTTATTCAACAGTAAGGGGTGTCAAAGTTGATTAGATGAAAAAATTGTACAACGGATATTCTATTATGCAAAAGGTGTTCCCAGCAGTTTTAGAACTTGTGTTAAGCCCAGAGCCCAGATTTGTTTAGAAATACGAATATTTGAAATCGAATAATCATTAGCTTCTTTCTCTTCCATTAACTATTTGTACTTGAAGTATTGAAGCTGTTGCATCTGAATCAGGGAATCAACTGCATGCACAAGGTTGCCTTTGAGAACAATGAAAACCGTTTTGCAGGATTCTATACAAATACGAGCTCTTGCACGCTCGTATGGTAAAGCTTGTAAAAGGGGAGCGCTCATATGGTAAAGCTCGTAGAAGGGTCAGTTAATACGCGATCATGGATATTCAAATTGCTGCTGTTTGAATATTTGGCCAAGCATTACATATAGTCTCTCTTGCTCTTCTAAGCTCAAACTTCTTTTTATCTGCAGCAGGACAAATTCAAGTTAATCTTGAGTTCAAGTGAATTTAGTGCACAATTGTAGAGAGAGATTCACTGACCTGATCCAAGATCATCTCTAATGAGTTAGTTGGAGTAAGGACAAAAGATTGGAAGTAGATATAAGCAAATATAGCCATCACCATCTGCACAAAGGTACAATGCATACCAGTAATTAGCCAAAATGAAGTTGTTTTGTGCCAATGTAAATTAAGCCAATCCATCTGATCTAACCTGGCAATCCATCCGATCTGTAAATCCGCCATGGCCGGGAATACTATCGCCAAAATCCTGAAGATGGGTTGTGGTTCAGATTGAGGTTTGGAAAAAGAGAGAACGGGGAGAGGATAGAAATGTGGCTCACCTTGATCTTAAAAGCTCTCTTCAAACCACTGGCAAAAAAACCTCCGAATGGTGCGATTATTGATGCGAATAAACCAAGGCACAAGGCATGCCACTGCACAGGCAAGATATAGGCACACTTCCAAGGAAACTGTTGATAATGAAGCAGCAGTTTCAGAATTCGACCAAGAAAAGAGAATTAAAGATAAACGGACTCACCCATAGAGGAAGATACTGGAATTGATAATACTCGAGCTTGAAAAGTGGGCCGGGGTCACAACTAAGCCAACCTGTTGATAGATCCTGCATTTACTATTAAGACAATAACTATCCACAACACAACTGCATGCTCTAATTTGATGGTCTGTTGCAATAAGTATAAGAATACCTTTCTAGGGCATGTCATCCATTGGAACTTCCCCAGTATGTTTGCAAGCTGCACAATGTTGAAATGAAGTAATAAATGTGAGGTTTGAACAAAAAGAACAAGAGTATAGTGTTGATTGGTTTTCTGATGTCCATTTACCACAAAAGCTGATGCCACAGTAGCAATGGATCCTCCAATAAAGCCCTCCCATGTTTTCTTTGGGGATAGTTTGATTAGAGGCGTCCTACCGAAGAAGAAACCGAAAAGGTAAGCAGCTACGTCGTTGATTGCTATAAGAGATGCCGGAAGAATGAACCTGTGTAATTGCAAATGGCATGAGGACGATTGCAAGAAAGCAAGACGAGATTTGTGAAAATGCATACAATAAATAAGTAATCCAGAATGAAATTTAGTTTGGCAGTTATGAAAATAGTTCAAGAATATGGCCAAGAAACTTGATTACTGTAAGCAATATTACCAGAAAATTCCTTCAAATATATTAGCAACGGTGAACGAGGACTGTGTGAAGACGACTATAAGAATCATGTGCGTCCATGCATACTGACCGAATTGATACTTGTACATCTTCTTCTTCAGAGTAAGAATGAACCACATCATCCCTGTAGTGTAATCGATATAGATGAAATTACTGTTATATATGATCAAATAAACGTGCATGCTTAAATGATCATCTAGCCAACAGACCCGCAATGTAGAGAAAATAACAAATGACCATGTGATACTTGACGAGGCCATTCACAAGCTTATGGAAGAACTTATTCGTTGTAGCAGTATTAATAAGATGTTGACGGAGAATATTGCCGTACACATAAAGCATTGCTGTGAAGAAAAAATACCTGCACACAAGTAACACTTGTAATTTATTAGAAAACATAATAATAATTGAACAGACAGTAGATGAACATGCATGCATTTACCAATTAATAAGCCAAAATCCTGGAAGACGCTTATCTTCATGAATTCTTCTACGTAAATGGAAAAGCTCGGCTGCCATTAATATTTGAACAAAGATGACGGTGGCACAAATGTATAGATGTCCTAGATACAGAATGAGTATCACACTGACAAGCATCCATAGAGATGAATATGTTCGAATCCACATGGATTTATATTTGTTGTTATCGTGCACAAGTAATTGCCCTCCATTTAATTTGCTTACATCAGGTATAACCTGAAACCAAAATCCATAGCTTAACTCAGACAAGCATACACTTTTAGACCACGAACAATTATTTATAGCAAAAGATGAAAATCATCATCGTTGAGCAATTGTGAATGTTGACTTTTGTGTTATGATGAGCAACATTATTGCAAACAGAAGGCTCAAGAATATATAAGTCCAAGATTATACAAGTGAAGGCTTCATAAGGTATTTTCCACGACGATGTATAAATGTAATCTCTGATTTTACATATGCAAAAGGAGAGGTGGTGAAGGCTGTATCATTGTATTCATTGGAGTTAATTAGTTTCAAAGTTTCAAACGACATAATCGTGGTATACAATGCAGACACACACACGACATGACACACTGTTTCTCCAGTGGACTTGCATCAGTGCATGCATGATACATAAGACAATACACACAAGAAAAGAACATAATGATTTCTGAATCAATTCCAGAGACGAGCTTAGTAAACTGATCACCTCTAGAGACTTTGTACGTTTACGACGATGCAGTCGACTCGAAGGCGTTGACGGCAAAGGTGTACTTTGTGCCTTTGGCTTCATCTTCAATTTCACTCCCTCCTTGAGCAATTGTTCATCAATAATATATGGAAACTCCCTGCAGGTGTATAAACACTTCAGTTTGTGTCATTTATAATTTTATCTATTTGATAAAATTATTAGAATTCTTGACAAGCTTCTAGGTAGTTCTCAGAATCAACAAATTAGTACAAGACAATGAACCCTTAATTCAACTGCCTTACATCATTCATCACATACATGTATCAAAGAATCTAAGTTTACATTAATGTTAATGATGTTGGCATTTCATTGAGATCATTAATTAACCACTCTATTAAAGTAAAATACATCATAATGTAAGTCACATTAAATTGAAATATGCAATGTTAGGTGCTATCAAATCTATGCATACAAAGAGGGGATCCAAACGCACACATAAATTCATGACAATAAGATCATAATTTTGAATTGTTTATCACACAAGAGAAACAAACGGCTTTTGAGAAGAATCAAAGTAATCAATAAACACCAATCTCAAGAATAAAACCTCAATTAATAATAATTACGATTAATTAATGCGTACCTTCAAGAAAATACTATATAAATGCATATAGTTTAGCCACTGGCATTTAGCTTTTCCAAATTGTGATTTTCCGACTGCAAAATATGCATTTCCAATCCAGATTCATTAAAATCAACATGCAATCTATATATATGTGCATATATATCTACATAATAGGAAAATAGAGCCAAAAAAGGATCAAAACACGTTTACTATGAATAGTGAGTAATGTAGTTAAAAAGAAAAAAACGAAAATTTACTAGCAGTTAGGAGTTAGCAGGGGCAGGGAAGAATGGTGTAATACACGCGATTACTCAGAGAATGGCCTCTCATGGGAGCCCAATTTCTTCCAATTAATAGTACTCAATGTAAAACAATTTTTTACCCACTTAAATATAAATACATTTTTTGTATTCACTGTTGTGGATTTGTATCCAAAATACCCTTAATTCAATTGATTTATTGGGTATCTCGGTCGTCGACACGTCGGGGTCAGGGGAAGATAAGGGGTGCTCAGATTTCTGAGGTTTGGCTTACAACAGAACTGACGATCACACAGTACAGTGACAACGAAAATAAACCCACGATAGATTTAGACCATAAACCCACCAAAGAAATTGCGTAAACATTCACACTCTCTATTTTGTAGTACTGATAAGTGAAGGCAAGGACCCTACTTATACAAGAGTCTAGCCACCACATGAAAGGAAAGATCAATATTTCCATTCATGGCAACAACGACAAGAATCAAAGAGGGAAGATAAGAGTGTTCGGGTCCCATTAGGGTTGAACGACTAGAGGGTTGGAGGGATGGACCTTGATTTAACTAAGTCCAATACCAAAATTGAAGACCAGCTGTTGGGCCACAAGATAGCCCAAAGGGCCCAACATGATTTTTATTTTTATTAGAAAAAAAACTTAAAAAAAATGGAATGAATAAGAAAAAAAGAGTCAAACACACGTAAAATATGTTAAATAGAGATTGAGTAGGAAGAAAAAAAATATGGGCCAAATAAACTGAAAAAGGGTTGAATAGGAAAAAAAAAGGTCGAATAGAGATATATAATATTCTTGTCGACAAATTCTAAAAATTCAAAAAATATAAATTGAATAGAGTAAAAATTTTGTGATGAATAAACAAAATATAAGTCGAATAGACAAAAAAATGGGCTGAATAGAGATCAATAATATTTTCGTCATCGTAAAATAGGTTAAATATAGAGATTGAGTAGGAAGAAAAAATATGTGTCGAATAAACTGAAAAAAGGGTTGAATAGGCAAAAAAAGGTCGAATAGAGATGCATAATATTCTTGTCGACAAATTCAAAAAATATAGATTGAATAGAGTAAAAATTTTGTGACGAATAAACAAAATATAAGTCGAATAGACCAAAAAGTGGGTTGAATAGAGATCAATAGTATTTTTGTCATCGGAATTAAAACTTAAAAAATATAGATCGAATAAAGTAAAAAAATTTAGAATGAATAAACAAAAAATTATTTCGATAAACAAAAAATGGGTCGAATAGAGATTTACTCCCTCCGTCCCGGAACAAGGTATACATTTGCTTTTTGCACGTAGATTAAGGAGTATAATATTTAAATGTGTAATGAAGTGAGAGATAATATTTTAATGTGTAGTGGGTAGTTGTATTAGTGTAGTAGGTGGGCCACATGTGGATATAATAATTGTTTTGTGTGGGTCCCATATACCAAAAAGAGAAATGTATACTTTGTTTTGGGACGGACCCAAATGAAAAATGTATACCTAGTTGTGGGACGGAAGGAGTATAATTTTCTCACCGAAAAATACTAAAACAAAAAATATGTGGGTTGAATAAACAAAAAAAATTTAAGTCTAATAAATTAAATTTGGGTCATCAACAATACTCCCTCCATCCCGTTTCAATATTTACATTTCTATTTTGCGCGTCTCATTTCAATGTTTACGTTTTTCTTTTTGGAATATGGGACATACCTAAAATAATTAATATATCATACAACACTAATACACTTACCCATTTTACATTAAATATTATATATTTCTACCCACTATCTATTAAAATATTATACTTCTTCATCAACGTGTAAAAAGCAAACATAAAAATTGAAATGAGACGGAGGGAATATATAAGAGTGTTCTTGGAATAAATAGTACAAAGCAGGTAGAAAAAAAATTACATTTGCATGGGTAAATAAAATACTATTTGAGAGTACCGCGATACTATAACACATTTTCACTTTTCTTTCTTCTAAATTTAACTTAATTTTATTTTGACAATGACTAGAGTGGGAAGAGGTACCAATTTTGAAATGTACAACCTTCTTCTTTCACATTTAGTGTGTGTTATGATATTTTAATGAAGGAGCATGAATTAATTAAGAAGGGTGAAGATCAAAAGGGGTACCAATTAATTGGTACCCTTGGTTGTACCCTAGTCACCCTCACAATTTTATTCAAAATTACGTTCATAACTTTGAAACGAGGAAATCCGTTAAAATAATAATAATAATAAATAAAATTAATAATAAAGAATATTTTAAAAAATGTGATGAACTAAATAGCAAACTGAATCTTTATATATATATATATATATATATATATATAATAACACCTAATTTACCATGGGTACAAGATAAAATATTTTTCCCCCAAAACCAATTTTATCATTTTAGATTAAATAATATTCACCTATGGTAACTTATGTGCACTAACCTCTACCATTGATTTGTTTCAATTAAATCAACACCATCAAATTAAATCTTCCCAAAGTAAAACCCTAATTTTTCATTTCATTTTATCTGCATCTATAACCAATCGAAGAAGAAAGAAAGAAATAGGGATGAAGAAAGAAAAGAAAAAGAGAAAACCATAGTTTCTTCTCTCCTCTTCATCTATGAAAGCTTTGAATCTTCAATTCCCTCACTCGATTACTCCACTCAATTAATCCATTTGTACCTAATTAACATCTCAACTCTTGATTTTATTTATTTCTCTATACTATTTGAAGGTACGCCGTAAGTCGATCTTGAATTGTTTGGACGATGAAGCTGGATTCTTCTGATGGACGAAGTAGCACTACTGTCTACCCAGCGGAAGTTCGACAATTTTCGCTAGAAAACTCGCCGTCTCGCTCTGGCTATTGACGACAACCGCCAATTGCAGCGGTGGAGATCTTGGGTCAAGGTGTTGAAACATTGGATTTGAGGTATTCCTTTTTGTTGATTTATTTTTATTTTTAATTAATTGGAATCTTGATTGCTAAGGTTTTCTACTTATTCAAACAAAGTCGCTGAAAGTAATACAATTCTCCTTTCTGAAACCCTAATAACATTTTCAAGAGTTTCAGTCTGTTCATTGTCATTTCACCTTTTTTTTATGAGTTTTTATGCTAAATCTTTGCAAGAGGTAAAATAATTTCAGCTTTTTTTATTTATTTACTTTCTTCTTTGATCTAATTTCATAGTTCTTGGAATTTACTATCGCCTAAATTAGAGCAAAAAAATGTCAATTGTGTCTTGCGATTCAGATTGAAATTGGCCTATACCATATTATTGTAAATGATATTTAATTGATTTGATTTAATCCTTAATTGGGATTCTTTCTACTTTAAGTTTGGAAAATGAAGATTCCAACTATAAGAATTGCTGCATGGTTAATTGGGAACTTTTCTTTACGTCTTTTATATGGAATACTTGTGTTATTGGTGTAGATAAATTGGGTTAGTGGTTATTTTAGTTGCTTTTTTGTGTGATTTACATTTGGAAACTAAATACAGATTCCTCCTTACTATCAGGTGTACTCCTTAAATGATTTTAAGAATGAGTGTTTAATTATTTTAATATTTTTCAGTGTTGCGAGGATTCAGTGAAACAATCATTTATCTTCACATTTACACCTTGCAACTTTATTTGTGTATATTTTGTGGATAATGCTGACGTAGAGAGAAACAAAGAAAAGAATTCAGTAGGCTTCAGAGTGTGATTTAAACTAATTGTTTAACACGTCAATGTCATTACGTATGCTAACTATATTTCTCAATAGTTATATATCAATCTGATGAATAACAGTCTTGAAATGCAATTCAATTTTGTATTATAAAGAGTAAACCGGCCTTTACCGTTGAATGGAAGCCAATTATTATTTGGTGTCTGATTGTAAAGGTAGTTGGGTGTCTAACTTAATGCGGTGGGGTATAAGTGCATTAATCATTGCAACTTTAAGTATACTATTGGAGTATGACAATCATACTTTTTGTTATAGATGTATTGATCATTGCATTTTCTCACGAGTACTTAATCAGCTACTAAGTATTTTTCTTTCTATAAATGTCAATTTTCAAAAGATTTACTGCAATATCTATTAGTATTAAATTGTCTACCATAGACATTCCATTTTTCTATTCCTTTGTCTAATTTCATTAATTTTAATATTTATTATAATGTAAAGCATGGAAAGTTTTCTTAATTTTCTTTTTTTTTGAATGCTGGGCTTTGAAAAAGAAAATTAAAGATAAAAAATGTCCGAATTTCAGGTAAACTTGCTGCATGTTTCTTTTGTGTGGTGTAAATTTTCACGTATTTTCTTGTTTCTCAATTTCTGTTATACGTAATTCGTAGACTCTAGGAGAGAATGTACATCAAGAATATCATGAAGTCATTGAGAGATATGTGTTCACAAGAGTTAATACCTGATTTAGGAAAAAGGTCTTTTGCTATTTTATGGTTATCTTTCTATACACTATGAGTTTCATGTGGTTATCAGTGGCGGGCACTCTAGCTCATGAAGAGTAAAGCATAATATATCCTAAAATATGTTGATCATAATATCTTCAAATATTATCTATTTAATTAAATAAATCATTTGCCCACAGACAATAGATCGACTAATGGAGACTGGGGACAGCGAGTAGATATTTCAAAATGCAATCCGACAACAAGGCCAGGGCCAGGTGCTCTCCGACCTTCCAAGTTTTTCATCTGTATTTTTTTACTTCTGATGTGCCTTTTAATTTTTGGTTATATAATTGTTGCTTTATTCTTTTCAAATGTGTTATCCATGATACTTATTTTGATTTTTTTTTTTTTACATTTATTGATTTAAAATAAAAGTTATAGAAGATGATGATTATCCATACTGAAATTCAAAAGCGACATAATGCAGTTAGAGATTTAGAGAAGAAGCTTTTGAATTTGCAACAGGTATCGATTTTTTCTTGCAACAACTATATGAGTATAATATTTTTGTAGGATACATACAGTATGGATAATATTTGTGAGCTCTTGAGATATATGTCTTTGCTATTGAATAATTATTTGAGGTCTAGATTATATTACATGTGTGAACCTTCTGTATTATTATATAAAATATGGTGAAGTTGGTCGAGTGTTCTGTATGTGACCTTTTGTGAGGAACTTATCTGCAATAGAAATTTAATAATCTTATATATTTTAGAACCTGGAAAATCAAATATTAGACGAATTGTTTCACTTAATAGTCGTTTAATGAAAGGTATTGATAGTAAACAGATTTTTTGGTGGAGCATTTCGAAACAAAAATTATCTCGATTGCATTATACTATCGACCTGAGCATTAGCACATCATTTCCACTGAATGGAGTAACTATTCAATAATTAAAATCGGACCCATCACTTGTTCATATGGAATTTCAAACAATAGTTCAATTTGCACCATGAATCCATACAAAAACTAGTTAAATCAACTGACCCACTTCAAAATCAAGCAATAAAACTTCAATCCTAGGGTAATTGAATCAAGAAAACATACCTTTCGATCCGGCCATGGCTTGTATGAACAACGTATGAAAATCTCCAATTTTGGAAGAAGAACCCTAGTTTCTGAACTAAATCACCCAAAATCCGAGAGAAATTGAGTGTATGAAGGATGGAAAATGGTTTAATCGGAGTGGAATCAAGTAAAATCGAAGTGTAGAAGAAATGATTTTTGGTTCGGAGAGGATTTGAGTGAGGATAGTGTGAAAAAGTAATCGAAACGAGGGCAAAATTTCAATTAAAAACCTAACTTACCTGTGCGATTCAAACTAAACTGGTGGTCGAACCACCTCGTCATGGTCGAATCGTGCTTCTGGACACATTCAGCACCTCGGTTCGACTCGAACAGTAGGTCGAATTAGGCCATCGTGGTCGAATTAGCCAGTAACAAACTTTCAGGTCCGCGATTCGACCCTGGTTTGACTTTTCACTTGGTCGAATTACACCTTTCCTGGTCAAATGGACCTGTAACAAACTCTCTGATCGCTGATTCAACCTCTGCCTTTGGTCGAAGCCTGGTCGAACCAACCCATGTATGGTCGAATCGACCTGTAACGAAGTCTCTGATCCTTGGTTCGACTTGGGCTGCTTGCTTCAACCAGTCTCCTTGGTCGAATTGTGGTAGAATCGATCTCTTGTTTCTTCGAAATTCACTACTCTTCGCTCCCTGCACACTTCAAGCTCAAAAACGAACATTAGGTACCAACACGGAGCAAAACTAAGCTGGAGAACCACTTAAAAGGCTCTAAAATTGTGTGTGTATACTCCGCATACGATTTAATAAATAAAACACCACTAAATATTAGACAAATTGTAAAAAATCGACACGTCAAAACCATTTAAAGTTTCAATATGCTGCAAAAAATCAACTCCCCTAACAGATGTTACAAAGAAAAGATCATATTTTTCGTGCTACGATGAGGTGAATACATCACACCCCAAACTTAGTTGAAACTATAGTCGAAACTAAATTTGAAAGAAGATGTAATTTCTGATTAGTAAGCACGTCAAATATAAAAATTTCTTACTCACACTAAAGAAATAAAACAATAAAACAGGAGGGAAAGCCCCCAACAAGCGCTCTTATTTAACGTCGGAGAGTCACGATGGTACCAAATCAATGCAAGGTATCATCAATGACAATGCAAGCATCATCCAACGACTTATAATGCTTCAATCGATGCCCATTCGCTGCGATGATGTCTCCATCCTTGTCCACGATCTCGAAACTCCCCCTTCCGCAGGCTCTATGGATAATGAACGGTCCCGTCCATTTTGATTTCAAATTTCCTGCAAAGAGCTTCAAACGAGAGTTAAAAAGTAATACCTCATCACCTTGCTTGAATTCCTTGTAAGTGATCTTCGAATCATGCCATTTCTTCATTCTTTCCTTGTAGATCACCGAATTCTTATAAGCTTGATTCCTGAACTCGTCTAAATGATTAATTTGAGTCATCCTCAACTCCTTTTGGTCCTTAAGACACAAGTTCAAGCTTCTCAATGCCCAAAAAGCTTTATGCTGAATCTCTATGGGTAAGTGGCAGCTTCCCATAGACGATTTGATTAGGGGACATGTCAAGCACCGTCTTATATGCAGTTCAGAACCTCCACAATATATCGTCGAGCTTTATAGCCCAATCCTTCATATTGGTTCCTACTACTTTCTCCAAAATTTTCTTAACTTGTCAGTTGGAGACCTCGGCTTGCCTATTTGCTTTAGGGTGATAGGGTGTAGTGATCCTATGCTTTACACCGTACTTGAGCACTCTCTTTAGAAGCTTGTTGACGAAGTGGGGACCTCCATCACTTACTAGTGCTCTAGGGACTCCATATCGGGCAAAGATATGTTTCTTCAAGAAAGACAATACGGTCTTTGAATCATTCAAGCGAGTAGGAATGACCTCTACCCATTTAGAAACATAATCCACTGCTAAAAGGATGTATAGGAATCCATTATATAGGGGGAAAGGCCCCATAAAATTGATTCCCCACACATCGAAGATCTCTACAACAATGCTCGGCTGAAGTGGCATCTCATATCTCCTACTTATGTTTCCCATCCGTTGACATCTATCGTATGTCGCTACATAGGATTCACAGTCTTTAAACAAAGTAGGCTAATAAAGAGCAGATTGAAGTACCTTAGCTGCCGTCTTTTGAGCTCCGAAGTGCCCCCCATTAGGTTGTACTTGGCAAAAGTCAAGAACATTCTCCATCTCCATCTCGGGCACACACCTATGGACTATAGAATCTATACAGATTTTGTAGACAAATGGATCATACCATATGAAAGTCTCAACATCTCTCTTAAACTTAGCAAGTTGATACCGGTTGAGATCTCTTGAAATTTCTCCTACAACAATGTAGTTTACATAATCCGCATACCATGGATCCATTCCTTGAGCAGCAACTACACACACCCTTTCCACTCCTTCAGCAAACACCGCCATGATCTTCTCATCGGGAAACATCTTTTCAATGTATTCAAAGGAATCATCACAATGCTCCCTTGTCTCCAACCTTGATAGGTGATCCGCCAAAATATTTTCCGTTCCTTTCTTATCTCGGATCTCCAAATCAAATTCCTGCAGAAAAAGGACCCATCTAATGATCCTTGGCTTTGCTTCCTTATTCTCCATTAAGTACTAAATCGCAGAATGATCCGTATACACAATGGTCTTCATGCCAACCAAGTACTGCCGAAACTTATTGAATGCATACACAACAACTAGAAACTCTTTTTCTGTGACAGTGTAGTTCTTTTGTGCTGCATCAAAAGTTTTACTCGCATAGTAAATGGTGCAGAACTTCTTCTCATTCATCTGCCCAAGCACCACTTCAAGTGCTTGATCACTTGCATAATACATAAGTACGAACGGTTGAGTCCAATCCGGTGTGATCAAGATAAGTGCAGTAATCAGTGGCTCCTTCAAAACTTGAAAAGCTGTTAGACATTCTTCATTAAAATAAAAAGGAACATCCTTTTCAAGTAAATGAGAGAGAGGTTTGGAGTATTTTGAGAAGTTTTTGATGAATCTCTTATAAAATCCTACGTGTCCAAGGAAGGACCGTACCTCTTTTTCATTGGTAGGTAGCGGAAGCTTCTCAATCGCCACCACCTTTGCTCTATCCACCTGCAATCCCTTGGCCGAAATATGATGGCTAAGAATTATTCCATCTTTCACCATGAAGTGACACTTCTCCCAATTTAAGACAAGATTAGTTTCTTGGCATCTCTTCAAAATGGTGAACAAGTTAGATAAACAAATATCAAAGGAGGAACCAAACACAGAAAAATCATCATAAACACCTCCATGATCTTTTCTATCAACTCGTTAAATATGGCTATCATGCAATGTTGAAATGTAGCAGGTGCATTACACAATCCAAAAGGCATATTTCTAAAGAAAAAGTTCCATAAGGGCAAGTAAAAGTTATCTTTTCCTGATCCTCGGGTGCAATCATGATTTGGTTATACTCCGAGTACCCATCCAAGAAACAATAAAACTCGTACCCCGCAAGACGATCAAGCATTTGATCTGTTAAAGGAAGAGTGAAGTGGTCTTTGCATGTATTTTCATTCAGTTTCCTGTAGTCAGTACACACGCCATCCAGTAGGAATTCTAGTGGCTAGAGTCTCTCCATCATCGGCTTTCACAAGAGTCATGCCCCCTTTTTAGCTATAACATGTAATGGACTCACAATGTGGCTATCACTAATTGGATAAATAATTCCTGCATCTAACCATGTTAGAATTTGCTTCCTAATCACTTCTTGAATAGCGGGATTAACTCTCCGCTGATTCTGAATGCTACTCTTTGCCTCATCTAACAATCTTATCTTATGCATGCAATATGATGGACTAATACCTTTCAAATCATCAAGAGACCAACCAATTGCAGACTTATACTTCCTAAGCATTTCTAATAACTCATCGAGTTGATCATCAGTTAGAGAAGAAGATATAATTACTGGAAATGTTTCATTGTCGCCTAGGTAGGCATACTTTAAGTGCTCCGGTAGTGGTTTCAACTCATCATTCTTTTCTTCTTTGACTGTGCTTTCTCTATCAAAAGACATGTATTTTCTAGTCCACGTTACCTCTTCAAACTTGGTCCTTTTTGATTCATACCTGTCATCACCCAAAGCAAGTAGGTTTTCCAAAAAATCAATACATACCTCATTGGAGAGCTCATCTAGCTCGGTGGAGGGAAAAGTAAGAGAATCAACTATGCATGTCTCCAAGGGATCCTTAGAAAGGATCAAAAACATATCTTCCTTCACAATCTCCTCCACCACATCGATGTTGTGACACTGCGTCTCCATCGGCATCTTCATTGCTTTATCAAGGTTGAACAACACCTCTTCTTTATCCATGCGCAGCCTTAGCTCACCCTTTTGTACATCAATCATAGCTCCAGCTGTAGCAAGGAATGATCTCCCTAAGATAAGGGGAACATTATCCTTGTCATCCTCCATCTCGAGTACAAGAAAGTTCACAGTAAAGACTAGTTTCTCTACTTTCACTAGAACATCTTCAATCATCCCTTTCAGAAAAGTTATGGACCGATCCGCTAGTTGTAGAGCAACCGTTGTGGGAGTAAATCCTCCAAATCAAGCCTTTGAAATATCGACATGGGCATCAAATTGATGCTTACCCCAAGATCGCACAAGGCTCGTCGTGCCTGCCCTTTCCCAATTTCACATAGAATAGTGAAGCTTCCCGAATCTTTTAACTTCGTTGGTAGCTTCCTATGTATGATCGAGCTGCAGTTCTCAGACAAATTCACTATCTCAATTCCATTCAAGCTTCTCTTCTTCAAAAGTATGTCCTTTAGGAAGCGGGCATAATATGGCATCTCTAAAAGTGCTTCAGAGAAAGGAATGCTCAAGCTTATCTTGTTCATGATATCTGACAACTTCTTGAGCTTTTCTTCTAATCCCTTCTTCACTAGCTTGAAAGGAAACGAAGGAGGTATCTTAGTTTTGGGAATCCCCCATCACGTTCAACCTTCTCTGCCTTATCCTTCTCAACTTTTAATCTCTTTACTCTTTCCCATTTCTTTTCTGCAATAAGCTCCTTATTTTGCTCTTTGGATGGCACTGGATTAGCATCAACATCAAGTAAATCATTCGGCACGGAAAATGGTACCGAACGACGTGGTTCAACCTGGGTTCGACCAGGTGTGCTGGTCGAACCAGGTGAGTAATGGTCGAACTGTGCTTTGGCAAGTTTGTTCTCCCCCGAACAGGCTGGTTCGATCATGGTTTGACTAACAGGGTTGGTCGAACCATGATGATCGTGGTCGAACCACTTTTCTGAAAAAATAGGGTGCTCTGGACAGGTCAGTTCGACCATGGTTTGACCAAAAGGATTTGGTCGAACCAAGTCAGTCGTGGTCGAACCGTGCTTCAGAGAAAATAGAGTACTCTAAATAGGGAGATTCGACCATGGTTTGACCAACTAGTTTGGTCGAACCAAGATAGTCGTGGTCAAATCATTCGACGGAGATCTCCAGAGGTTGCCCAGATGTGTTGTTCGACCTCCTCAGTGTTGGTTGAATCGAGGTCGAATCGAGCTCCTAGAGCTTCAGAACTCATTTTCGGCATCATTAGTCCTTCATACTGTGTTCTTGATCTTAATGTGATGGTATGGCACTGCTTCGGATTCGCTATACTTTGCGATGTGAACTTACCTTTCTCCACGGTTTACGTCAATTGGTTGACATTCCCTACCATCTCCCCCATCAACAACATCAAGTCCTTCATTTGCATAGAAATATACTCATGATTTGCATCAATTTTCTTTTCAAGCTTGGCCTCGAGATGATCTACTCTTGCGTCATTCCTTGCCATGTACATGTTCACCGTATCCTCAAAACCAATTTTTCCTTGTTCGACCTTAGCACCCGGATCAACACCAACAGGAGGTTGTATTGCTATATTAGGATCTCTTCATGAAAACTCCGACCTCCTTGGTTGTTGATAATTACCCGTAGGACCACGATTATTGTAGTTCCCTTGGTAATTTTGGTTTTCTTGATTTTGGAACCTCGTTCCTTGAATACTTTGACCCATGGCATAGTTCGCCTTTTCCATCTCCTCTTGGCCAACTCCTTCATTAACACATCCTGCTGCATCATTGGTACTTATTGTGCTAAATTAGTGATCTACTTTTGCTGAGACTCAAATAACTTGTTGATACTAGCCAAACTAGAAACGATCTCATCTTCCGTACTTGACTTTACCATTGTGTGCTCAACCTGCGCTACTTTTCCAAGAACATAAGTGCCTCTCACTCTATCAGTTGGCAAATCTCTTGAATTCATCAAAATATCCTCAAAGAGCTTTTCGGCCTCAACGGATGACTTTGTAAGCAATGCTCCATTAGAAGAAGAATCAAGTAAAACTGAGAATCACAGTCCAATCAATTGTAGAAAATACTGATGTATTGAGCTTTAGAAAGCCCATGCTATGAACATTTTCGAAGCACGTCCTTGAATATGTCCCAAGCCTATTGAAACTTCTCATTACCATGGATAGCAAATTGATTGATTTCTTATTTCATCTTAAACACTTTTGAATGTGACATGTATCGCTCCAAGAATTTCACTTTCAATTTCTCCCGGGTATCACATTCCGCAGCCTCAAGATTATCGTACCAATCTCTCACTTTTTATTCAGCGAGAACTTAAACAAGATGATCCTCCTAGCATCTTCATGAACTCCTGTATCTTTTTATGTACTTGCATAACCAAGGAACTTATTCAAATGTTGCTGAGGATCTTCAAAGGTTCTTTCATAGAAGGGACTCTTTTCAATCATGCTGATATGAGCAAGGTGTAGATCAAAATCAGCTCCTGCCCCTCTTGCTCCTAACAGCCCCGCATTGCCCCCTCCGTTGTTCTTAAAGACTTCACGGATGGCAAGATTATCTGGATTCGCCGCTATGTTGACTACTTTTGCTTCCAAGTTGAATTCGATTGCAGCTTCAGTTGCTTGCGAATTCAGCTCGTCAACTTCAACTCCTAAATTAAGAGCCTCTATTGGTTCTACGTTCTTATTCTTCTTCTCTTCCCCATCTTCTTCCTTGACGATGCTCCAATCTCCGGATTATAGGCTTCTAAATCACCTACTTATAACCTAGTGAGCATACACCCAAGAAAAATAAGCATTAAAAAATAAAGACAAGAATAATATAGTCTCAATTAAACTAGAAATAATAAATTATTAATTAATGCCATCCCCGGCAACTGCGCCAAGAACTTGATGACCGTTTTCTCAACACACAATATTAATCCCCAAGTGTTAAGGATGTTATTGCAGCTTTGATAAGCGATCAAGTGATTATCGAACTCAAAGGATGAATTATTATTAACTTAATTATATTCTAACTTATTAAAACTATTATGGCAATAAAGTTTGATGATTATGTAACCAAATAACGATTAACTTAAATAACTAATAAAATAAATAGCAGAAGAGATTAAACGAAAGTGAATCAGTGAGAAGATATGTTGTTCTTCGAGCCATCCAGTTTCACTTATTAATTTCCCTTCCGTGTATCAATGTCCGACTCTGCCTTGTGGAATATGGAAGCATCACTAAACCATGCAAATCTACTCTATAGACACAAGTATATAAGCGTGTGACACATGTGAATATCCTTGGAGCAAGAGACATAACTCACCCCCTTTTTAGGTACTATCACTATTAATTATTTCCCATGCACTAAGTACTCTAACCCGATATGATCTCCCTTTATAGGTACTATGAAGTTATACTCTTTATCCTACTTATTAACCCGAATACGATTCAATTAACAAGTATTCATATAAGATAGATCTAATGAGACTTCGAAATCCCTTCGCTCAGAATCATAACATATAATTCTGCTCAGCAGTGAACGCACTCAATCAATAATCAAGATATGTATTCAGACTCTACATAACAATTAATGATGCACAAAACAACTCTGAGTATGAATTAAAAATACATAATCTTATACAAAATAAACCACAAGTAGTGTTGTACGGAGTATACACACAGAAGTTCAATTAACTTATAAAACCTTCATAAACCTTAGAACTACCGAAGAGATTCTAGCCCATGATTGATCGGAGAACAATCATGGTGGTTGGATAGATCTTACCCATAGTCTTAAAAATTACAAGATAAATTAAGATGCAAAGTAAACCCTAGAAGAGGGCACCGTCGCGTATATCTCCGTCTTGAATCTTCACTTGGTTCTCACTTGATTCGACAGACGAATCTCTCTCCACAGCTCCATGGATGGCGGTAGAGTTTCGGATGTTGTGTAGGATGAAGGTGGTGAATGACTCCCTTTTCCCTTGCATATGATCTTCCTTTTATACTTGTGAGCTCTCTTTTCGGACCTAGGATGAGCTTTTTTAGTGAAAATACTCACTGCGGTGTAAAAATACAGATCCGGACGTGTCCAGCTCATCGATTCGACCAAAGACCTTTGTCGAACCGATCACAACTGGTCAAATCACAGGTCTAACCAACCTGTAACGCACTGGTAGGTCGTTGGTTCGAACCAAATGGCTAGTCGAATCAAATTCTTTCTGATCGAACTGCAACTGCTTCTGTTTAGGCTTCTGGTTTGACTATGGTTCGACCAAATGGCTTGGTCGAACCACAGTGTCGTGGTCGAACCACACTTTTAGAATTTTTCTCGTCTGGTTTGATTACAGGCACTGGTCGAACTGGCTTTCTCTTGGTCGAACTAAGCCCCTGCTTGGTTGAACCGGTACCTGAACCCCCTTTTCCGGTTCCGATCACTTCTAACTCGTTTTCCTTCGAAAATCTACTCAAACGGACTCAAACGCACCTGATTCATGACTTACCACTATACTACACTATTTATCTTGACTTAAGATCAATCATTCATCATTATCATACGAATAAAGGCTCGAAACATGTGAATTTACACATTCATAAGGCCAATGACAAGTGTCACCACTGCAATCAAACTGGACATTGGAAGAGGAACTGCAAGGATTACCTTGCAACCCTGAAGAGTTCAGGTATTTATTATATTGAAGTTAACTTGTCTGTTAACAATACTTCTTGGGTATTAGATACCGGCTGTGCCTCACACATTTGCAATGATTTACAGATGATGGAAAAAAGTAGAAAGCTGGAAACATGAGAAATGGTTCTAAGGCTGGGGAATGGAGTGAAGGTTGCTGCATTAGCTATAGGAACTATTAATCTAGCCTTAAGTAATGATTTAGTTTTGGTTTTGAACAATTGTCTTTATGTTCTAGAGATTATTAAGAACATTATCTCTATTCCAGTTTTGGATAGAGAAGGTTATTGTTTTAAGTTTGAACATGGAAGTTGTTCCATTTCTAAATGTTCTTCTTTAATCACTACTTGCATATTAATGAATGGTTTATATACCTTGACTCCCCAAAATTTCATTAGTCTTGAACAAAATAAAAGAAAATTGGATAACTGTAGTTCTATCACATTATGGCAAGCAAGATTAGGTCACATTTCTAATGAAAGGATAAACAAGTTGGCACAATTGCTTGATCTAAAGGACGAGCAAGAACTACCAACATGTGAGTCCTGCCTCAAAGGAAAAATGACCAAATCTCCATTTGTTGGACAAGTGGAGAGAGCTAAACATCTATTAGAATTAGTTCATACAGATGTATATGGCTCATTAAGTGTTAATGCTCGTGGGAACTATAACTACTTCTTAACTTTTACCGATGACTTTTCTAGGTATGGTTTTGTGTACCTATTAAGGTATAAATCTGAAGTCTTTGAAAAGTTTAAAGAATTCAGAACTGAAGTAGAGAAACAAACTGACTTAAGTATAAAATTACTTCAATCAGATCGAGGAGGCGAATACTTAAGTGCAGAACTTCTAGATTATCTAAAAGAAAATGAGATTATCTAACAGTTGACTCCTCCTGGCACTCCCCACCTCAATAGAGTTCCGAAATGCAGGAATCGAACCTTGATGGACATGGTTCGATCTATGATGAGTTTCACTTCATTACCTCTTTCCTTTTGGAGTTATGACTTAGAAACGGCTGCACACTAATTAAATATGGTGCCTTCTAAGGCCGTCCCTACTACACATTATAAGATGTGGTGTGGCAAAGCACCCTCGTACAAGTACCTTTGGGTATGGGGTGTGATGCTTACGTGAAGCAAAAAATGGGAGGTAAATTGGATATGAGATCCAAAATGTGTAAGTTTGTTGGATATCTAAAGGAATCAATTGGATATTACTTCTACGATACCTTGGAGCAAAAGGTGTTCGTCTCAAGGAATGCCACATTTCTTGAAGAAGAATTTCTATCTAATAGAAATGGCGAACTCGTAGAACTTGAAGAAGTTCAAGAAACAACAAACCTCCCAACTGCAGTGAGTGAATAACAAGTAGACACTGGGGCGCCTGATACACAACCTCTTAGGAGATCGGAAAAGATACCTAAGTTACCTAGTAGGTATACTTTGTCATTGGAAAACAAAAGGAGGGGCTCCTCTTGGACAATGATCCAAGAAGCTATGATGAGGCAATGTCAGACATTGACTCAAAGAAATGGCAAGAAGCTATGCAATCCGAGATGGACTCCATGTACTCCAACAAAGTATGGACTTTGGTAAACCCACCAGAGGGAACAATTTCCATTGGTTGTAAATGGGTTTATAAGCGAAAGTTTAGAGCTGATGGGGAGGTGGCAACTTATAAAGCAAGACTGGTTGCTAAAGCTTATTCTCAGAAGCAAGGAATTGATTATAAGGACACTTTTTCACCAGTAGCAATGCTGAAATCCATTCGAATTTTATTAGCTATATCAGCATATTACGACTATGAGATTTGGTAAAGGGATGTAAAGACTGCTTTTTAATGGCAACATTAAGGAACAGATCTATATGAAGCAACCTGAGGGCTTCATATCTTGTGGGAATGAGCAAAAGGTTTGCAAACTTCAAAGATCCATTTATGGGCTTAAACAAGCTTCGAGAAGTTGGAACATTCGATTCGATGAAACAATTAAATCGTTTGATTTTCAAAAGAATCCGGATGAACCATGTGTATACAAGAAAGTTAGCGGGAGTGAGGTTGCTTTTATTGTGCTCTATGTTGATGACATCCTACTTATCGAAAATGAGATAGGAATGTTGCAGTCAACAAGAACTTGGTTGTCTAAACAGTTCTCCATGAAGGGCTTGGGAGATGTATCCTTATTCTAGGAATAAAAATCTATAGAGATAGATTTAAGAGGATGATGAGATTATCCCAATCCATGTACATAGACAAGATACTAAAGAGATTTTGTATGGAAGAATCCAAATGAGGATTCTTGCCAATAAGTCATGGGGTTTCACTTTCTAAGGCTATGTCTCCTAAGACACCTGAAGAAAGAGAAAGAATGACTCGCGTGCCTTATGCTTAGCGATTGGAAGCATAATGTATGCAATGTTGTGTACAAGACCTGATGTCGCGCATGCTCTGAGTGTTACAAGTAGATATTAGTCAAATCCAGGTGAAGAACACTGGAAGGTCGTCAAGATGATCCTTAAGTACTTGAGAAGGACTAAGGATATCTTTTTGATATACGGCCCTAGAGAGCTGAAACTAGAAGGATATACTGATTTTAATTTTCAGTCCGATGTGGATGACTCAAAGTCAATGTCAGGTTATATATTCACTTTGAATGGTGGTGCAGTAAGTTGGAAGAGTTGCAAACAAGAAACTACTACATACTCCACCACTAAAGCTGAATACATAGCTGCATCAGATACAGTGAAAGAAGCTGTTTGGATCAGGACTTTATTAGTTTCATCTATTGTTGATCCAGTAATGATATAATGTGATAACAATGGAGCTATTGCGCAAGCAAAAGAACCAAGATCTCATCAAAGGTACAATCATATCTTGAGAAGATACCACTTGATTAGAGAAATCATGGGGAGAGGCGATGTCATTTTGGATTGAGTCGCTTTAGCAGAAAATGAAGCAGACCCGCTGAATAAGCCTTTAGCTCAAAGGTATTTGAGAAACATCTTGAGAAGATGGATCTTAAATACATGGGCAATTAGAGCTAGGGTAAGTGGGAGATGTAAGAGTAGTGTGCCCAGCGCACCAATTATATTGGATAATTGTACTCTTTATATTTTGAATATGAATAATCTCGTTGGAAATTATATTAATAAAGGTTGTTTAAATTTATCTATTTTGTGCATTATTACATTTGCTTATTAGATAAAGTCCCTAGACCAATTTAAGTTAAAATGTATGGTCTGCATATGATGGCGATCATGGAATTTATACATAGAGCTTTGGTCTTAAACATGGTTCCGAGTCAAGAGTTTTTCTAAATGGGACAAAGAATAAATCAGTAAAGACTCGTACATATGATGAATGCTCGTCGGACAAGAATATTGCATTCCATCAATATTATTGTAGCGACACAAATTCATATATGTGGATACTTATTAGAGAATAAGTTTATCGAACATGATCCGTAGGAAATTCTTATTGGATATGTCGAAATTAGAATTTTCTAATTACGATAGTACACAATTAGTCCTCAGACTTGAAGCACCACGGTAGTCTTGTATGCTTCTTGTAATACTAATTAGATTATCTTCTGATTGTTTAGCAATCATAAAGGGGGTATGTTGGGTATTATATTGATGTACATGGAGACTTGTGTGTGGCTAAGATAGAATCTAACACTTGTATAAGAAAAGAGAATCTCCTGTGTATTTCATTGTTAATAATTCAAAGACGTAACGCCAAGGCAACAAGAATAAAGATTCACAATGAATCATTGTAACATGAAATAGAAACACAATTATTGAATTAGTAGAATTTCGACTAATATTCCTACTTTAGACTCAATCGGGAGATTATTTGTTAGAAAGACCTTACGTGTATGTCACTCGTTAATTTGCAATTTTACTCGCTATTTTACCTAACACTAGACGACACGCTACTTACTAGGTGTTACCGTGATTAGTAGATTCTTGAATTAAATAGTTTATTTCAAGTGAATTAATTAATTTGATTAATTAATATAATAATCATTATTTATAAGTTACAAGGTTTGTAAGCCTACTGCTAGAGTTAGTGGTGAACCTAAAGGATCACACCTTAATATGGATAAACGACATTTATCAAATGGTGCAGTAGTTAAATTGTTAACTACGAATTATAATTAAATAATTTGATTATTTAATTACAATAAAATTAATTTGATTAATATGGTTAAAAGAATAAATCAATTAGATTTATTTTGAAATTAATAACTGGGTTGTTTTAAATTAGATTCATTTAGCCCAATCATAAATGGACTTTATGATCAAGCCCACTGAATTATTTGAAACATAATAGAGAACGCGTTATGACGCAGTCCTCCCACTTTCCTACGTGAGAAGAGAGAAAAGGGGATAGTTGAGAGATATAAGGAAGTAACGTTATAAAGATAACGTAACCTGCCTTGTTTTCTTTTGCTGTTCTGATCAATTTCAAAAGAGTGAAAATATAGAAACCTCTTTTCTGCTTTCACTCACAAAGAGAAAGTTTTCTTTTTTTTTTTTAACTATTGGAGACAGTAAATTGATTATTGTTCTTCAACCAAACGATCCTATTATCACAAGTTGATATTAGGGACAATATTGATTCCAACAGATTTACACTACTAGCGAAGTGTAAGTTCCGTGTCGTTAATCCAATCGGTGGATTACTTTAGAGGGGATATACTTGGATCCCTCACTGAGAAGAACGATATTAGCCACATACCGGGAATTGATTCCCTCACTTCTTGCATCAACTGAAGAGGGTCTACGAGGGTAAGAATCTTTTTGGTGAATTCTCTTTAGGATATTTTAACACCGGATCAGATAATCATTTTCGAGCATCCAGGTTAAATCTTTCATGTTATTAATAAATATGATTTATTATTTTGAAATTTTTTTAAATTTCACTGCGCTCACCCAGATCGCTATAACGAACCCAACATGATTACCGTTTCATCATCGACTTCATAGGTACTTGTATTATTACAACATTAATTTTTACATTACCAGACGAGATGGATGTGTATGATTAATGGTACTAGATCTACTGCAGCCAAGCACTTGGGACTTCCATATCTGAGCCCTTATCTTGATTCAATTGGCATAAATTTCAGAAATGGTGCTAATTTCGCTACTAGGGTATCAACCATTTGCAGGCAGAAAGAAAGCATCTTTGAATACGGGTTTAGCCCCTTTGCACTAGATATTTTAGACACATCAACTTTATCAGTTGAAATCAAGAACGACTTACTGTATAATTTTATTGTTGATTAATGATTAGCCATTTTGTAGTAGGGATGACCAATTAAAATAATTTATCGAATCAAAGGGAGGTAGGCACTAGTGCTTGAGCGATCTCACGTTTTTTATAATTTTATAGAGATGAATCATCAAAGGGATTGGTTGTAAACAAATAAATGACAAGTAATCAAAGCAAGCAATGATCACAAACAAGATGAACAAATGAAGAGTGTTTTCCAAATTAAGTAAAAGTGAGATCAACAACAATTAAGAAGTGAAAATCCTAGGATAGATGCATCAAATTCATATGAATCATGGGTGTAGACTAAGGGCCAACACGAAGTTTACTTAAACTCTCTCTCGAGATTGATAGGATATGAATCACAAATAGCTCAAACAATTGGTTCTCATTCAAACAATTCCAACTAGGTACTAAGCTTGAAATGAGACCTTTCACACAATTAATCAACCTCTCGATCTAATCAATCAGATGTCCTACCAAAGGGTTCTAAATTCCAAAAGATTTCTCAATCTCATTTATAATGCACATGAAGTGTATGACAAAATGATTCAATTAATTATCCTAAACATATCATTGACTTCTCAATCTAATAACATGCTTACAATAATAAACCACATAAACATCACAAACATCAAGATCTAAAGCATCAATGATAGAAAATCAATTAATCCAATCAACATATGAATTTTAATACATAAATCCCAAAATTATCCGACAACTCTCATGTTGCTAATCTCACAAGGGAGATTAGCCTACCATATTCATAAGAACATTAACATAGACATTAAATTTCTTATAAAACATGATAAACAACAAGGTCTTACTACAAAGTATGAATGAAAACTCCCTTGAAGTGCTTCAATGGTGATCTCCTTCCTTCCCATGCAATTCTCCTCTCTTCCTTGCTTCTTTTCCTCAATTGGATGAAGGTTTTGATGGTGGGATGAAGGTAGATGATATGGATGAAGAATGGAGGAAATAGATGGTGAAAATGAAGGAAAATGTGTGTGATGTGTGTGCAGGGGTGAAACCCTAAAAAATCTGATGAAATATAGAAGTATTGGGTATTTATATCCCTTGGGAAGCTTCTAGAAGGATTATATTTTTTTTTATTTTTTGCACATACACGTCCCGTGTACGGTACACTCGGCCGGCCGTGTGCGGAATACGGCCATAGGGGTGGCCGTGTAGGTGTTTCGGGTGACGGAACACAGCCAAAGCTTATAGGGCCGTGTACAGTATACGACTCGTGTAGGTGTTGGCTGTGTACAGAACACGACCGGTCGTGTTGGTGCAGCCCCTTTTTTATTTTATTTTGGCTCGTTCTCCCTTGTTTCAACTCCGAATTGAGATCCGCTTTTTCCTACGTCTTCCTTTTCGCGTCTAGAATCTCTTTTTACCTGGAAATCATATATTTAAGCTCATTCTCATACATTTCCATTAAGACACATAACACCACCAAAATACACATAAATACGGATAAAATAATACGAAAACACACATAAAAAGACACTAAAATCTTTGTGAAAATATCACTCATCAATTGACAAAGATACTTTATTTATTTATTAATTAGGTTATTCTTTATAATGAATTGAGCTAGTATTAACAAAATATTGAATTACTACTTTTTATGTTAATTTGTTTGTACTCTATATTGTTTTGTTTAGTCAATATTTTTTAAATTACTCTTTTTTATTAATTGGGTAACTCTTTATTATATTTTGGATTACTATGAACAAATTTTTTAGTACCTTTATGCTGATTTGTTAATATTTTGTTCAATTTTGTCGATAATTTTTTTATTAATTGAGTTTTTTTTTTATTAGGGAAAATTATATATTATTGTGAAGATCTACAAGGCTACTATTTTCTATGAATTAAGTTATTCTTTATAATAAATTAGATTATTCCTTATAATGAATTGAGTTACTCTTTAAATTAAGACTCTAATTTTCTGAAAATGAAGTCTATGAATTGTAAAGAATTAAATTGTACTCCTATTTTTCTATTAATTAGGTTACTTTTTATAATGAATTAGGTTACTGATTGATCGTATATAGTCGGGATCAATTAAAGAATTTATCGAACCACAGGGAGGAAGATACTAGAGTTTAAGCGATCTCAAGTTTATCGTGATTTTATAAGGATTGCGGAATGGAATGGAGGATAAGCGTGCAAATGAACGCACTTAAACTAATGCAAGAAATAAGATAAAAGCAAAGATAAATGATGAGTTCCCAATGATGTAAGGATGAAATTAGCAATAATCATGACATAGATAATAAAGTAATCATGCAATTAATTATAATCTATCATAGACATAGCATAGGAGCGATCACTAATTCCACCTAAACTCTCTCTCGAGATGGATAGGATGTAAACCCTCAACAAGGCTCCCAAAAGCACATATGATCGAGACCAAAATGAACACCTCCCAATAGGTACTAATTACTGTACGAGTTCCCTAATTAGGTACTAAATCATAGGCAATATTCCCTTTTAAGGTACTATGAATTCACTAATGGTTTGGTTCCCCTCATCTAATCAACCAATCTTTCTATCAAGCTAATCAAATGTTCTATCAAAGGGTTCTAAATCTAGAAGGATATCTCTATCTCATTCTAAATTAATGCACATGAAGTGTATGATGAAATGATTCAATGAACTATCCTAAACACATAATTGATTTCTCAATCTAATCACATGTCCATAACAATTAATCACACATATCATCATATACATCAAGCAATCAACAATAAATGATAGAAATACACAAAGCTCATTCAAGATTAAAATCAAATTTCATAAAAACTAAATTATCTAACACTAATCATGGAGCTAATCTCACAAAGGAGATTAGCCTATCATAGTCTTAGACAAAACAACATAGACAATTGAATCTACAAATTCCATGATCAAACTATAAAGAAGTTCACAAAAATTAGAATTTGATTCCCCCTTTGAAGTCCTTCAATGGAAATCTCCTTCTTCTTCTTGCAATCTTCACTCTCTCTTGCTTCCTTGATCACTTGGATGGTGAATTTGATGGAGAAGATCAAGTGTAGATGGATGGAATCAAGGATAGGTGAATGGGATGAAGGGTAGATGGAATGGAGAGGAAAGTGTGTGAAAAATGGTGTGAATTAGGTGTGGAGCTGATCCCTACTGATCCTTCTCTTATTTTACACTCAAAATAGAAATTTATACCCCCTGGAAGCTTCTAGAACACGTTCTAATCATAAAATTAATTTCGGGCCGAGCTCGGGTCGAGTTCGGGTTGGTGCAGCGTAGTCTCACCATTTCGCACATAACTTTCACATCTAAAATCCAATTCGGGTAATTCTTGCGTTCACGCAATCCTCTCTTCCTTGGATTTCTATTCATATAAGGAACGGGCAAAAATTTCATCATTTGAAGGTGTAACAAGTCATGCAAAGTAGCACAATCGCGCTGAGTAGGAACAGCTTGCGCGATGCCACCATTTTAATTATAACTTTCTCATTTGGGCTTCAATTGAGGTGTTTCTTATGCCAAAATGATCCTCTCTTCTGTAGATTTCCAACCATATATCACATCTTTTAGTTTTGAGCTCCACACAAGTACAAATAAATTATAAAAATTGGACGTGCATTTTTTAGCATTTTGATTTGACTCGTTCTCCCTCCTTTCAACTCCGAATTGAGCTTCGTTTTCTCCTACGTCTTCCTTTTCGCGTCTAGAATCCATTTTTACTTGAAAGTCATATGTTTAAGTTTATTTTCACACATTTTCACAAAAACACAAAACACAACCAAAATACACATAAATTTAATAAAATAATACGAAAACACACATAAAAGGACACTAAAATCTAGGTCAAAATATCACTATTCAGTTACTCTTTATAATGAATTGGGTTACTATTTAAATTGAGACTCTAATTTTCTAAAAATAAAGTCTATGCATTGTAAATAATTAAATTATACTCCTGTTTTTTCTATTAATTAGGTTACTCTTTATAATGAATTAGGTTAGTCTTTATAATAAATTGGGTTACTCTTTAAATTGAGACTCTAATTTTCTGAAAATGAAGCTATGCATTGTAAAGAATTAAATTGTACTCCTGTTTTTTCTATTAATTGGGTTACTCTTTATAATGAATTGTGTTACCCTTTAAACTGAGACTCTAATTTTCTAAAAATAAAGTCTATGCATTGTAAAGAATTAAATCGTATGCAATGTATCACTCTCTAGAAACTATTAGACTACTCTTTGGAATAAATGAGACCACTCTTTGATTTGAAACTCTGATTTCTAGAAGAAAAAAATTGTCATACATTGTGAAGAATTAAATTGTTGTAGATAGATACTCTACAAAAATAATTGGATTACTCTTTGAAATTAATTAGTATTTAGTGTGAAAGTCTGCATGTTTTAGGGTCTGATTTAGCATCGCTTTGTGGAATTTATATCATTATTTGAGCATCTTTTGGTTGAATTTCATATATTTGTATTACAGATACTTGTGAGTTGTTATTTCGTATTTTTAGGTAGAAAATGGGTCTAAAAAGAGCAAAATCGGAAATAGAGATCGAAACTGGGCAAAAGGAGGAATTGGTGCAGCAAGGCATGACTCGTGCCAGCTATGGCACGGGTCGAGTAGGCCACATGAATCACTCGTGCCGGCCACGATTAGCACGACTACCCAGTACGTCCTGAAAGAGCACTACTCATGCCCATGTTTGCACGACTTGTGCCACACTCAAATGAATGAATTTTCAGGAGTTCTTTATATGGTTGGAAATCCAAGGAAGAGAGGATCGCGTGAGTGCAAAATCACCTCAATCAGAGTCTGGATAAAGAAGTTATGAGAAAAACCGTGAAGTCGTGCAGGCTGCCGACAAGTGGCATGACTTGTGCCGGGTGCGTAGCCAGCGCTCGTGCTGCCGATGCCGTCGAGAAATGTCACACGCAAGTTGATGGCACGACTCGTACCAATGCCCAGCGAAGTCTAGTCATCATTTTTCATCATTTTCTAGGCCCGTTTGTGTTTTTGATTTGAAAAGGTCCACTTTTGAGTCAGAATTAGGGAAATTATCAGTCCTCAACTATAAAAGTGAAATTTTGGGAATTTTATACGTCACTCTCCACAACCCTTCATACTTTTCCATACCATTTCCCTGCCACCATATCGAAATCAAGATTCACTATCCCATCCACCCATCCCAAAGAGTTCATCAGTATTGTTTACTTAAGAAGGAGAACGAGAAGGTTCAGAGTCACAGAGGAAAGAACGGAAAATCACGTCATATCTAGGGTTTTTCTTATTCTTTCTTTCTTACTTTTGAATAATAGACCTATGGGGCTTTCATATCTAACCATGGGTATTGCTTGTAACACCATGTGCTAGTACTTCTTGGATAGTTCTAGGTTTGAAGGTTTGAATTTCTTGAATTGATGATCTAGACTAGGTTGGATTTCTGCAGTATACTTATTCTTTTATTAATACTTTGATTGAAACTTATATTTTTGTCTTATATGATACGTATGTCATTGACCTATGCATACTTATGCTTATTGCTTATGTTATATAAGAATTATATTTGTCAACTTGTTATGGGTAAAAGGACTAAACCTTATAACATTTATTCATTAGAATAATAAATATTGGATACTTAATATATCTATTAATTATCATTCTAGAAGATTTGGTTTCTTATATTGTTAGGTGGGAACCGAGGTTTAATTCTTAAGTGCCTATAAATGGAAGTCTAGTGTTCTAGCCTTTGATGAAATTTTGCATGAAGTACCTAGAAGGGAGTAGGAATGGTTCTTCTGCATCTGAGGGTTTAAACCAGGTTTATGTGTTAAGTTTATTTTAAAAGAGGGATTTAATATAATTAAGTGATTACTTCCATAAAATCTGCAGGAATTCTAACCGATTGTCTAGTGATTTAATTAGATTAATTTAAACTGAATTTTCTAGAGCTATCTATCTTCTCTCTTGAACACTACCATATTTATTCTATTTGCTATTGTATTATTTTTAGTAATTATTTTCTGCATATTTAGTTTAATTAATTCTCTTAAAATACTCAGATTTATCTTATATTAGATAATCATAAATATGTTTAAATAGATAATCTAGAATTATCCTTTGGGTTTCATATTCTACTTGATCACATACTGAGCTACAATTGATTCCCAACACGTGGGAACACATGCAAAAAGGTGAACAAGCAATTAGATTACTCGTTAGTCTTTTGAATTAGTATGATTACTCTTTACGGACTTTTTGATTTATGAAAATGAAGTCATATATTGTAAAAAATTAAATTATATGCAATCAGTATAGATAATCATATTACTCTTTAAAATAAATTGAATCACTATTTGAAAATAATTAATTAACACAAAAAAATCAGCACTTTTTAAAATAAACTTGAGAGGAATCCCACCAATTCGATTAATACCGACAATTAACTGACGACAAAAAGAAAGACTGATGTAACTACAGCAAATGAAAAGCATCACTAGTCAACTAAAAATGAAATTACAAAAGGCAACTTGTTACTTTTTATTAAAAGAGACCACAAGTGTTTGACACAACCCACAAGATAAATACCAAGTGTTTGTAGGGAGGTCGTAACTAAAATTCAATACTTGAGGACCATTTTAAACAAAACATTAGTTTAGGGGAATTTCGAAGTATTACAAGTATGGTTGGGGGTAAAGAAGGCAACCTTGCAACCAGGTCTCCCATTAGCCAAAGCAATCGCCTTGCCAATGCCTCTGGAGGCTTCAGTAATAACCACAACAGGAGCTTCCACTTTCTGTGATTCTTCACTTTTAACTTGTTCAATGCCTGCTATTTGGAACCTTAAGCATGCACATAGACCCATTCATACCAAAAGTACTCCAACACTAAAACAAAGTAGAGGTCGAAGGTCACATACTTGAGGATGAAATGGAATGGGTTTGAAAATTGGGCTTTGTATATAGAAGGAATCATCTCAAAAAAACTAATCCTAAATACAGAAAATAGCATAATCTACTTCAGAAATCATGGTCGATGGTGTTGTTCCCAATATGCCACCAGCACGTATATATGCTTTTTTCTTTTAATTAATTATTAATTACAATATATTATATATTTTATGTTAATTTACCATACACCAAACTTGTGTTTATGATACACATTGCATATATTTAATTTATTTTATTTAATTTAATAGGTGAAATAGGATAACAGGAAAGGTGATCATTTAGGTTTAATTTGACAAACTTGATTACACATTATATCTTCTCCATCTTTATCGATCTGTAGGGGCATGTTGGACAGCAAAATTGAAGCATGTCATCCTCCGTCTCCTCCCGTAGCAATATGTCGGGTCCCAACTGGTGCAAAGTGTGTTATAGGTACGATGTTGTTCTAAGTGTGATGACACTTTGAACAACACTATATGTATCAGAATGTAACTTGACTAAGTATAGAACAAGTTGTAAATCAGCGAAAGACTTAACACACGGATTACTCAATCTTTCCACAAACTTTTGCAAGTTTGTGGCGGCCTCATGGCACAAATATCATTGGAAAATGTGATTACAAAAACAGACTCTTACGTGTGGAAATAATTCCTCCACCCTTCTAATACAAAATTGGATCTAAAATCCAAACATGTTCCCAAATGGCAGAACTTAGACTTGTTAGAATCAAAGCTTACTTCACATGTGGTCTTTCACTGCCTGTGAACAGCGAACACAAAACGTACTGGAATAACAGTAGACAACTGATGTTGAACCAAGTGTTACAACACCAGTACAAACACTATGACAGAAACCTATCTAAGATCTTTTGCACTGTATAGTGGGATTGCCAATTTGAACCCAAATCAAATCACTTGTCTTGACAACCAGCAGTTTCCATTTATAGATGACTGCAGGCTCCAAATGATGAGTGGCTCACGTAGGAGGTGTAGAAACCACCCATGCAGACTCAAATAACTGCCCACTAAAAGAGAAAGTTATTTTCGCCTTCTAGATCTTTCTAGAGCTTCTGGATCTTTCCAGTTTGCTTCAGGGTCTTCAAGTCTGCGTTTGACTTAGTCTTTGCATCCAACACGTTCAGCACTTCAACCGCAACACCCCTGAAAGTAACATTAAGCACAACACCAGTCGAAACAACAAACAACGTTAGTGGTTAATAAAATAACTGGTGGAGGACAAGTGTGATTTCAGATGTGATGACACTGGTCTCAACACTTCACATCAACAATCTCCCCCAATCATGTCTATCCACAACCACATAACCTGATGCAAGAAAACATTATAGAACAAGATATCCAAAGTAATACATCAGAGGTTAGTTCAACAGTTGTGCAAAATAACTAAGCATTCTAAAGCATAATTACTAAAGCGATTAAAGATAACCACTTAAGTAACTTATAAGTCCAGAGCTTAGTTTAGTGTCTAAACAAAAACAATAAAATAAAGTATCCAATCACCATCAGAAAATAAATCAATGTAACATCTCATCATCAAATAGTTAGAAAAGTTAGTGAGGCAGCAGCAGCTTTCAGTCATCATCATTAACAACAGCAACAAGCAACATGAACACTTTGATCTCTTTGCTGATCTCTCCCTCACCATGTGAACTCTCTCTAAGTTGCAGCATTACCAGCAACACCACCAGCAGCATCACCTGTAACAGGAACATTTCCAGCTATATTTCCTACTTCTAGTTCATCAGTTATGTCCTCAATCACAACTCCTCCAGAGCCAGAGCTTTCAATTGCAGTAGGTTCAGCAGCAGCAGCAGGTATATCTCCCCCTGTGAGTGTGGATAGCAGCTTACTCCAGAACTGAGCTATTTGTTCTAGGATGTCTGCTTGTCTATTCAGTGCATTGGCTTGGAGTCTGAGACTAGAGACTTGGCGTGCCAGGGCAGCAGCTTGTTGCTCAATATACTTGCGGTTCAAAGTAACTGAGATAACTTCTCCAGCTTGTGCAGAAGTGTCAATATGAACCGAAGTGTAGGCAGTATCAGGAACAACATTCTGAGTATCAGCAGTATCAGGAGCAGGATTCACATAGGGTAGATCAACTACATAGTTACCTTCAAGCAGAGGCTTAGCAATACCAAGAAATAAAGCACTTGAGGAAAGAAAATCACCTTTACCTATCCTAGCACCTTGATCAGCCAACAGACAGTGAATCAAGGCAGGATAAGACAACTTACCAACCTTGGAGATGTTTCCACCATAACTGATCAGATTCTTGTAAATCACTCTACCAAGATTAAAAGGCAGGTTCTTCCTATCTTATAGATCAACACAGCATGCTCAGTAGTAACTCTAGTGGTATTAGAGGAAGACAGCCAATTGTAAACACAAATATTATGCAGAATTGCATGTAAACTAGTCAAACTTGGACTGAACAACTTCTTAGGCTAACTAACTATCAAACCTCCAGTAATCTCGGACATAATCTTATCCATATCATCAATTTCATCGTCATTCTCAGTATCAATAGTCCCTAAAAGCTTATTAATCTTTGTAGGAAAAAAATCATAAATCTCACCCCTAAAGAAAATTCTTCCAAATTTGGGACTTGTACTCTTAATCATACTAGCAGAGATGTGTGCATAAAACTCATATACCCAATTGGTGCAGAATGAGGTAGAGTACCTGAGTGACTTCAACAAGCTTCTCTCTCCGAAGAAGTTGACAAGGTTGTGTGGAGTGAGGTCAGCATCCTTCATATTTCTTTCATGAATTAGGTCCTTCTTTACTAACTTCTTGTATCTGGTTTTGCCATCAGTGAAGTAAAATTCCCAACACCAAAGTTCTCAACATCATAGTCAGAGTCATCAGATGTATCATCAGCATCATCAGGGGACTCATCGCCATCATCATCTTTGGCTTCTTCTTCACCATCAGAACTCTCAACAATTTGAACATCAGCATCCTTCTCAGATTCATCAGATTATGTACCTTCGTCAGTGTCCTTAGGTACATCCTCTTCATCATCAGAAGATGGAGATGAATCATGGTCAGGATCAGAGGGTTCTGCATCTGCAACAGTAGGTGTTGGCACTGAGGCAGCAATATCTGTGGTAATATCATCAATTAACTGGTTTAGATCGACATTTTCCTCATCAGATTCTTCCGGTGTTGCCTCAGGAGCGGTAACATCAGACACAACTTTCTTTTCTCTCTGTCTTTTCTTCAAAGCTTTGCAAAGATCAGCTATCGTGGGATTCTCACCTGTAGCATCTATATCCATAGGAGCAGCTTCATCAGAATAAGAGATAGAGATAGGAGACTTCCCTTTTTCAGAGGCGGTTGCATCATGTGTGGTGCCTTTCTTATGGAGTCTGACAGACCAATGCTGTGGAGGTGTTTTGCATTTTGTAATAGATGGTATAGTAACCTTTGATCTAAGTGGAAACGGCGGTGATGATGAGGGAAAAGACATTGTAGATTCTGTTTAGCACGAGTAGGAGATGTATTTGGAGATGTAGGGGCTTGAACAAGATTCTGAGTCTCAACATTCTCAGGAGTCACAAAAGAGACAATAGCGGATGGATTAGGAGTTTCGGTGGGAATTTTAGAAGGATCTTCGGTGGGAATAGATGGTTCAAGGATGAGATTTTCAATTCTTGAAACAGTAACACTTGACCCAGCGAACTGAGTTCGAAGAGATTTAAGAACTGAATCGGGTGTGCCAATAGGAAGGACGATGGTTTGAGGAAGAAGGGTTCCAGAGACAGGAGCAGTCGGTTGTGTAGCAGCATTTAGATTGACATCTGGTGAGCATTCGATGCGACATTATCGGCCATATCAGCTAGGGTTTGGAGCGGATTTTGTGAGGAAGAAGGTTTGGGTTTGGAAGTGCCATTTGAGATGTGAGAGAGACAGACTTTATTGATAACCGTGAGTGAGAAGATGAAAGAGGGGATCACACTCAAGCACAAAACATGTCACTTCAAACATTAATTTCCAAGTTATAAAGAGAAAATGAACAGTAGAGGGATGAAGGTTATTTCCACTAATTAAAAACTACAAACGACGTGTGAAATAATATGCAGTGCAGCAGATAATGAGAACTCATGGCCACTAATATATGTATCCTTAAAATCGGCCACGATCAAATATATGGAGAAATAATTTTTGCAGAATAAATAAATAAATACTATAAGTTCTATCACTTAATGTACTGGAAATAAATAATTTAATAATAATTTTGTTAAGGCTAAAGACATTCTGGAAAAATCAATCAAGGATGAATAATTTAGGCACACATACACTTTTATCCTTTTATGGATTTTTGATGCACTTAATCTCAAGAATACATAATACATTTTGAAAAGATCACATCGTGGTTGTCAGCCCCATGTGTCTGGTTGCTTAGTAGCAGTTCAAGAGTGTTCTTTATTCCCTTTTTTGAAACCATAACAGCTTTTTGAAAAGAACACATCGTGGTTGTCAGCCCCGTGTGCCTATTTACTCAGCATGTTTGGACCTTTGATTTTTTAAGAACTGTATTTTAGTGTATGTCCAGTAATACCTCAAGATTCAACCAGAATATAGTTAGCAGTAACAAAACAGATCACCAAATCACTTAATTTCGATATAAAATGGCAAAACTCACAGTAGTGTTGCCTCGAGTGTTGAAACACTCTAAGCAACATCATGCATGACTTTATGGAATGCAGAGTCCAAGAGATTTCCTAAGTGAAGAAAACCTCTTGAAATCAAGTGCTTTTGTGAATATGTCAGAAAGTTGTTTCTCAGTGGAAATATACTCCAGTTGGACTACTCCCTTCTCAACTTAATTTCTCAGAAAATGATGTCTAATACTAATATGTTTAGTGAGTGAGTGTTGAACATGATTTTTTGAAATGTTTATAGCACTTGTGTTATCACAGTAAATAATTAGAGTATCAGTCTCAATCACATAATCATCTAGCATCTTTTTTAGCCAAAGAAACTGTGTGCAATAACTTCCAGCAGTAATATATTCAGATTCAGCAGTGGATTGAGATATGCAATTTTGTTTTTTAGAATGCCAAGAAACAAGATTGTTACCCATGTAAAAACATCCACCACTTGTGCTCTTCCTGTCATCACAATCACCAGCCCAATCAGCATCACTGTATCCAACCAGAGAGCTGTTAGTGTCCTTTGAAAATCATAGTCCCATATCAGCAGTTCCAGCCACATATCTGATTATCCTCTTTACAGCTTTCATATGAGATTCCTTGAGATTTGCTTGGTACCTAGCACAAACACAAACACTATACATAATGTCAAGTCTACTAGCAGTTAATTACAGAAGGCTACCAATCATAGATCTATGCATAGTGTGGTCAATTTCAGGGCCGACATCATCTCTGCACAGTTTCTGTGATGTTCCAATATTTCATAGGCTTAGCATTTTCAAGACCAAATCTTTTCACCAAGTTTTTAGCATACTTACTTTGTAAAATAAAAATAACACTATCACTTTGCTTAATTTGGAGCCCTAAAAAGTAATTTAGGTCACCAACAAGACTCATTTCAAAAGTGGTAGTCATGGCTTTCACAAAATTTTCCATCATGACTTGAGATGTTGCTCCAAATACAATGTCATCAACATAGATTTGAGCAATCAAGAAACCATTAGTTTCATGCTTAATGAAAAGAGTTATATCAGCCTCACCTCTAATGAATCCAAATTGAAGTAAGAAGTCAGTTAGCTTACCATACCAGTTAGCCTACCATACCATGCTCTAGGAGCTTGCTTTAGACCATACAAAACTTTTTTCAATTTATACACATGATCAGGATAGAAAGGATCAATAAAACCTCTTGGTTGTTCAACAAAAGCTTCTTCATTTAAAATTCCATTTAAAAAAGTCGCTTTAACATCCATTCGAAATAGTTTGATACCAACAAAGCATGCAATAGCTAAAAGAAGCCTAATAGACTCGATTCTAGCTACAGGAGCAAATGTTTCATCAAAATCTATCCCTTCAACCTATGTGTATCCTTGTGCAACAAGTCTAGCTTTGTTTCTTACTACATTACCAGATTCATCAGTTTTGTTCTTGAAAATCCACTTAGTTCCAATGACATTAGTGTTTGTAGGCCTAGGGACTAGACTCCAAACATCATTCCTAGTGAATTGTTCAAGTTCTTCATGCATAGCCTGAATCCAACATTCATCTTTTAAAGCTTCAGAAACATTTTTGGGTTCCACAGAAGAAAAATAGCATTCAGCACATACATGTTTGCATATGTTGGACATGCAAAATGATCTTAAGAGTCGTGAATCAGAGTACTTACATTTAAATTTTTGCAAAACTAATTTTGAATTACATAAAAAAGTAGGACCTCCTTGCGCTTAGAACATGCTGGATAGCTCTCTAAACCGGGAGAGGAGATAGTCTTTCTTTTATCTTATATTTCTCTCAATATTTTTCCAAACTTGATTTTGAATTACATTTTATAAGATTATATTATTTTTCTCAATGAAAATATTTCTTATTTATCTAAATAAAAAATATTATCACTTTTTAAATTCTTACACTCATTTATAATACTTAATTTTTAAATTTTTATAATAATATAATATTTTCTTGTATTAATCATAAAATTGGGATATGTTTTTTACCCAAGAAACCTTTCCTTCTGGTTTGAACACCAACTGAGGTTTCTTCTATGATCTGTGAAGAAGGGTGGTCCTTCTTATATCTGTAGTTGAGGGAATTCCTGGAAGTTCTGTGGATCAGGTTCTCATCATCTTCTGACCCATTCTCAGATGTTGTAGGTGATGTGATCACTTTTGGTTCAACATTATTCACTGGTTCTGCAATCTCAATCAGATCAGAGATGTCATCTTTCATCTTTTTACCTGCAATATTAGATGTATCATCAAATACGACATTTACAGATTCTTGAACAGTTCTGGTTCTAAGATTAAAGACTCTAAATGCTTTCCTATTCTTAGAACATTCTAAGAAAATACCTTTATCACTATTAGAATCAAACTTTGAAAGATACTCCCTGTCATTCAGAATATAGCACATGCAACCAAACACATGAAAGTATTTCAGGTTGGGTTTTCTCCTATACATCAACTCATAAGAAGTAATATAACTACTTGGTCTAAACAAAATTCTATTAGACACATGACATGCAGTGTTCAATGCTTCAGCCCAAAATCTTTTAGACACATTCATTGAAGTAAGTATGACTCTAGCCATTTCTTGCAGAGTTCTATTTTTTCTTTCAGCTATGCCATTTTGTTGTGGGGTTTTAGGAGATGAAAATTCTTGCACTATACATTTCTTTTCACAGAATTCAGAAAACATGTTATTCTTAAATTCTCAACCATGATCAATCCTAATCCTACAAATCTTAACATTGAAAGCATTTTTGAACCTTTTGTAAAGAACTTTAAACACTTCAAACACATCTGATTTTTCTCTAATGAATTCAACCCATGAAAACCTAGAAAAAGCATCTACCACAACTAGAGAATACTTCTTGCCACCAAGACTTTCAGTCTCCATAGGACCCATAAGATCCATGTGAAGCAATTTAAAACATCTCAAAGATGTGCACATAGTGATGATTTTGTGTGAAGATCTTACCTGCTTACCTTTTTGGCATGAACCACAAATGAGAGGATCTTTGAAACTGAGCTTAGGCAAACCTCTAACAGCTTCCAACTTAACCAATTTTTGTAAATTTTTGTAATTTACACGGCCAAGTTTTTGATGTCAAAGTATGCTTTCGTCATGTTGTGTGATGTTGCAGTAAGTGTTGTTACCAATCAGATAACAATTATCAACAGATCGATTACCAACCATCACACATTCATCAGTTTCATTCAACACAAAATATGAATTCTTGTCAAATTTTACATGCAGATTATCATCACATAATTGACTTATACTTATCAAATTAGCACGCAAACTTTCAACATGCAGCACATTCTTCAAATTTAGGAAACCTTTAACATTTAAAGTTCCTTTACCAACAATGTTACCTTTAGAGCCACCACTATAAGTAACCTTACCACCATCAAAAACTTCATAATTTTTCAAATGTTCAACATTTTTAGTCATATGTCTAGAACAACCACTATCAAAATACCATAAACCGAGTACACATGCTTGTAACAAAGTACAAGCCACATTAGATAACACTTTTGGTTTTCTGACCCAAGCAGATTTTGGTGTGTGTGAATATTTGTGTGGTAACATTTCAGGCAACACTTTTCCAGAGAACAAGTCATCTTTCAGTTTAAAACAAAATGGACGAATGTGACCAGGAACTGAATAGTAATGACAGATAAATGTTCTCTTGCCTATTTGTTTTAGAAACTTTTTAGAAAACTATTTGATCCAGGTTTCACAAAATTCACAGGTTTTTCAAAACTAAAATGGTTAGAGTTTTCAGAAAATCCAATACTAGTCATATCAGATTTACCAACACACAAAGCTTCATTTAAGACTGATGTACTTTTAGAGTATTTTTTGAAACTTAGTGTTGAATCAGTCAATTGCTCTTGGAGTTTTGAAATTTCAGCATCCTTTCTAGTAAGATTTACCTCAAGCTTGTGATAGTTTCAATCAAACTATCATTCTCTTGGTTGACCTTTTGAAGTTCCTTCAAAATTTCAGCAATTTTGTTTTCCAATTGCTCTTCAGATGTACCTGCTCTAGCGTAAAAGACATTAGTACATTTCACAGCAGAATCGGAAATAGACTGAACCTTGATGTTAGAGTAGATGTTGTCACATTCAACTCAACATCTGTGTCACTTCCAGAAAGTCCTTCACTTACACATTCTGACAGAAATGCCAGCTCTTCGTCCTTTGTCTCTTGATCACCTTCAGATTCATCATCACTCAATGTAATATTTTAGTTCATCCTTCTCTTCAAAAGAGTGTTAACACATTCATTTGCATAATGACCAAAACCAGTACATTCACTGCAAATGAGGGTCTTTCTAGATTCAGGATCATACTTAAGTTTTCTTTGAGCGGGTCTATGGGTAAGAGATTTAGGAGTACGAGTTTGGGGAGTATGAGGAGAATGTTCTGTCCTAGGCTGAATATTTGCTTTAGACTTGTTTTTCTGATTTCTCATATAGGCTTCAAATTTCTTAGCAAGTAAAACAATATTATCAGTGTCATCTGAAATATCATCAACATTTTCATCAAACTGTGAAATTTCAATAATAGTTGATGTTCTTCCAGAACATGAAGGAGCATCACTTATAAAAACAACACTTTTTCTATCATACGCAGAATTTTGTTGAGACATATCCATTTCATAAGTTTTCAAAATGCTCATAAGCTCATTATGACACATAGTATCAGTATTCCTATCTTCTTCTATAGCACAAACTTTGCTATTAAATCTCTTAGAAAGAGTGCGAAGTGTTTTGTTTACTAACCTAAAATTGGAGATTGGATCACCAAGTGATTGCAGCTCATTCACGATTTCATACAGCCTTTCATTGTAAGAGTTGATGGTCTCATCTTCTTTCATCCTCAAGCTTTCAAACTTCATGCTCAGCAGCCTTGCCTTTGCTCTCTTGACACTACCAGAACCTTCACAGTGTTCTTGCAGTCTTTCCCAAGCATCTTTAGCAGATATGCAGTTCTGAATCAAGTTGAACATCACTAGATCAACTGAAGAGCTGATTGCATTAAGAGCTTTGCAGTTGTATGCAGATAAGTTGCTCTTCTCGGCAGTCCAATCGAGTTCGTCCTTGAGAATCTGATCTCCATCTTTATCTTCTACAGTGGGAGGTGTCCATCCAGACAGAATGATCTTCCAAGCTTTATCGTCACATGCGTTGATGTATGACCTCATCCGAGTTTTCCACAAGGCATAATTTGTTCCATCAAGAATGAGAGGACGGGTGACGGATGCAGAGTAATCCATAATAACTCAACACTTAACACCAGGAATCAACACTTAATATCGTCAAGTGTTGGCTCTGATGCCACTTGTCGGGTCCCAAATGGTGCAAAGTGTGTTATAGGTACGATGTTGTCCTAAGTGTGATGACACTTTGAACAACACTATATGTATCAGAATGTAACTTGATTAAGTATAGAACAAATTATAAATCAGCGGAAGACTTAACACACAAATTACTCAATCTTTTCACAAACTTTTGCAAGTTTATGGCGGCCTCATGGCACAAATATCACTATTGGAAAATATGATTACAAAAACGGACTCTTAGGTATGGAAACAATTCTTCCACCCTTCGAATACAAAATCGGATCTAAAATCCAAACACGTTCCAAAATAGCAGAACCTAGACTTGTTAGAATCTAAGCCTACTTCACATGTGGGCTTCCACTGCCTGCAAACAGCGCACACAAAACATACAGGAATAACAGTAGACAACTGATGTTGAACCAAGTGTTACAACACCAGTACAAACACTATGACATAAACCTATTTAGGATCTTTTACACTGTATAGTAGAATTGCCAATTCAAACCCAAATCAAATCACTTATCTTGACAACCAGCAACTTCCATTTATAGATGGTTGCAGGCTCCAAATGATAAGTTGCTCACGTGGGAGGTGTAGAAACCACCCATGCATATACTCAAATAACCGCCCACTAAGAGAGGTAGTTATTTTCGCCTTCTAGATCCTTCTAGAGCTTTCGGATCTTTCCAGTTTGCTTTAGGGTCTTCAAGGTCTGCGTTTGACTTAGTATTTGCATCCAAAATGTTCAGCACTTCAACCGCAACACCTCTGAAAGTAGCATTAAGCACAACACCAGTCGAAACAACAAACAACATTAATGGTTAATAAAATAACTGGTGGAGGACAGGTGTGATTTCAGATGTGATGACACTGGTCTCAACACTTCACATCAACACAATACATTAGCATATGCATATGGCAACTGAGTGGGCAAGGTTCTAAGTATGCTAATTAAAGAATGAGAATGTTTGATAAATTTAAACAAACATATCTCATATGTATAGTACATAGAATAAGTGGTTTTAATTTCTAAAATAATCTATTAAGTTAATCTACTAACTCGATGGTGTTGGTTAAAATGATTATAGTTACTACATATACAAACATATTTATTTATTTCTACAACTTTTTAAAATTTATCTATATTTATTATGATTACTAAAATAGTCTAGATTTGCTTTTATTTTCCATTCTAGATTTTATATATATATATATATATATATATATATATATATATATATATATATATATATATATATATATATATATATATATATATATATATATATATATATATATATATATATTTTTTTTTTTTATTATTTTTTTTTAAATATTCTAAAGTTATATATTACTTACAATCTTAAATGAGAAAATATTCTAAAATGGTATTCTTTAATGACAAAGACTTGAATAGAGCAATCTTTTTTTTTTAAATCCGTAGGACCGAATCTTATAAGCTAATATTGGGTGAAAACGCAAATTAAATTTTAACCGGATTACTTCCGCAAATCTCATTCTCTCTCCATATCTGGCAACGCACCTCCTTCTCATCTTCTTCCATAAATCTATTTGTCTCCTCTTTTTTTCTCTCCGAATCTCTCAACGTCTCCTTCTCATCTCCTTCTATTTTCAATCGACTCCAGATTCCTCTGCTTCGTATCTCCTCTCATCGGGCTTCTTCGCAGCCCATTTTTCTTGAATTGAGCATTTGAGCAACGAAGAGTGATTTGAGTCTCGGAGATGCAAAACGGTCATGTAGAGGACGAGATAGCAGCGAAGGTTATTGGATTTAAGCTTTGGAGAGCGTGGATTTGGGAGGCGGAGAAAGGAGGTACTTCTCATCTGGGTCTCCGCCGTTTCCGCCGTCGGAATTGCACCGATATGTATACCCTACCTCTCCCATCTAGTTACATAATTTTTCCAAGTGATTTGTTGGTCATCAAATTCTTTTGCGAGTGGAACTTTATGTATTCCACTTCTGGTTCTTGTTGATTATGTTAAATTACTGGTGAACTTTAGAGTTTAGACTACATGTAATCGAGGATTTTATACTACAATTAAAATTTAACTCGGTTTAATGTGAAGCTTGATTGCTTACTAACAGAGTAAACATTGCACAGTTGAAGTTTTGTTCACAAATAAAACTCTACATGTGAAGATTTCTTTGATAAAATTATGCTAATATGCCTTGTGAGGTAATTGAGTCTACATGTGAAGATTTCACCTAACTATGATACGTTTTACTCAACAGCGTATGGATTTGGAGTAAGCAAAGTGAGAGGTGAGCATAAGGTGGTCTGGATTAGTCATGAGGCTATTGAGGGATATACCTTAGGCTGCTGGACTGTTAAATGCCACATGTACACTCTTGGATATACTTTTGATAGTGAACTGGGTTTATGTGGCAATACATGTGATGAAGAATTAGTAGTGTGTAGAATGAAGGAATGTGGGTGGAGAGATCTTGGATTAAGGAATTCAGCATCAGCAAGAGACCGGGTCGGGGTGTTGTTGGTGATTGGTTTCAATATTATTGGTTTGATGAAGATGATGTAGTGAATCCCCTCAAGAAATTCCAAGATTGTGAGGCAACAGGTCTTTGAGATTGAAACAGACAAATAATTTTTTGGATTACTCTTAATTTTCATTTGTTTATATTTTAATTTGTTTCGTCAACAACTTTTTGGGTTACTCTATTTTGATTAATAGGTTACTCTTTGTAATGATATGAGTTAGTATAAACAAAATTTTAAATTAACCTCTATGTTGATTTTTCTTATATTCATAAGGTTACTATTTATAATAAATTAGGTTACTATGTGAAATTAATTAGATTACTCTTTAAAATTAATTGGATTACTCATTGAAATTAATTACAATAATTACTATATTTTAAATTTAAAGACTAATCTAATTATTTCTACTGAGTAATCTAATTACTTCATATATTAATTTGTATAGAGTGATATAGAAGTATTAATTTATTTATTTTTTTAGCGTGAAATTAATATTGTTGTATATGATCAATATTTTTTAGGTTACTTTTTTTTTATTAATTAGGTTACTCTTAAGAAAGAATTAGGTTACTATGAACATATTTTTGGATTAGTCTTTTATGTTGATTTGTTATATAGTACTCCATTGTTTTGTTTAACCAAAAATTTTTAGGTTACTCATTTTTATTAATTGGGTTACTCTTTATAATAAATTAGGTTACTCTTTAATTTGAAATTTTGATTTTCTAAAAATTAAGGTTACTTTTTTTATTTATTAATTGAATAATCTTTGTAATAAATTTGATTATTTTTTATAATAAATTAGCTTAACCCTCTATCTGAGTTTTTTTTCTGAGCCCCCATGGGTGGACTAAAATGTAGTACTCATAATTTCACACATCTTCCTAAGAAAAGGAAAAAAAAAAGTGAAGTTGTACTCGTGATAGTAAAGAAAAGAAAATTGTCTCATTATGCATAACTATTTCAATTAACTGCCTTGTAATTTAGGACTATTAGAGGAGGTTTTTAGTTCTGCATTCCTCTTAATACAAAAAACTTGATGAGATTCCATGGGCCATTAATTTAATATAAATATATGTCAATAACATACACATGAATTGAAAGGACCTGTTTTCAAAAGCACACACACGTAATCTAACAAAGCCTTTAAGCTGAATAAAATATCATTGTTTAAAACTTATAACAAATTCTGCACAACTAAGATGGATTAGTTCCCAATTCATGATTAACTACACTAAGAGCTCCTCTCTTGGATTTGGATCTCATCACAGCTACCCACTTCCTCTCACCCATTTCTCCTCCACCTTCACTTTCACAAGAAGAAAACATTTCAAAAAAGCTGCAACTTTGAAGTTGGTATAAATCTCAAAAGCAACTGTTGGATCTGTACTTCTAAGCTTTTAAATTTTACAGATCAGCTTCAAATTGCTAACATGAACACCAACAATTAAATGAAATCCTTAAAGCTTACAAAGATTTTATTACAATATTCAATAATAGATCGTTTGAAAAGACATTTAAACAAGGCAGGACTAATTCTCATTATCCTTTGGAAAGCATTTATTCAGTGAAGACGAAGAATTACCTACTTTCTGTGACCAATTTAAAACTTATAAATGGAACAACACAGACGTATTAATTACTCCACTACTTTCTGCGAAATCTTTAACCCCTTTTACCTGATGAACACGCTGAGAAAATTGGAAAGCAGACGGAAAAGGAAAAAAAAGTAGGGAGAAGAAACTGGAGGAGATTAAGATATAGTATGTAGGGTAGAAAATTTTAACTCCCCTGTCCTGTTTTGCTTTCATGTTCAGAAAGGCAAGAAGAGCATGGATAAGATGGCAGAAGACGATAAAGGCGTACGACGAGGCCGCACTGGTGAAGTCCCAGAGGGGAAGGAATCGGAGAAGTAGCAGCGCTTGTGGGAGGGAAAGAAGGAGATGGCAGCGCCAATATCCGGGGATCAGCGATTTAATTTGGGGATCTTCTTGAGAAAGCCCAGATTTCCCCATTTTAATCCTATGCAAAGATGTGAGATCTGGTTCCACCATAGTCGGAGTAGGAGCGCTTGTGGGAGGGAAAGACGGAGATGATGGCCGACGCGCGGGATCAACGATTCAATTTGGGGATCTTCTTCAGAGAGCCCAGATTTTCCCATTTTAATCCATGTGCTGAGATGTAAGATCCCGTTTCACCAAATATTGATAGGACGTTGCACTAGTCTCTCTCTTTTTTAATATAAGAAATTATACTCCTGATCTTTTGAGAAAAAAATGTAATATTTTTAATTAAACATTTATATTATTTATATTTAAGTCGACATTTTTAATTAAAAAATTATGCTTTTATTTATTAATTAAAGTATACTTTCTTCTTTCCGCATTAAAGTTTAAGGTTTTTATTTTGGTTTGTCTCAAATTAAGGTTTATATATTTTTTTTTCAAGTCAAGCTCACACAAAATAATTAATTATTTCATGTAGGTCTCACACACAGAGTAATACAACTACCTACTTCACTTTAAATATTATTTCTCTCATATCACTACACATTAAAATATTAAATCTCTACGTACAAAAAGTCAAAAAGCAAACATTAAAGTTAATTCGGAACGAAAGGAGTATATCATTTAAATAAAATTAAATATCATATTTTTATACATCTTGAGCATGTGTTACACAAGAGACCATCTTTGTTTGAGTGACTTGATTAAGTATTAAACGATTTACTTTCTATTAAGTTAAGATTTTAGATGAGGTGTTCATTTAATACGGTATCAGAATAAAGGCTTAACAAAAGTTCAGAATTCAAACTTCACCACAATTCATATACGAGAAAATTTCCACATTAGCAAAGGTTCAGGATTTAACCTCACCAATACACATTTATAAAATATTCCACATTATAAGTTATTGTATGATTATTAAAGATTTGACGTTTCGTTAATGTATTTAATTTTAATAAATATACGTACCAAAATAATAATTATATCAATCACTTTTAATGTGCTATAAATGCCCATTAATACCTTGCATCAGATTAGTTTTTTCTCTCCCAAATCTATCCCTTGTTAGTTGTGTCTAATGCCTTTTGAGTGTTGATGAGTAATTTCATAATTATCTTTCAAAATTAAAAAAAAAAATCATTCAATCCGTCCTGAACCAATGATCTCTTTTTTCCATTTTGATCGTCTCACCTAAAAGGGTTTTTTTTTTATATACATATGAGTCTCACACTCACCCACTAATATAAGGTCTTGCATGCAATGTCATATGTTTCATTTTATTTAAAAAAATAAATATAGTGAAATTGAATAAAACAAATAAATTTTGAATGCAATTTTCTTTTATCCAAATAATAATGATACATTTAGTAATTCTAACTAAATAATAAGTGTTAAAAAAAATAAATAATAAGCAGTTTAAAATTTTATTATATTAGCCTAACAATACCAAAAAGTTATAACCAAACTTGCACGTATAATTCGTTCGTTGAGTAATTAGTTGATCCAATTTATCTACGTTAATCTTGATGATTTATGATTTTAAAAAAAATAATAACAACAGATTAAATAAATAAATAATCATTCAATTCAAGACACCATTTGGGAAATGTCGTATATTGCCCAATAATGAATGTGGTACATTTAAATTGCCCCCTTATCTAAATTAATCTAAAATGCTAATACCCCTAAGGTGGCACACATATCAGTTCTAAGGATTCAAAAAATTTGAAATATCTATCACGTGGTCAGTCTTGGCATTTAATATGATATGGGCCATTATAGGAGAAAGTGCGGACATGATTAAATAATTGGAGTGAACAAAATAGACAACAGACACAAAATTAAATCCCAAGTTTGAGTTGTCCCTAAAATTATTTAATTGGATTATTATTATGAAATTATTAAAATTAATAAATAATACCTCAGGGATAGCAGACATAAGTCAGCGGACATGATTAATTTACAAAATTAAAATTTAAAAGTTATAAATATTTACACAGGACGAGATTAATATAAATAAAGGTTTTTCTTTAAATTTAATAATTATTTACTTCTAATTAATAAAAATTGATTTTTTAAAATTATAATTTAAAAAATATTTTCACCGGACACCATGAATTTAAGTTTAAAAAATTTAAGCTTATGCAGTGTATATTCAATTAGAGGTATAGTGCCACATTTAAATGCACGTACATGCCATTCAACTATTTTAATATTATTTTTTAGGGTTTAGGGACATGAAATGGTAAAGAATAAGAAGAAGAAAAAAAGTTATACATGCGCGGACATTGTATGTGTTAGACAATTTTTTTTATTTTTTAAATTTCATCAGACATGTAATAACAAATAAATAAATAATTATACATGCCCCAGTAATTACTAATCATCAAAGTGGACATATAATGCGCGGATATGTACATTTAATCCATTACTAGTTTATTATTATTAATATTATTTTTTATTTAATTGGACATGAGATGGTAAAGATAAAGAAGAAAAAAAACATATTTAGAGCGGCGGACTGGCAAACTCAAACGAATTTTATGGGCGAACAAGGTGAAAGAGGTTGACTTTATCAGCAGACAAGCATATTTAGAACAATTTTATTGGCAGACATGAATATATAAAGCATTTTTATCGAGCATTTTCTAAATTAGTCAGCATAATTTTTTTTTAAAAATATAAAACATGTCCATTGAATGAAAAAAGTTGAGTTGTAGGCGAACAAACATTGTGGGCGGCGGATACAATCAAAATATTCTATTTTACTTATTTATTTTTTTTATTTATTATTTTTTGTGTGAGTGTGTGGGTTTGTGAAATATTTTAATTTGATAATCAAAACATGTGCGAGGAATGTTTTCATGTCCCATATATATATTATTACAAAATTTCACAATTAAAAAAAATAAAACTTCATTTCCGCCGAATAAATTGTCTAGTTAATTGTGTCCACTGACAAATTTCCTTTAAATTTGCATGTCCGCAGAACATTTTGTATAATTTACTGTGCATGTCCGGCGCTAATTAGATTAATTTATTTTTTAAAAGAAGATGTGAGGGAAAGTAACTAATCAAATATGGGATCCACATTTATTATTATATTTTTTCTCGTGTCCGCCGACTAATGTCCATCAGTCTCACCTTCACCACAACATTGCGGAGCTTATTTTTAATCGAATTGACTGATAATGACGGGGTTGGTTATTGTGAAATCTTATTTTGCAGAGTTGCTCACATAATACATTTGGCATACGTACTATTATATTGTCAAACTCATCAAATCATATATTTTTTTAAGGGAAGTAAACAATTGCTTCAGCTGCCCCTACGACTTTTATGTAAAGAAGGAAGAACAATTATATCATACATTCCAGCATATGCCCTGTTGGTGTGAATTGTTAGCGTTAAGGGTAAGAAGGTGAAAGCAAGGTATTTACAGCAAGCGTCACTTCAAAAATGACTGGTAAAAGAAATATGGTGTAGCTCAATGACTGATATAAAAGTGATAATGAACTCTTTCCCAGGTAGCTTGTTAATGTTTATGTTGAGTCAGCAGCTTTCAAAATGCCAAAACTAACTAGGGATACAACATATTACCTGCATGTATGTTAATTGATCATAGCTCAATCCTTTTCTTTAAAACCTGAGGATTTGACCTATCCATATCTTGATGCAATAGGAACTAGGTACCTGTGTGAGTATGAAAGTTAGAGAGAAGATTGGCAGCACCTAAAAGAATTAAAACCATGAAAAAAATATAATCATACTTTAAAGTTGACTAAATAGTCCTCTGAAGGTAGTCATGTTACAGGTCAAAACTGCAACTGTTGCTACTGAAGCCTAATCATTCAGCCAAATGCATTGTCAATGGCCAAGATTCATATAATAATATCTTATATAGCACGTTAAGTATTTATGCACGTTGCCAACCAGTCCCTGAAATGTAACAGAAAATATGATCATAGCGTCTGCAGTCTCTAGTGATGGAATCATCAAAAGGTGGAGTGGATAGAACAACACAATTAGTAAAATTCACCTGAGCAACAGTTCCAACAAGTTTCACTTAGAAACTCCCTAGCTTTCCAACTGATCAGCCTTTAACAAGCATCATTGACAATCCTAGAACTTAAAAAACTATGTTAACACAAAAGAACTACATGCTCCTTTATTCTTCGGATATTTGGTATCATTCATATATTTTAATCTATAACATGTATTTGTTCAAACTTTGTTATGCGCAGATTGTCTTGATTTTGATTCTCCATATAGGAACTAAAATGATGAGTGGTTTTTTTTTTTTTTTTTTTTTTTTTTGCAGTAACAGCTTAATAATGTTATGATTGAGCAATGCAGTAGCTACTCCAACTAATCAAGAAAAAATCTGTTTTCTTCTCTAACATTTTTCTTTTGTCTTCTAATGCATATGATCCTTAGGAGCTCAACACATCTCTTTTGCTTTGCTTAATTGGGAGAACCTACATGACCTGACTCTTCGGATATTTGGTATCATTCATATATTTTAATCTATAACATGTATTTGTTCAAACTTTGTTATGCGCAGATTGACGAAGATATTCTTCAAGAAGTTATTAAGATCCCTTCGAAACATGGTCCAAAATGAGGTAAATTTGTTATTTAATTATCCTTTATATTATTCATGGCTAGATTATCTCCTTCTTCTTTTCGAGGTACTGTGACATATTATTTGTTGTTAGAAAATCGATTTTTTTTTAATGTGTTGGTTTTGTTTCATGTTAACTTATCAGACGTTCATACTAAAACTATATGCTTTCATATATGATAGAGACAAAAGAAAGAGAGAAAAGTTAATTCACTTAATTTTGTTTCAATTGCTTTATGATACCAACAGATTTCTTGATATTTTTTTAATCTTTATAACCAAGTTTTCACAACTTGAGAGAGACACCAATATATCCAAGTTTTCACAACTTGAGAGATACACCAATAGTTGGATTAAAAGGGGACGTTAACTTAGTGCGGCACTTCTAATTAGTTAATTGTCTTTTAAATCCATCCAATGCGTCCCCATTTTTATTTGTCATCTCTTTTGATTTATGGATTTAAGTGTCTCCAATTCTCTAATCAATTAAAGCATGATATATATATATATATATATATATATATATATATATATATATATATATATATATATATATATATTAAGTGGAGTTTTATTATAATAATACATAACTATGTTAATTATGTACAATTACACATTCCAAGTTTATATTATAACTTTATGAGATATGATAAATTAGTAAGTTATGAGAGCTAGAATAATTTTTTAAAATAAAGTATATTAAGGAATATCCATATTAAAACTTTTATTATTTGGCATAGTTAACACTTACATGAGATTTTTTTTAATTATTTATAACTTTATAATAAATATGTATCACTTTTTATTTGTACTACAATACATAAATAAAGTATTATGTTGTTTTTCATAACTTTAATTTCACACTTTTGTTTTAGTTCACTTTAACTGCAACTTCACACTATCATAACAAATATTATTCCTATAACACTTTAATTTTAAAATTAACATCCATTATTTTTACGCATAACATATTTATTTATTATAAAAAAATGCAGTATAACCCTAAAAAATTAGTAACTTTTCATAATTTGCATGAGAATGCAAAAGAGAGAGTATTACAAAGTATATAACATACAAGCAACGCACGTTTTGAAAATCTAGTATCAATAAAAATACAAATATTTATATTTGACCGTTATATAATGACTTCCATATAAGATAAGATAGGTAAAAATTGATAGCATTTTAATTAAAATAATACCAAATTTATAAAAGTAATAATGGTAATAATAAAAAGTGATATTGTCTCTGAGTTTTTTTTTTTTTTTTGCATATAGATTATGGGATGCAATTTAATATGTAATAATGAATTAAGGGATATAATATTTTAATATGCAGTGTGTATTTGCATTAGTGCAGTGTGTGTGTGGATTCATATATAAAAAATGTAAATCTTATCTTGCGACAAATCTAACTCGACAAAGTGTGAACATTACCTCGTAATCTATCTTGTTTTCTATCTATCTTAAAATATTGTCACAACTTTTATTTTTAAAATGTTAATGTGAAAATATTTTAAGATAGATGGAACACAAAATGGAGTAAAAATTGGAATAAGAAATCTCCATTGAATCTTTTGTGAGTAGAGCCGTCAATACGGACCGACGGGGCGGGATTAGTCGGGCTAAAACTCACCTTAACCCGCCATTTGGCAGTCCTAAGCGGGTACATGCTATAATTGCTAAGTTCAACTCATGGCATAATTGATACGTGGTAGTCGATTAGAAATGGAATTACTATTACTAATTTGATTCCTAATCTCATGATATATATATATATATATATATATATATATATATATATATATATATATATATATATATATATATATATATATATATATTTAGAATGGGAATTATTATTCATTTTGGAATCACCATTAAGTAAATAGTGATTCATCCCACCCTCATGGTATTCTCATTCTCACGCATGAAGGAATAAACTTTTTTTATATATATTTTATTTATGTAGCATAATATATACTATAAAAAATTATAAAAATATTCTTTTAATTTATATATATATATATAAATTATAAATAAATTAATATTGTTATGTTTAACATATAATATTAATTAAAAACTTTGTTATTAGATTGTTTAATAAAAAATAAAATATTAAACTATTTATAAATTAAAAAAATTCATAAAATTTTATATACCCCGTAAAAAATATTATGTTAAATTTTATTCTTTAAAATTTTAATAAAAATTCTATAATTAATTTAATATTTAATCTAAATAAAAATTAATAAATTATAAACAAAAAAGTGATATTATTGATAAAATTAAATGTATACATGTAATATTGAATATATAATTATTATTTATATATAATTTAATAGTTTTTAATATATGTAATTTTTTTGTTTATATTTTAATAATTTTAAGGTTTTATTTTATTTTTAATTTAACACTTTTTAATTTGTATAATAATTAAAATATATAAAATTTTCATTGAATTTTTTTTTAAAATATATAAAATTTTCATCGAAATTTTAATTAATTAAATATTTATATATAAATTTTAAATTTAATATTATAAAAATATCATTAATGAGATTAGAATCAGTTAAGTAATACATTTTTATTACTTGAATTATTTCTAAACAATACCAATCATGATAATTATCATTTTTAATAATTCATTTCCCATTTATATTTCTTTTAAGAGTTCATTCCATTATTATTTCATTCAATCATACCAATTTAGCCATTAAAGGTGGATTAAAGGTTATGGCAGGCAACCCACCTCCTATTTTTTAATGATATTATTATTATTATAATTACTTAAAATTGAAATATCAAAATGATTGATACTATAATGTTAATCAGATAATTAAAATATAAATATATCCTACAAAATAGCCCCATTACCAATTAACACAAAATTATTATTAATCAAACAACATAAAGTTTACTAATTATATATACTTCTTAAAAATCTCAAATAAAACAAAATAAGTTGTAATTAACCTCAAATAACACAAATCAGATAAAAAAAGTTTACTAATTTTAAAGGCCAAACACAAAGCTTAAAACACAATTATAAAATTTATTCAAAACTCATCCATCAAAACATCATAATATATATAAAGGAAAAATTACTCATGGGTACACACTTTGTACCCATAATTACTGTGAGATACATTGATTTAAAAAAATTACTCTCACATACAAAATATTAAAGTAAAATACCAAATATAATCCTAAACTCATACACTTTTAAACCATAAACCCTAAACTCCTCATCCACCCACTGCCTCCACCGGACCGCCGCCGGACTGCTGCCGGATATACACTTTTTTCTGCACACACTTTTTTTACTGCACACGCTTTTGCTGCACACGAATTTTCATGTTGCACACAAATATTTATGTGCAACACATTGTAATGGTAATATTGGAATATCACTAAATAATTTTGTAATTAGTAGTAATATTTTTGTATGTTTGTATCTCATAGTAATAAAGAAATTTTTAATGTACCTAGTAGTAAGTATCATAATATAAACATCTTAATTTTAATATTGCTCAATTATATCCTAGTCAATTTTTAAAGGATTAGTTATCTTAAAGGTTTATCATTTGCATTTGCATTTGCTTCTAATTCATATACATATATATGCATTTATTTATATATTAAAATTTCAAGAATTAAAAATAATTTTAAAATACTTAAAATTATGTACAAATTTTGTATACTAATCTACAATGCTTAGAATATTAATCTTATAATTTAATTCATTATTTAAAAAAAATGATTAAAGAAAAAAAAATGAACAACAAATATTTGTGATATTAAACACTATACCATTAGAAAAAGAAAAAAAAATCAAAGCGGCCATTATATGCCCACCCGCCCCTTTTTTGCCCAGCCTATTTAGACTTGCCTCCTAACAGGTTATAAAATTTACTGTCCAACCCACTTTTTATAAAAGAGGGGCGGTTCAACCGGGCCTAACCCGTTTCACTGCACTATTTGTGAGGCGCCTGATTTAACCGCAACCAAATTTTATAAAAAAAAAGTAAATAAAAGTTGACTCGCCACGTCGTCGTATTGGCAAAGCTGCTGAAAGCTTCTTCAGATAATATATCTTCCTTTGGCTGCACCTTGTGGAGTCCAGATTCTGATTCTGAAGGTTATGGCGACGGAGAATGAACCAGCGAAGCTTCTTCTGCCCTACCTTCAACGAGCTGATGAGTTGCAGAAACACGAACCTCTCGTCGCCTACTACTGTACTCTCTCTCTCTCCCCATCCGATCAAACTCTAAATTTATTAAGAATTTCGATAATTTAATTCAACTTCGTTGGGGTTTTACTTTTCCTCTTTTTTGTGTTCTTCTACTTTCGATTCATTCAATAATTAGAGTTACGATTTTGGTCAGGTCGATTGTACGCGATGGAACGAGGGTTGAAGATTCCTCAAAGCGATCGTACCAAAACTACCAATGCCCTCCTCGTTTCTCTCATGAAACAACTTGAGAAGGTTTACCCTTTTTCCCTTCTCAAATATTTTGATTATTTCTGTGTAAGCAACATTTGTACTTGATTATAATTCCTTATTGATATTAGTTATTGTTCATGTATTTTGCCTTGAGAGAATTCTCCTACTTTTTTTTTCATCTAAAAATATGTGAAAATACCAGGCTCTCTATTTCATTTGCCTTTTAGCTCATTTTCTGTGTTTGAACAATCAAATTGCATGTGCTATAATACGTCGTGGTGTTTGCTGCCTGCTGATTTTTGTCAATATCTGAGTAATTCATCTGTGCAGTGTAGTCCTCATTCTGAAATTTTAGTGAGAGTCCATGTTGGCGTCAATACATTTATTGAGCCTTATGTCATGACTTGCACGTCTAAATGCTCTTATGATCATGCCCTTTACATTTTCTTTCAGGATAAGAAATCAATAAAGATGGGCCCTGATGATCATCTACATGTTGAGGGATTTGCCCTGAATGTCTTTGTCAAGGCAGACAAACAAGATAGAGCTGGTCGAGCTGATTTGTGAGTAGACTTCCTTGCATGCTACATTTTTGTAGTGAATCATAGTATAAGATGATTCTTGTTTTTTCTTGGCAACTGTATGGCATTCATCTGTTTTTTTGGGTATGCATGTTCCGTGTAATATATAAGTTGCTCAATCTAGTTGAGGTTTAGTATTCAATTTGAAATTGTTGCCATACGAAATCATATGGTATGCATTGGAGATCTTGTACTTTTGAGATCTATCTTATATGGGTTCAAATGGGTGTGTTTTCTTATAAAAGGAAAATTTGGATGCATATTTCTGTATAGGTTGCAATCACTTATGCTTCTAAGAATTTTTTGGTTATTATTTTAGTCATAGAAAGATCACCTTAAGAAACTGTCATTTTACTAATTACCTATAGAAGGATCAGACTTTGAAGCGAGGTTATGAATATAATAATAATAAGTTGGTTTGTCTATGAGTTTGCAGTATTTTTGGTGTGGTGGAGCTCCTTAGAAACCATGGATATATGAAATTACTTGTCTGTACAATATTGATTGCTTTTTAGAAGGTTCCAGTCTCATTATTTGGCGACTGACTTATTTAAGTGGAATGAATTTGAAATTTTTGCTCTTTCTGAATTCTGAGTATTCCCAAATAGATTTCATAATGCTTGATCATCCAATCCTTGTCATTGTATTCATATCATGTGACAGAAATTTTATAAATCATGGAATGAAATTACATAGCACGCTTTGTGATAGAAAGTTAATTTTGCATTAATTGGCTCAAAATATGGTTGTATGATGTGGTTTGCTTTTTATTTTTATTTTTTATTTTTCGTTAATCAACTCTCAATCAGTTTACTTTGCATTTTTCTTGTTCTCTCTCTCTCTCTCTCTCTCTTTTGTGTGTGTGTGTGGTGGGGGAATTGGGTTGTGAGGAAAGACAAATATGGACAACTTTTCCTCCTAATGCTGCTTGGTAAAACTCATATCTTTTTGCTAGTCTAAGACATTAGATTCAATGAGTCTGCTTTAGTTTTCATCCTTTCGAGTTTCCTTCAATGCAGTTCAGAGCATCGTACTAGATGCATGCTTTCATATATATCTTTGGTTTGTTTTTGTTTCGACTTGTCCTTCAATTTGATAATAATCTTTTTCTTATACAGGAATACCGCAAAAACTTTCTATGCTGCCAGCATATTTATTGAAATTCTGAATCAATTTGGTGAAGTTCAGCCTGATGTGAGTTTTTTTTTGGTTCACGCAATATGTTAATTTTCATTATCTCCTTGTTCTTTAATCATCTCTGTTACAGCTCGAGCAGAAACAGAAGTATGCAGTTTGGAAAGCTGCAGAGATAAGGAAGGCTTTGAAAGAAGGAAGGAAACCTATTCCAGGTCCTCCTGGTGAAGATAAAGATTTATCAATGCCAACAAATACTAGCGGTGAATATGTATGTCTTCAGCTGTTATTTTATTTTACTTGGTGACAAAGAAGAAATAGAATGTCTTAAAAGTAAAATTAGATAAATAATGATGAGATTGCTTGTTTTTGCCATTTGATTGCTATTTATGTCAATAATTTTTCCCTGCCCCCTGTGCTTGGGGCCTGTCTTTTCCATAAATTTCTGAATCCTTTATGCATTTTTAGCGATGCCCTTTTCTGATACCATACTCATCGTAAGATCAAGTTGATTATTACATCAAGTATTTTTCTTGTTATTGGTATCTATACTCTTTTTGCAGGATCTTCAACCAAGCAGAAGCGATTTTGCGGATGGGGCCAGCGGAAGTGAACTGCCCAGATTAGATTCTGCACCTAGAACTGCACCAGATTTGGATTCATCTCCTCTACCATATGATCATGATGATCTTCAGGACTCTTCTAATTTCTCACGTCTTCCTTCAAATCTTCCTCCTTCACATTCTAGTATTTCTCCACCATCACATTATTCTGCTGATAGTTATACTCGAGTGGATTCTGATTCATCTCCTCAAACCTATGATAATGAAAATATTCAGCATTCTACTAGTTTCACACGACTACCTTCAAATGTTACGCCCTCACCCTCAATGAGCAGTCCCCCGTCATCTCATTATCCTACCAACAATTACCCATCTGAGAACACTCATCAAACACACCCAACCACCAACTGTGACCCCTATATCTATCATCATCAGGCACATCATCACCAACCATACCAGCCAGAACCTCAACAGCACTTGCCACAACACTACCCTTCTAATGATGTACCCCCTTACTCGTATCCTAATTTCCAGTCTTACCCTAGCTTTGCTGATAGTAGCCTTCCTACGGCTCCATCTCATTCCCCTTCTTACTATCATGGTTCTGATGCTTCTCAATCCCCTTCTTACTATCATGGTTCGGATGCTACCTACACTGGTTTGTCACCCAATACAGCAGCACATGCTTCAAATCCTCAATATAATTCTACTGGCAGCAATGGAAGTATTTCAGAAACTCCACCGCCCACCATGGAAAAGTATGTGTACGACAGCAGTTACCAGCCTCCCCCGGAGAAAATTGCTGAAGCGCACAAGGCAGCAAGGTTTGCAGTAGGGGCTCTGGCATTTGATGACGTTTCTACTGCAGTTGATTACCTCAAGAAGTCTCTTGAGTTGTTGATGAATCCATCAACTGGGCATTGAATGTTCCATATGTTGACTTGATCAAGGGTTTGTTATGTAAAAATTGATTCGCTTTCTGGATGTCCGTGTGTTTTGATCTTTTGAGTCATCGTCTATTACAGTTATATACAAACGTGTTTCATCTCTTTTAGTTAAAGATGTATTCAAATCTTTCACTGGGGTTTGCAGTTTGCAGGTACACGAGTGATCATTTCTCTTTAATTTTTATTATCCTGCCCATATTATTATACTCCCTCTGCCTCATAATATATTGCATCGTCTTTAATAAAGCTTGCTTTTTGACTAATTATATTTAGTTTTTAGTATAATGTAGCCTTTTTAGGTAATAAATGTAATAAATATGATATATGTTTAGATGATAGATGATAAATTTTAAATTAAGGTGAATTTTGGGTTTATGATTGAGGTGGTATTTTATTTTTTTGCAGTGCAGTTTATAGTGGAACATACAGAAACAAAAAGTGTGAATATTGTTATTATGAATATTATAATTAGTATACATGATTATATCTAGGCAAGATTCTTACAGGGGCCTCCTTGGTGTACCATTTAACCAAATTGTTGAATTCAGACAGAATAGCAAATAGATATAATCCAAACTGAATCTACACTGAAGATGCATTTCTTTAGTTAGTAACGATTTTTACTATGCTTAACTTGGTTTCATATTATCTACATTGCACATAACTAATCGATAGCAATATTTTCCTCTGAGAACTCGTCCAGCTACCCACACCCCTCCAAATATTTTCCTTGCTATATAACCTCACCCACCTCCCTCTTTAACCCACCTTCAACTGGTGCTTCTTCCGCCTTCTCCTATTATATTCAAGATGGCAAGTTTCTGCGGTTTATGCAGAAGCCCCAGCCCCCACAGATCATCGGTGAAAGAATCAGAAAACGAGAAACGTGGCCTAACATCATCCATACTGAAGCTCCTGATGCCTCGATGTGCTGACATAAAACCTAAAAGCAGGCCGGTTCATCCACCGGAGCTGCAGCTGTGTGACACCACTTCTAAGGTTTTGACTCTTAAGGATTGGATTGCATCCTCACCAGGTTGTGGTACAAGTGATCATCAATACAGCAACGTCAGTGGAGCTGAAACGACACCCGTGCATAAACAATCATCCAAGAAAATACACCCGTCACTCGATGGAGACCTAAAACAAGAGGCTTTACCGCGATCAGAGGATGCTGTGAGCAAAAGAGACAGAGAGGCCGGGTTTGAACGTAACTCAGTTCTCAGAACGATAAGAGGGAAAGTGAAGAAGAAAGTGAGTTTTCGATCACCGGAAGTGGCCAACGTATTCGTGCTGGAGCAGATATTGTATGTGCAAGTTGAATGCCATTAACATGTTAGAATTCAAGTCAAATAATTGATCTTTGTAATTGGAATTGATGTATGTTTTATAAGTAAAGATCATATGTTCATGTAATATTGTACAAGAACTTGCAAGAAACAATTAAACACGTATATTTCAACGAACCCGATGATTCAATATAATACAAAGCGATTAATGAGCATATCCCAAAAATTTTATAATAAAAATAAATAAATTAATCTCATCCATAGAGAACTAATCCTATTTTTAATTAAAAGAAAATAAAGGGAAAAAAGTTTAGTCTGTCAGTTGATCTATTTTTTTAAATTAGGCTTGGCATTTTTGAATTTTTAAATATCAATATCCATCTTGTTCCATCTCACATGCCTGTTAAGTTTTTGGACTATTGCTTTCTTCTTTCTGCACATATTATAAACAGGTTACATTTCTTGTATTCTCTCTTGGAAAATGGAAATGCCTCAATGAAGTATATTATATGTCATTGTTGATGATCTATCTCTACTGGAATTCCTAGTGTAAAAAGGGTAAATGTAGTAGAACACGTCAAACATATGTAATTCTCCGTTGCCCGAAGCTCTTTTGTATTTATTGATATTTCTTGTACATTGAAGTTCCAAGGAGAAACTCTTTTGTATTTATTGATATTTCTTGTACATTGAAGCTCCAAGGAGAAACTTTATAGTGAAGAAATGTAAAGAGAGAAATATATTTGGGTATATGAATACATGATGAAGAAGTTGAAGTGAGCCAAAAGTCCTCTTTCAATTATGAAATTCATTCCTTAATAGTTGTATGTTCTTTCAGGTCATCTCTAGGTCTTGATTCATGTCTTCTTTAGAAAAACATCTTTTAACTAACAATAAATATATTTTACTTATATAACAATTAGTATATTTTTTAACCTGTTTCACATCAAGAGTCTCACAAGAGACTTCCTTCATCATAAATAAAATACACAAAATCGTGCCGTTTCAATAAAAATACAGAGTAGCACATAATTCAAAATTAAATAAAAATAAAAATTAGAAAGCACTTGAAAAACTAATGTAAAATCTAGCAAATTTAACCCTTAGGGAAGATTTTTTTTCAAACTAATACAGAATTGTGTTGGATCACCTAAGTAAAAAAGCATTTTTTGGCAACTGAGCTGGAAAGCTAACGTTCACTTATTGGACTGATGCCATTACCATATAATAGGCCAGACAGAGCATACTCCCTCCGTTCCCGTTAGGTTTACGTTTTTAGTTTTGATTTGCCCCATGTTAAGGAGCTTAAGATTTATATTTCTTTTTTATAAAATTGGATCCACACAAAATAATTAATTATTTCATATAGGATATATGCACTAATACAACTACTCACTTCACATTAAATATTATTTCTCTCACCTCACTACACATTAAAATATTATATATCTTAATTTACGTGCAAAGTCTATACGGAACGGAGGGAGTACAGTATTAAGTCTCAAATTCTCTCTCCTAATGGCTAATGTATAATAGTAATTTCAAAGTTTGGGCTTAAGATAACCCACCAAGGCAAATCCCATAAAATAAGTCGTTACGAATGTTGGCCCAAAAATACCGAGGCCCAAAAATATCAAGGCCCAAAATACTAGGGCCCAACAATAACCACCAAAAGTATCATTAAGGAACACGAGGTAAAAGATTTTTTAATTATTTTGTCAACGCCTCTAACTAGATTCATGCTTCCATTCCACCGCGACAAACTTTCAGAGGGCCCATTTACTTCCCTCGTTTAAGTAACCCATGACAATTCAACAATATTGAGATAATTGTATATTGTGTTTCTTTTCATTTATTTACTAGATGGTTAATAATACCATATCAAATCCACAATGAATACAATAGGGTGACACGATGATGTAAGGAAAAAGTGGGCAACACAAATTAAATATTATCTGATTAATGCAAACAATAATTATATACATATAAAGCTAAGGCTACTGTACCTAACCCGTTTCAATTCTTTCGACACAATCATAACATTATATACCTACACTTAAAGTAAAGGAATTCAATCCCACTTTATTTACTTTGACCAATATAAATCAATTTTTTGTTTACTTTCCAGTATACTGGTGCCCTATTTATTCACGATATAATTATGATTTTATATATATATATATATATATATATATATATATATATATATATATATATATATATATATATATATTTTGATCTAAGGATATGTGCGTATTAATTAATCTAAAATTTAATGGCTTGGATTAGATCGTACAATATTGCCATTTCTTCAATATAATTTTGTGGAGTAATACTTTATATTTTTTAGGTTATTACACTTTCACTTATGCATGGTGATATATACTTTTCACGTGTACATTACAATAAATTTTAGAGCAAGTCTAATATAAAAACGTCTCAGCAAATGGATTTCACAAGATAATAAATATATATATATATATATATATATATATATATATATATATATATATATATATAGAATAAGTATGATGTGAATCGAATTCACATGTGAACCCTATTTTCATAAAATTATATTGTATTTTAGTATATAAAAAAATACTCTTTGAATAATAGTATTTTTTATTTAAAAGAGTAATAATTCATCTCTCTAAAGAGTTATTTTCTATATATGTACTAAAGAGTAAATTTAATTATAATATATATATATATTTTAAGTTTACAAAAGAGTATTTTTTTTTTAAATTTAAAAAAGTAATTATTTATATTTCTAAAATAATTTTTATATACTAAAATGTAATGGTTGAAAATAGGGTTCAAGTTAAAATTGTGTACTCCCACACAAATTTTTACCAAACGACATGGATTCGAGTCAAGTGGAAGGCATGCATATGAACCTTATACCCTACCTGCGTACACAAGTTTACATCCATTAATTAATACTCCTACTAATACAAAGAAAATACAACCATAAAATTAAAACAGTATACCAAAGAAAAGAACTAATCGAAATCAGTTCACCTTTCAATTTCCCTCCCCATCTCCTAATCCCACTTTTTTTTTTATTTTAAATTATTAAAATTATTTAGGGTTAATGCATGTAACATATGCTAGTAGCTAATGAGCTAAGGAAAGGGATGCAACAATGTGGAAGAACTGAAGCTGGTCGAGTAGGTCCTTGGCTTGGGCCGCGGCTCGGGTGGCGACGCGAGAGAAAAGCACACCGCTGAGGTGATCGCCTATGTACGCGTCCACCAGAACGCCGCAGACACTGCGGCAGCTGTTGGCGAGAGCGCGGCCTATCTCGGCAGCGTCATCAGGGTGGTTGACGACGAGAGGGCTTCCGCCTCGGAAAACGTCGAGCTTGTTGATGGAGAAGGAGCGTTCGGCTTCCACCACCTCCTTGAATTCCTCCAAGCTTGCAGCGTACACCGGGATGTTGAAATCGTCCCGTTTCTCCTTCGTTATTAGACCCTGCATGTGTACATGCATTACCCCTCTTGATTTCCTCAAATTTTTAAGGTTAATTGCAAGAAAAAATACGAACTTTACTCAACTCATGTTGCAAATTAATCTTCATCTTTGAAAATTTGCAAAAAAACACCACCTTCAAGTATCGATGCAAAACACACCTAATTTATGACTAAAAGTGGGGTTCTTTGTTGAGAAATTTAGTGTGTTTTGCAATAATGCTTAAAGATGGTGTTCTTTTATTGCAATTAACTCAATTCTTAATAATAAAAATAATTCAAATTATTCTACGTAAGCCGTTTTATTTAGGAAATATTTTTTATTTTTATTCTTTTATCGTATTTTATTCAGAAATTTAAGGGTATAATTATAATTAATCATACAAATTTAAAGAGGTGAATAATCACTAATAAAATAATTAAGTTGAGAAATTTGAATTCTCATAATTAATTCATAGTAAGGAGGAATTAAATATCCTTCGCAACATTACATTCGTCCCTAAACCCCTTACCGCCTCATGATTTGCTAAACATTTTTTTAAGATTTTATATTATTGCATCAATTGATTCATAATAATTTAATTCAGCCCATGTTCATGAAGTGTATATAATATTTTATCCTTTGATTTAAAGGATACTTTTTACTCTTTTACTTTTGTCAAATACTTATGTGACACAATCTCACATAAGGGCTTACGTATGATCAGAAAGTGATAATTTTTATAATAAAGAGCGATATTAAATTAATGAAAAGTGATAATATTATTTCATGAACAATTTATAATATAAATGAAAAGTAATAACATTTTATAGCGAAAGTGATATTGTTTTATAGCAAAAGTGATAGTAATATTAAAAAGTGTAAAATGGTCTCACGTGAGTCGGTAGCACGCAAGATCTACCCTTTACCTTTTCTCTATAAAATATTATTATCAATGTACATCTTTTTGAAAAATAGATGCGTGAGACTTGTCCCATAGGATCATTTTTATGTTTTTCTAAATAGTTGTCACTTTTTATTAAAAATATTACTATTAATTTTTATATTTGTATTCATAAAATAATTTTATTATATTGCTATTATTTTTTATTAATTTGAATATCACTTAATTATTAAAATATTCGCTATTTCTTCCTGCGAAACAGCCTCACACAAGTGTTTGCTTTATTTCTTTATATTGAGTTGTTCATTAAAAAAATTTGCTAACATATTAGTATAAATTTTTATGTTTTAATGTGGAGTATATATTATTATTAATAAATACTCCTATATATGAATTAAACTTGTATTTTCGAAGACGTTTTATATATAGAAAATTAATTGAGGTATGTATGCATATACCTCTTGAACAAGGTCATCCCAAGCATCTTGAAAATGAGAACCGAAGAGAATTCCGGCACCTCCCTGATCCGACGGGTCGGGGCAGGTCCGACCCAAGCAAACCAAGAACATGGACCCTCCTCTCTTCATTTCCTTGGATCTTGATTTCAAGAAGCCAGTTAAATCGCTCTGGAATTGCTTCTTGTATGCGTTGGCCGTCCTCTCACTCGCACCGTCGATGAATATTCTTCCCTTGTTGAACGCCGTTGATCTCTTGTCTGCCACTTCTTCTGGAACCTGCAACCCATCATCCATTATATATTATTTTCAAATTATTATCTCTTAATTATCGTAATTATACATTAATTATTCGTATTAATGTATGTTAGTAATATTTTTAAATGGCTAAACAAACACAACATTTATAATTAAGTGATTTGAGACTAATTAGACCTTTGTCTCAACCACCCTCGCCATAATTTACTATGTAAGTTATGAGTATTATTTTATAAGCAACGTTTTTGTTTGTTTATTTCAAGTTATACTTATAAATGGAAGAGGTGTGTATACGTAGAACTCCATTAGTTTTTTATTGATTTTATGAGTATTTAGAATATATATATATATATTCCTTCAAATTCTAAAATTCCAAACAAATGAATTGTGTTATATTTTCTATCTCATGAATGAGTGACATTTTAGAAAAAGAAAAAAAAACTCTTCCCCCTCTCAATACGGAACGGGATGTTTTGTGATACTCCGAATACAACCTTCAAAATAAATCATCTTTTAATACGTTATGCACCAAGTGTTTCTTATTTTAAAAAAAAATTACATTATACTAGCTCTTAAAAATTAATAAAACTAATTAAAAAAATATTTTTTAAACTTTATTTTAAGAGTGTATTAAGAAGAAAAATGATGTGATTTATATTAAGATATCGATGGGCCTTAGGATTTTTTTTCCTCTGTTCATCCGATCAAGTTTCACACAAAATGGCATGTTGATAATAATCAAATAAATTGTATAAAAGATTAATTTTTGTTCTAATTAAGCACCAAAAAATGGCATGTTGATAATAATCAAATAAATTGTATAAAAGATTAATTTTTGTTGTAATTAAGCACCAAATATGTTAAGAGTAATTTTTATGAAATTATAAAAAGGCATGCAAGTTATTACCCGAGAGAGCCAGTGCAATGAAAAGGCGGAGTAGAAGACATCAATGGATTTGGCCGGAAAGAGGCGGCGATAAAAGGAGCCAGGAACTCCGGCGACGAAGTAAGACCGGTGGGTGTCGGAAGCGAGGCACTCCTCCATGCTGGCGCCGCCGTATGGCGGGAGGAGCTGAAAGAGAGTGTTGAAGTCGTTGGATGGTAGATCCGAATAGAAGGCGGAGAATTCGGGCGGGTCGGACCCCTCCCCCTCGTACCTCTTCGTCATGTGCTTGATGATGACGTCAACCATGTATATGGTGTTGCTGCCGCAGGAGCACCCTAAATCCGCCACCGCGAATGGAATCTCCGGCGAGCTCAGCCGTATGCCGTCCAGCGTCTCTTTCAGAAGGTGGAGCATCGACCGAGCATGCCGTGCCTATAGTATATATGTAATTAATTTAATTCTAATTAATAAATCAAATAATAAATTTATAAACTATCAATTTGATGTTGAATTATTTTTCTATAGCTTAAAATATACAAAATCATCCATTCAAAACCTAAATTTAAGCCCTGAATTGATAACATATGAAACAATATATACAAGATTTAGGTCTTAAATTAATAGTTTTACATATATTAAGCTCTTAATTGATAAAAAAAAATTCAGGTTCCAAATAATAGTTTATCAATTTTTCAGGTTTTGAATTGAAAAAATTTCTTAAAAAAAATTTAAAAATAAAAAAGAAGAAGAAAACCTGAGCTTGAGAGTTGTTAACGTAGCTAGCTTCTCCTTTGCCTCCTGTCATGCTGAGCATCCTCTCGAGGTCCATGTTAGAAACGACGACGTTGTCACCCTTGGGCGTCATATATGTGTATCACTAATTATATATATATATATATATATATATATATATATATATGTGTGTGTGTTTGTAATGTTACTATTATTGTCTATGTATTTATAAGGGTTTCTTGTGATTGTTGTAAATTATAATTAATATTAATTAATTATATTCCACATATGAATGTGGATAAGAAAGAGAAGGAGTTAAGCGGTGGTTGATAACTCCCATCTTCTAGGAATATACAAAAACTGCAAGACAGTTGTCCAGAAGCGGGGGCATGCATACGTTTGCGTACTCAGAACTTAGAAGTAGAGGACGTACGCTTATACGTTCAGACGCATTACAGAACGCAGAATATTAATGCACGCGACAGCATACTGAGCTCGATAGAACGCAAGCGAAAGCGTTTTCTCTCTCTCTCTATTTCTCTCCCAAGATCATAACACAAATCCAGTTCATCATATTCCACGTTAATACAACATCGTGGAAATTGATTCACAATCCCGTGTTGTGAGATTTGACTCAGAGATCACGATTTACACGTGAGTACCAACCGGTGCATTCGTTCTTACTTCCGCTGCAACACAATCTTACGGTGAGAGGTAAGAGATTCCTCTCTATGCATGTGTAGGGTTCGTGTGTATATGAACGTGAGTTTTCCAACATTGGTATCAGAGCCAATGGTTGGTACTCCGTATGCTTTTCTGGATGAAAATTTTATGGGTTTTGTTTTCTGCTCTTTACGATGCATTGCGATCACACATATTTTTGATAGATAAGTATGATTGTTGATTTTTTTTTGTGTTGACTGATCATGCATATGAGTCATATATGTGTTTTTAAGGCAGATTACATTGTTTCCAGTGGATATATGAATATATGACGTGTGATTCACCATGAATGCTTTAAGATATGAATTTTCGTCATTTTTCTGTGCAAGAAAAAGCATGTTTTGATTATACCACTGGATAGGTCTCGTCGAGAGGAGTCTGTCAGTATTTTTTGTTCAATTTTTGGCCTTGTAAAACTCAAGTTATGTATTTTTGAAGTTATTTTCGAACTTGGGCAATATTTGCAAAGTTTCAGAAAGTTTGGGGGTCTGTTTTGGAAAATTCGATAAAGGCCAGGGGTTTTTTCGCAATTACTAAAAGCTGTGAGTTGACCGGGTCGGACCAGGGTCAAACCGAGTCAGACCACCTTGAACCGGACTAAACCAACGAGGATCAGACCGGACTGAAATCGAACCGGACCAGGTCAGGAAGAGTCGGAGGACTGCCAGTTGGTGGTGGAGCGTGACGAACACGCGCCGGCAAGCGTCTGTTCCGGCGGTAGCGCGTACATCCCACACGCAGAAATAGGAAACTCCGATTGTGGTGCGTGAACACCACGCGCCGATGGACGGAGGCATCGATGGTTACACGTGAGTTACAAGCGCCGGACGACAGCACACCAGCTGTCAGCGCGTGCAGGCGCGTGTGAGCGCGTTACGGCGCTTGGGTGGCGTGTGGGTGTGCGTGGCGGCGCGTGGAAGTCTCCTTGCGGCGCGTGACGGCGCGTGGAGGCATTTTCCGGTGACGGGAAAATGTTTTCCGACATGTTTCGATGCGTTGAGTTCGATGGTGATGTTTTCGAGAGTGTTTGACGTCATCTTTAGTATGTATGTGTGTTTTTGCTTCTTTTAATGACATATTTATTGAATACGGACCTACGTGGTGGCTATTTGGTTGCAATTTTTGAAGAATATGCACCTTTATATGCCATTTAATACTATATTCATGGTGTTTTGGTGATGTTTGAATTGTTCAAACTCCTATAGCCTATGAAAGTGGGAGCCAAAGTGAGTTGGACTGATTCACTTGTGAATATACCTATTGCATCTTGGAAAGTTATTTCCATATGCATTAAATGGAGAGGAAATTCATGTGATATAGTTTGACTAACACTGGTATGTTTGTTTTTGGTTGCTCGTTTTCTCAAAGACATGTCAGGACCGGGAACAATTTCAGAGGAAGACATTAGCACTAAAAATAAAATCCTCCATGAATTCTTGAATTATAAAATGAAGCCTACAGACAACACAAGGGACCACGCAATTGATCTGATCGAACTATACAACCGATTGTTGCCTTTAATTTATAGCAATACGATTCCACGTGATAAGTATTTTGAAGTTTCCTGTCTTGAGACCTGGGCGAACACTTTGCCTCATTACCTACAAAAGGATTTTTGGGTTCAGTGGGAGACTTATGAAGTGAAGCCTAATGGTCGACAAATTATGGAAGATTTGGTTGATGTTTCTGTAGCAAGAGATAGAACACAGGCACTAAGATCGGCCTGCTTAAGGATGAGAAGGATTCGACGTTCTAATTCTTTAAGACTAAGTGGTCGAGAGAAGCGTCGGATAAAGAATCCTCATATAGATCCTTTAGGGCAAGCTATCTATAGTGTGGGGACTAAGAAATTTGATTATGAGCATCGATGGAAATCTAGTAATGATAAATTAGGGAGATTAATCCATAGATTTCCTTAATTCATTTCCATTGTATTTCTAATTGAAAACTCAGGGAGTTCATTAGAATTTTATGTTCATGACTTGTCAGACTTGGTGTTTTCGTTATTGTGGATGGTTGTTTAAAGTTAAAGTTATGAGTGGCTGTTCAATGTTATTTGATTAATTACTTGAACAATGTGTTTTACGTTTTGAAATAAGAATCTAACATTATGACACTTGATGAGATTGATGATTAGTAGTCTCCGAGCTATTTTTCGAGATCAAGTCTTGTGTTATTTATTGAGATGTCCCTGTTAGTCTTAACGTGAAATTTGATAAAACATTATTAACATACTGAATCATTTTAATCTCTATCCAAGAAATGAGCTTCGAAATCTATTGTCGCTGAGTTGAACAAAGGTGAGAAACTCAATGGTGACAACTATGACACAAGGCGTCATAAAATTTGGTACATATTGTATAAACAAGATGCATTGGATGCTATAAACCAAGTGATGGATGATCCAGACATGGGTATTGGAAACTAAAGGAGGTGTGACCAAGGAGCGTACCAGACATGGAAAAGGAAAATTCCATTGCACAAGGTATTCTTGTAAGCTCAGTAATCGATGCGATGATTCATGAATCCCACTGCACATGATATCTGGGTGTATCTACGTGAAAAGATGGAGGTATATCGATTACAAGGCTTATGCAGTTAACTATTAAGTTCAACACTTATAAAAAAAAACCTGATCATAACATGACAACATCTCAGGGAGATGTCTAATATGATAATCGAACTTAAGACTACCGGTCATATGCTCTCTGAGGATCAGTAAGTCCAAGTCTTAATACGCTCTTTACATGATCGTTAGGAACATCTTAAAGTCAACTTGACGCATTATGAAAACATTAAAACTTTAAATGATGTTACTCGTCATGTTGAGATGGAAGATGAGAGGCTCAATGAGAGCATTTTGTCTACAGAAGACCATCATATGGTGTGGATCTTGATAGATATTTGTCGATTGAGAATTAGGTGATTCTCAATGAGAGCATTTTGTCTATAGAAGACCATCATAAGTTATCTCATCTCGAAAAGTTCTAGGAAACATGTGCACAAAAGACATTATGACATTGAAGGACATTCCTTCTTGGTTTCACTAGAAAGTTGAGATGTTTTTCCTGCTAATGAGGAAGAATCCAGAAACGTTAAAGAAGCTTTAACTTATCTGAAAAAGAAGAAATGGATGAAAAAGGAGATGGAGTCTCTGAAGTCAAATCAAGTCTGGGGACTTGTAGATCTTACAAAGGGATGAAAGGAAATTGAGAATAAATAGATTTTAAAAATCAAAAGAAATGCTGATGGCTCAATAGAGAGGTAGAAAGCTCGCTTGGTGGCAAAAAGGTTATACTTAACAAGGGTATAGACTACGTAGAAACTTTTTCACCTGTAGTGAGGTTTACCTTGATTCATCTACTGTTGGCTATAGTAGCTAGTATGGAATTAGAATTATACCAACATGGATGTTAAGACCGCATTTCTCAATGGAGATTTAGAAGAAGAGATCTACATGCAACAGCCTGTAGGATTTATTCTTTGAGGTCGAGAGGATAAAATTTGTAGATTATAGAAGTCGTTCTGTAGACTTAAACAATCCTCCAGACAGTGGTATTTGAGATTTCACACTACGGTCATCTCATAAGACTACTGTGTTTACGTTAAACGATCCAATGGTTGTTTTGTGATTCTATCCTTGTATGTGGATGACATACTACTAGCTGGAAATAACAAAGAGTATCTTGAAACCATAAAAGGATGGTTGTCTTCAAAATTCGAAATGAAAGATATGGGTGATGCAGAGTACATACTTGGTGTGAAGATCTATAGGGATCGTTCAAAGAAGTTATTGGGTTTGTCTCAAGAGACTTACATCAAGAGACTTTTATAACGATTCAAGATGGACGTGAAAGACGAATCATTATGTCAGCAAATGTGTCCCAAGGCTCAAGATGAGAAGAATAAAATGGCCAGAGTACCATATGCCAATGTGATTGACTGCAGATTATTCTTTCTGTTATCACTGAATGGGTATACAGATGTTGACTGGAGTGGTGATTTAGATAAACGTAAATTAACTCCCGATTATGTCTTCTTGCTCAATGATGGAGCAATCTAATGGTGTAACAAGAAACAGACTTCATCTGCAGTTCAAAAGACTATTTGGTTGAGAAGATTCATGAAGCATTTGAAGGTCTCAAACACTCCAGTGGGAGCTGTTTTAATTAATTGTGATAATTAGGCGGTTATTGCTTACACAAAAGACCCCAAATATCATGAAGAGACCAAACACATTGACATGAAGTTCAATTTTGTTAGAGATATTATAGATAAGAAGAAAGTGATTCTTACTTAATTTTCTACTCGTTTGATGTTAGCAGATCCTTTTACTAAACCAATTCCTAGAGATGTATACATAGTACATGTAAGGGATTGGGTTTGCAAAGGATTTAAAACGATGAATTGAATATGTTTATGTATGTTAATGGAATAGTTAATGGTTTAACTATATACATGTTTTATATATTATATGTGATGGTATATATATAATAGTATGTCGGCAAGTTATGATTGACTCCTTCATACGAGCAATCGCCTCTGGCTCAGTGGGAGTGCAGAGATGAGATTACTATAATTAATGTAATCGGGATAGATATCGCCATGAATCTAATCCAACTTGTTATAAAACTAAATCGACGGAGATCCTATACGTTGGAGGGAGGATATCCAGGTTAAGTGTATGAGACACACTTGAACTTTGATTTACACGATGTCTAAATTAAATGAAATACGACATACGTTTTCTTGGAAGGAAGTTAAAGACATTGTGACATGTGTTTTAGAAAAACGACATGTGCAAAGTTGACCTCAACAGGATTGAGAAAATAATCCTTATTTTCTCAAAGGTATGAGTCCTTATATATTGGTTACCCTTATGACTTTCTACTATATTCTAAGTCTTCACTTTGGTGTTGCTACTTTAGCATGCTACCAAAAGAGCTATGGTTAATAACGGCGATGCGGTACATGTCTAGGAAAGAAGTTATAGTGGGAGACTGTAGATACTTAGTAAGATGGGAAGAACGTCTTAATTTAACATATACTATTGTGATTCATTGACTAATCAATCAAGCAAGGTCTTGATTATGAATACATAGTTATTTTGCAAAAGGGTTGAATATACTCTGACAAATTCAGGGATTGAAAAAGAGATATGTCAATTTATGTTAAATGTTCAGGAGTTCTGGGGTATAGCGAGCTTGTTGAGTTTCATTGATAAAATGGTTGAGTTGCTATATATCTCTAACAAGTGTATAGCGATTAAAACTCATATCTCGTGGGTCACACGATGTATTAATCTGTGTGAGAATATGATTCATGAAGAAATTAAGTCAAGCGACTTTTTGACTTCATATGTGAGTGGGAGATATAAATTATAATTAATATTAACTAATTATATTCCACATATGAATGTGGATAAGAAAGAGAAGGAGTTAAGCGGTGGTTGATAACTCCCATCTTCTGGGAATATACAAAAACTGCAAGGCAGTTGTCCAGAAGCAGGGGCATGCATACGTTTGCGTACTCAGAACTTAGAAGTAGAGGACGTACGCTTATACGTTCAGACGCGTTACAGAACGCAGAACATTAATGCACGCGACAGAATACTGAGCGCGATAGAACGCAAGCGAAAGCATTTTCTCTCTCTCTCTATTTCTCTCCCAAGATCATAACGCAAATCCAGTTCATCATATTCCACGTTAATACAACATCGTGGAAATTGATTCACAATCCCGTGTTGTGAGATTTGATCCAGAGATCACGGTTTACATGTGAGTACTAACCGGTTTGTTAGTTCTTACTTCCGCTGCAACACAATCCTACGGTGAGAGGTAAGAGATTTCTATCTATGCATGTGTAGGGTTCGTGTGTTTATGAACGTGAGTTTTCCAACAATTGTGAGGAAGAAATAGTGGATATATATACACAGAGAGGTGGGGTATAGCGAGGTAGACGTGGGGAATAGGGATTGTTTAAAATTATGGTAATTGTGCTGTGTGTCATCAACACTAGCTAAGTTATATGCAACTACGTCTAGATGTCATTCTCTGTGTCATTTTGATATATCATCTTTTATGTTACACTTTTGGATAATAACACGTAGGAGAGAAGGAAAATTATACCTTTTTAAAAAGTAAGGCAATAATTGGATTTCTTTCTCCTCTTACGTGTGGATCATATAATATGTGACACATAATGTACGAATATTGCAAAATTTTCATTGATGTTCCAGATGTTCTATTTCATTTTTGTGTTATTTCTCCTATTATACGTGTTATATAAGTGACATGTAACGAGTGGAAAAATCTCAACATTTACTTTTAGGATATAGATTTTGTCTTTCGACCTCACCTACATATTATTTATTCAACGGCTCGTGTTAGCACAAAAATGCAACAGGAAGCAGCATAAAAGTATTTGTGTATAATTCATAGTGTGTGTAAAGAATAAAATGATTTATAAGTATTCCATGTAAAAAAAAGGCATGGGGGTGCTTTATGGGTATGAAAGTAAAAAGGGAAAAGGTAGGGAGATAATGTGGATCACATGCATTCAACAAAGCAGGCGCAAGATTGACGCCGGATTTCCATGTTTGAATCTCTACGTAATTCCTATTTCTATTTCTGTTTATTTTCCCCTTTTCTCTCATTAATCCTTGATCAATTCAACATTAATCTAACTACCTCTTAATCACAATTACTTACTTATATATTCCTTCTAATCTCTTGTATCTATAAATGGTGCATCAAAATAATATCAAGTCATAACAAACAATATGTATTGCATACCCAAAATGTTGACTACATCAGGCCCAGGGGTACTGCTTTAAAGCCAACAGGAATTGAGCAACTAATGATTAGGTTACCATATTTATTTATTTTATTTTATTTAAAAAAATTAAATAAAAAAAACAATATATTGTCTGGTCCATTAAAAAAATAAAATTATTTTTTACCAACGGAGTAAAAACCTTAATTTCATTACTAAATCGGTTAAGCAACGGATTAACAACGAAATGGTGATGATTGGTAAATTTATAGCAACGAAAATTTAATTATGTTGATAATCCGTTGTTAATAATTTTATAGACAATTTATATAATGATTCCGTTAGTTTTATGTTCTGTTGGTAATAAAACCATAAACAAATACTGTATGTTAGCTTTTGTTAGTAAAAGAAAAAATGTAACTTTTATTGATAATATGGTAATTATTAATTGATTGGATTCCAAGGAGTGTTTTTAAGTAGCCTCCGAAATTTCCAATTCTTCACAGCTAGAGTGTTATAGATTCATGAATGATACTTATTAAAGACTTAATTAGGTTATAATTCTTATTTTAATTAATGTTGTAATAAAGATATTATATGTAGTTATAAAGATGTAGCTAGCCCATACAAATTAATGGGCCGGAATAGAATCGACCGAGGATTAGATAATTTCATAATTTTATTTGTTTAGATATAATTTGAATCTTTGACATATGGTTAAGTTAATAAAATTAACTAAAATTAATCAATTAAGTTCAAAATAAATAAACAAAGTCTCTTGTAAGATGGTGCTGATGTGAAACGTATTAAAACGATTGTTATATAGGTAAAGTACATTTTTTTCTCTATTTTATTCTTTTGTGATGAGTTGTGAGACGGATCTAACTTATTTTTGTGTCTGTAGGGCACAATAAAGAAAATTTATTCATGTTTGAAGCTAGAATTAATTCTTACAATTAATTTTAAAGAACTCAATTTTTTGCGTAGGTATTAAGAAAAGTTGTTTTTAAGTATATAATGTTAGTGTTCACCTTTTCGCATGTGTCTCAAGTGTAGGGAATCAATTATAGCTCAGCGTGTGACCAAGTAAAAATATAGAACCCAAGGATTAGCGTTAAATAAGATACACACTAACTAATTCGCACCACTAATAATTAAGACAAAGTAGCCTTTTCCGATTTTAGAAATTATTAAACTAATTATGCAGAAAATGAATATGAAATAAAATAAATAAAAATAAAAACCACAAACAATCACAAGTGTTTCAAGAGAGAAGACAAGATAGCTCTATGAAATTCAGTTTAAATTGGTCAAATTAAATCACTAGACAATCGGTTATAATTCCTGCAGATTTTATGAAAGCAATCACTTAATTATGTTAAATCTCTTTAGTAAAGTAAACTTAACACATAAATCTGATTTAAACCCTCAGATGCAGAAGAATAATTCCTACTCTCATTCTAAGTACTTCATGCAAAATTTCATTAAAGGTTAGAGCACTAGACTTCCTTTTATAGGTACTTAAGAATTAAACCTCGGTTCCCACCTAACAATCTAAGAAACTAAATCCTCTAGAATGACAATTAATAGATATATTAAGTATCCAATATTAATTATTCTAATGAATAAATGTTATATGGTTAAAGTCTCCTTTACCCATAATAGATAGACAAATATAATTACTTTATAACACAAGCAATAATCATAAACATGCAAAGGTAATTGACATCTTCATGAATAAGGACAGATCATATAAAACAAAAATATCAATCTCAATTCAAAACATTAATACTGAAATAAGAATACTGCAAAAAACTTACCTGCTCTCATAATTCACAATTATTCCTTTATTAAATTTAATTCAACGCAAAATATACTATAGTTATATTTTTTTTCTTTTATTTATCTACAACCATATCTACCCCTATTGCTATTTTGCATGCGTTGCATGTTCTCCCTACCCCTTCTCTAAATGCTGCACTTAATTTTACTTCCTTTTCAAGGGATATATATATATATATATATATATATATATATATATATATATATATATATATATATATATATATATATATATATATATATATATATATATATATATATATTTTTTTTTTTTTTTTTTTTTTTTTTTTGGTGAAGAATACAAGTGATGGTGATATGTACTATACTATTTATAAATAATACTACATCTATCCCTTGTAGTTCTTGCGTAGGTTAAGATTTTTTTTTTGTTGTCTACAATGCAAGAAAAAAAGTAGGGATAAGTTGAATAAATTAAAGAAAATAAATAAATAAAGTTGTTAAGATTAGTGAATAAAGTTTAAAAGATAAGTGATATTTTTTGTGATGTTATGATGTTTTAAGAAAATTAATATTGTGTAGTTATACTATTATTGAGAACTTGCAAATATATTGACATATACAGAAATAAGAAGTATGCAAAAATACACGTAATAGTTAAAATGGGTTTATTTAATCAGCTGATTCTCGAAGAACAATCAGCATTTAATGCTGTGCTGAATTCGAAGTGGTACTTTAGATGTAGTTATTGTAAGGTCATCTAATAACTTTTTTTTATAAAATAATTACTCCATTCATTCAACAATTATCTTAACATTTTTTATTTCCATTTATTCTATATATAGTTGCACCATTCAAAAAATTTTAATTTCATATCAATCAATTAATTATTTCAAAATACATTTTAATTTCAAACATTCTCACCCAATAAATAAATAAATATATATATATATATATATATATATATATATATATATATATATATATATTGTTTATATTTTACATATTATCTTAAAAAAAAATAGATTAATTCCACAAAGTGAATGAAAATTTCAATAAAACAATGAGAAATGATAGTGTTTGCTTAGTAGTAAAAATTGAAAAAACGACTCAAGTTGTGAAATTAGAAATGATACTGTTTGCCTACAGTGTAATCAGAGAAGCTCCATTACTCTTTTCACAAAGAGAGCCACACTTCCACTTAATTGATGCACTCTGTATGGAAAGCAGTGTAGCTACTCTACTACAACCTACGGCCATAAATAGCCCACCAAACATTACCATTGAAAACCCACTCAAATCATTACCCTTTCCGCCCACCACAACTTACCCATCTCCCAAACTAAAATGGACCTAATAATTTCTCCTTCCAAAACCCTAATTATGAGTCCACATGCCTTTTTATCTTTATTCAAGTTGGGCCGCTGGCAGGCCCACTTCTAAGCCCAAGTTTGGGGGGGCCCAATTAAAAATTCTAAGTCAAAAAATTAACATGGATAATTTAGGAACACCAGTTGCATTTACATCCACCAATCAAGTAATGTAGTAGAAGAAAATGAGCATTAGTATGTGTTCAATTAAAATACAGAGACATCCATTCATCCACCTACTAAGGGAATGATACAGTCTACAATTAGAACTACAAATATTGTACACAAAACTGGATTTCAATGGCCTACAAACCAATGCTCCATCCATCTTACACCTTTAGAGAACTATCTCCCATCTCAATCATACACGCTTCAAAAATAGCTCCATCTGACAAAATAATGCTTATAGTAAAATATTAAGGCATAAAATATTCTTAAAATGTGCACAAAGCTCAGTAGATGCTTCTCTTACCCAATATGACTGCATCATACTTAACAGGTAATGTCCCTGAATAGCCCTTTTACTTCATCATAAATCCATCTGTCAATTAAGTAGACATCCATGAAAACGCTGAAATTGATATATTTACATCGAGCTAGTTTCTTGTGCTACTAAACTAATTTGACTAGTGTCAAGGGCTACATTCTGTTATCTTGAATATAAAAATGGAGCCCTTCACACAAAATCTATAATACTGAGCATCTTCAGAAATAATAAGATACTGCAATTAACAAGAAGAATGCATGAAAAAATAAATCACATGATATCAGAACTCAATAACTGTTGTAGGACAATACCATAATATTTGACAGAGCACAGATTTTATCCAATAGGAAGAACCAAAGAAGGAATATAAATGCAAAAAAACTTACTTGCACAGATAAAGTGGAGGCATATTATCGTTGATTTGATTCCCTGAATGGCTTCTCCTTTCAGTTTCTTCAGAAAATCTTCTAGGAGGAAGGACAGCACACGGGCTTTCTATTAAGCCTGCCATCAATGCTATACCACGAATAGACTCATATACCTGCATATGACAATAAACAAATAATTATAGAGATCCATAGCCCACAGATAAGTCCTCCTGAAACATCATGGAATTTTAAATAATTCAACTCCAAAAAAGGTATTTAGCTTAAAAAGGAATTGCACCTCGCTGCTTTCAAGGCCACATGGACGGCCAACAGCTTCAGGCAAATCACCAGTAAAGTAACATTGATTTACCATTACCCACTTCATCTCAGTACTTTTCTCCTCCCACATAGCCTGCAAAAAAGAAGCAATATTTTTAATGCCAGAAAACTGAGACAGGGCTAGATAACAATTTGTTTCCTCCAACTAGAAAACAACTGGTTTACTTCCAGGAGAAAATATATAATATCCTAATATACTAAGGCAGCCAGTACATGCAAAAACATTCAGGTCGTATCAAGGTCAAGTACATAAAGAAGAATAAAAATTTGCAAAAATATTGAAATAATGTACAAAATAAACTAGGTTGCGCGCAATGGCAAAACTGGGAAGTAAAGACAAATTTATGCAACTTAGAGAACCCCAAAATCATGTTGCACTGTGGTCACATGCAATAGCAAGATTGGGAATGAAGAAGTTTATACGCAAGTTGACTAGTATAGATCCAAAATCATGTTGCATTATTCTGAATTTCAAGATATAAATGAAAAATGCAGGGTGCACATCCACTAAAATCTCCATTTCGTAAAGGTGCTATACAACCAATTACAATAGAAGCACTCAATGTTGTCAAAAGCAATTGCAGATTAGCATCTTTACTGAGTCCCAGTGTAAAACTCTCAGTGATTGGTGCAAACTGTGAAATATATCTCCAGATGAAGGATATAAAATTTCATGTTCTAGCTACTTGCATAAGATTTTAAATGCCCATAAGAAACTATTGTCATAATACAAGATTGTATGAGAAAACTCATGGGCTCGTAGGCATCATAAACCAGATTCATTCATGGACACTATTTGGAATTTAAAATATCAAGCACATTAAAGCAGTCACCTGTCCACTAAACCAAACACATGATTTTCTCAAAAATAAGAAATAGAAACAAAATTAAAAAGTATACCCGTACCTAATTTTGACAATAGCAATGTCCATATCATGTAATGAGATGACTACAGTGGAATTTTATAAAAACATTCACGCAAAAAAATTGCTCACCTGTAGCTTTGAAGGTACAAGTTTGCCATTGTCAAAACGAATTAGAACATGATCCATTGTTTTGTACTGATATCCATTGATGCTGCATGATGCATAATAAACTTTATCATCCAAACTCTCAATTGGGTCACCAACCCAGTTGACGGCATGCAAACCATCCGAAGATGGCCTAACTTGGTTCGTGGTTTCAGCACTTGCAGCGACCCCTGAAGGATTATCACACACAATTTCTTGCTCCTTTAATAGATTTGAATTGTTTGAACACTCATCACTATGAGATTCTTTTGACTCCATCTCACCCAAGTGATCTAGAGATTGCTTTGACGAACTTGCTTCTACAGCACTATCAACTGCCTGTAACTTATCAGATGAACTATTAACTTCATTAGAAAATTTTGGTTTTAATTCAACAACTTTATCAACCCCTGTTTTTTCAGCGGATGAGTTCATAGATGTAACATTCACAGAATTGATCAAATTATCTGATTCAGTCCCAGAAGATACTATATCAACCATCATACTACTACTTGAGGCATTGTCATTCTCCTGCATCTCTTTACTTTCTTTTCTCTCTGACCCAGATGTCTGCTGGATATTGCTATTACTGACAGCTCCACTAGGACTTGTTTCCATAACAATGTTCCCATTGACTACTGTTTTCGGCGGGTAAACCTTCCCATCTAAAGTACCAACAACTTTATTTGAAGCAGGTGGACTAACTGCTACATTGGAAGACGGTTTTGGCGTATTGATGTTTCTCATGACACGACCATATTTAGGAGGTAAAGGTTTACCATTGGTTAAAGACAGACACTTTCCACAATGCCACTCACCTCTTGGAACTCCCTTTTGATTAATCGTCTGGAGGCATTTTAAGTGATAACCTTTTTCACAAGCATCACAAATAAGTATACTATCTATCTCCGTCACCATCGACATGCATATTTGACAAGTCAAAGCCTTATTCATATAGTCCCTGGAAGGTGGGATCCATGCAGGCCTCTCAGAAACTCGAGGATGTAATAACTTCTGCACAATTTTACCAATTTCAGCATGCGCATTTCCCAAAGGAGGAGGCTGAACATGGTTAGTGACTTGTGAGGGTGGTCCTCCTATTGTCTGAGAAACAACTGTCCTGGATGTTTGAGGGGCGAAGCTGGACTTTATACCAGGCGCTCCATCAATCTTAACGGACATATTGACAGGCACCTTATTATCCGATCCAGTTTTGGATGTTAAATTAGACTGGGTCTGCACTGACCAAGTTGGAGTCCTCACAGTTGAGTTAGCAGAGTAATTTCCTGCAAAGAGTATAGTGTAGGAGGTAAAATATACAAATGACAGCATGAGAAATAAGATGGGGGTAACATGGTGTGAGCAATTTTGCAAGTGCAGTACAGAAGATTATTCAAGTAAGCTAACTTATTTGATTACAAATAATAAATACTACAGCCAATCATGAAGTTTCCATTATATATGCCTGGAAATATATAATAATGGATGTTAACGCTAGAAGAGAAAGTGGTTCTACTCAATGACTAGCCATCAAAAACACCATAGGAACAGCTTACAAACACAGATCTAGACAAAGATTTTCATATCACATCCTTATACAGTTATACAACAATAAATAAGAAACATGTTACCTTGAACTTGGGGAGGGTGTGAACCATTTGGTCTTCCATCTGATCTAAGGTGCGGCCACTCTACTCTTGGTAACACCGCGAAATTCAATTGGTTAGAGGGCAATGTGTTGGAAACTACAGGTCTTATCTCGCTAGTAGGAAGCTGATATGGTAAAGAAGTCGAATTTGCTGTTGCAATATGAGCTAATGGAGAAACTGATTGGAAGCTTCCAGAAGATATCGACATATGACTTGATTTATCTGGCTGAGATGTTCGAACTAAATGTGAAGCGTTACGATTTTCAACAGCCACACCAGAACTTGAATGCAGGCGAGATGATTGTGCCGTAGATGGTAGAGAAAAATCTTCTGCTTTTTCCATCTAACATAGGAGAAAACATAAACACCAAAAGGTCAATAACACCAAATTCTTAACTAGAATTAAAGGCAAGAAAGGGGCCACAAGACAAAAAAATATTTAGTTCAATTAATGAAACTGAACCAACATATTAAAGGAGTTGTTAAGCATGTAAGCTCAGGAGCCCTAACTTAATCCAAAATTTGGTTGAAGGTGGAGGGTAGGCCCCAATTTATATGCATTCCACAATTCCACGTGGAACCAATGTGGGACATTGTTACAATCCATCCCTCCTCGATTCAGACATCCACGGACGGCAGACTCGAGGTGTCAACCCACACGCCAAGGGCCACAACTCCGGGTGGCAACCCCCCTTGGGCCCACAACAGGGGTGGCAACTCCTGGACCCACCACCTGGTAGCACCTTTTTGGCGGCCTGTCCAAATCTGGCAGTTCGAACCAATTTATTAGGCATATAAGCTAGGGAGCCATAAATTAACCCAAAACCATGGTTGGAAGGTGAAGGGTCGGGCCCCGCTTATATGCCATTCCACACATTTGTGTGCAAACAGTGTGGGATATCGTATAAGGAGCACAAGAGACCAAATTAATTGTAGGCAAGAAAGGCACATACTAAAAAGGAAAACCTCAAAAAAATATTCAATGCATAGCTTCAAAACATGCACATTTATTACAAAAATGTTGAGCAAGGACTGCATTTTAACATCATAAGGTGCTACGACCATGCAAACATAACGCTTGGATACAATCCAGAAAACCTAATCACAACTTAAATTCTTATATTTGTATTTTACATCTCTTTTGTTTTATTGCTAAAACTATGGCAGTTTCAGCTGAAACCCTTGGCATTTATTATATCATGCACATATGATTACAAAAATGAATTCGCAAGCGCACCATCAAGGACCCATTATAACAATTCCTAAGGTGTACCATTTCATTTTATCAGTCCCACTTCAAGGGACGTGAATGGGCATTCATTGCCATAAATTTTAATAAAGAAAGAAAGTGCCAAATGCAAATATGCAGCTAGGCCAGTTCTTAGAGAGATCACATCATGTAATCTTAGTTGAACATATTTCATATTACTTATTCGCAGAAACTTAGCCTCTAATATCTTTCTTTACCATACTTGGACATTTAGGTTCGGCACATCTACAATGCAAATTTTTTATATATAATCAACGCTTTAGGCCTTATATATGGCAATAATTTACATTATGCATCGGGAAGCCAGAGTCAATTTTTTAATCTAGCATCAGGGGGAAGAAGCGTGGTGATAATCATCAGGGTAGAGTAGATACATTCCCTTTTGCACAGATCTAATTTTTTATAATAGCATCACATCGTTTTCAGCAGTGCCCATGTCAAGCGTTCAATCTCAAAGTCAAAGGTATGGATGGGAACACAGGGCACGGGATAAGTAAACATATGGCTCATTGAGGAGTAGAGACACCGTAGACATGCATAGCAACGCACTCACCAAAATGTAGAGAAAATATAACGAGGCATTTATCAATCACATATAAGCAAGCATGGCTGGTGCATTGGCAGGTTTCTTGCATCAAATAAGGTCAAAATTAATATGCCATTCAGCATCACTAAGACTGACAGACGCATACAAACAAAATGAAGTCAATTTTCACAAGTCCTAAAACAAAAAAAAAAAATCCCAGATTACAAAGTGAGTACTAATGAAAGAACCGGACAAAATCTCCAAAAGCAAATGACAAACCTTTCTTTTGGAAATCAATAGCTTCTCAGCTACGGACATTTTAGGAGGCCGAAACCCTAGCCTCTGCTCCTTCAATTTATTAAGGCCCAAATCCTCAAAAACGCCACCAAAAGCATCCCTTGGGAACACGTCCTTAGGTGCAAAACCCTCGCAAACCTTGGCCAACCTATTCCGTGCCTCAGACATCAATTCCCTCTCCACGTCACTGGGGCCCTTCCCTCCCCTCATTTTCCCCATCGCAGCCAACACCAAGACCATCTCCGCCACCTTCTTCACATCCCCAACCAAACGCCGCTGGGTCCCGCCTCTACACTTCTTGGGCGGGAAGCCGTCATCCAAATCCTCCGGCGCCGGCCTCTTCTCACCGACAGGGTCCGATCTCGGGTCGGAGGATTCGACAAACTCAGCCGCGGATTCCATCCAGAGAAGGGAGCCACAAGGAGCAATCAGGTCGGAACCTGCATGGACGACGTCGTATGGAGATCTCAAACCTGCAGAGAAGAGAGAGAGGCGATGCAGCCATGAGTGGGGGATATGGGGAGAGAGAAATCAAACCCTAGGGGGAGGGAAAAAAAGAGGGGGAGAGGGAGGGAAATGAAATTAGGAATCGTTAAAAAACTTAAAAATAAACCTTTTGGCGGGTAATTGTAGAGACAGAAGAGCTTAGAGTGGTGAGTAAATCGTAATGTAAGTGAGAGTTGAGTAGTAGGGGGGGTGGGGGGGTGTGTGACGAACAAAAATCTTGAGCAGGGCAGAGAGAGAGAAGAGAGAGAGAGGGGGAATTATAATTCAATTATTATTTCTTTTCTTTATCCCCTTTTTTTGCTGTTAAGCTTAATAAAGGTGTCACGGGGGTTGCAGGCGGATCTGATTTACTCGCCCCACCCGCTTCAGTTTTTGGCCGGGCGGGTCATGGACCCGATTCAGCCCATCACGACGACCAACTTTTACAATATTTTAAACTTTTGTTAGCATCTATTTTTAATGTGGAGTATGGTGCACTTAGATGCGCTCTAAAATTCTAGATTAATACAAATGTGACGTCATCTTACTAAGGAAATGGATAAAGTGATACTATTTTAAGAAAAAATATATTAAATCGATGAAAAGTACTCCGCTTTCAAGGGTATCATTTTTCTATTTTGGGCGCCCACCCTCAAGGGTCTCATTTCTTTTTTTATCTATACACATCCACTAATACAACTAAAAAATGGAACTTACACCTCCACTAATACAACTACCCACTATACATTAAATATCAATACTCCTTAATCGCCGTGCCCAAAAGCAAATGACACCCTTAAATCCGGACGGAGAGAGTAATAATGTTTTAATAAATGGATATTCTCCATTAAAGACATGAAAAATTGGGTAAATTGTCAATTTAAGGTCTGAATTATTTTTTCTATCGATTAGGAGCTTAAATTTAACTCTCTACATCCCGTTTCAATATTGAAGTTTCTTTTTTGCGCAAAAATTAAAGAATACTATATTTTAATGTGTAATTTTATGATAGATTAATATTTAATATAAATTGGATAGTCGTATTAGTGTTGTGTGTGGGTCCTATTTAAATACACTCCCTCCGCCCGGATTCAAGGGTGTCATTTGCTTTTGGGCACAGAGATTAAGGAGTATTGTTATTTAATGTGTAGTGGGTAGTTGTATTAGTGGAGGTGTGGGTCCCATTGTTTAGTTGTATTAGTAGGTGTGCGTGGATAAAAAAGAAAATGAGACCCTTGGGTGCGGACGCCCAAAATGAAAAAATGATACAATTGAAAGCGGACAGATGGAGTATTGTATTAGTAATTGTTTTATATGAGTCTCATCAACCAAAAAATTAAATATAAATATTGAATGAGACGTTTAAATTAGAAAAATGTAAAGATTGAAATGAAACTAATGGAGTATAAAATTATCAATTTAGGCTATTGATAAAATATGAGATAATATGTAATAAATTCAGACTCTAAATTGATAGTTTTATATTAATTCAGGCCCCTAATCGAAAGAATAAATAATTCATATCCTCAATTGATAATTTACCTTTTTGTCAATTCTTAAATCAATAAAACTTTAATAATAAATTACTAATAATATCAAATTAAATTTTATATTTTTTTTATATCATTTTTAACAAATTTATTTACATTTTCACCATATATAGTACCCGTACTATTTCTTTATATATACTATACCTAAAAACTAACTTTTAGATGTGCATAAATATACAGCGGAGTAATATGAGTAGATTATAGATATCCCACTATGGCAATTAATTTCAATTGACGTCAAACAAATTAAACGCCACTTCATAAAAGTATCCTCATCCTGATGAAATTTGAAAATAGTTAAAGAAGCTACACTAAAGATAGATCCAATTATATCTCGATCGCCTTCACTCCATTCCTTTATACCTTTAAATTAAACCAAAAATGTCACGCCCACAATAATCCCATGGCCAATTCCCCAGACCACCGGAGGCGGAGGAGATGCGTTTGTCTGGCGGTGGCGATCGCCGTCGTACTCGCTCTAGCTTTGCTCTGCCTCATCCTCGCCCTCACCGTTTTCAAAGCCAAGCGTCCTCGCACCACCGTTAACTCCGTTTCCCTCTCCGATCTCGATTTCTCCATCGACTTGGCTAAACTCCGCGTCAACTTTAACGTCAGCATCGACGCCAACGTCACCGTCAGGAATCCTAACCGCGTCGGATTCAAGTACTCCGACAGCAATGCGGCTCTCCGGTACAGAGGAAACGACGTCGGAAAGATCCCCCTCCCTTCCGGAGAGATCGGCGCACGCGATTCGAGGAATTTGAACCTCACGCTTACGTTAATGGCGGATCGTCTTCTCAGCGACTCCGATTTCTATTCGGACGTCAGCTCCGGCGTGGTGCACCTGCAGACGTTCATCAGAGTTGCAGGTAAAGTGCGCTTGATTTTTCATATCCACGTGGTGTCGTATTCTACCTGTGATCTGGAACTTCATCTCTCCACGCGGAATATCTTCAACCACACGTGTCTATACAAGACTAAGTTGTAGCTCTTTTTCAATTTATACTCTTCTCTCTCATTTTTTTATTTAACAAAACAAAAAACTGAAACGTTTATTTACGGTCTTATTTTAGTATTAGCCAGATTGCGAATTGTTGTTTATAACACAGTAGTTAGAGTAAACTGTTAATTGAAATTATTTTTATTTTATTTATAACGTAAAAGGCATTTTATTTGCTCTCTCGCCCTCCTACTTACCGTTACTTTTTATTGAGACTAGTACTCTACTCCCTCAATCCAATCCGAAAATCAACATTTTTACTATTAGTTGTCCTACTCAAAGATTTCTTTCTCATCTTTAGAAAAATAGCTCATGCATCCATCACTTACTAATAATACAACTAATCACTACATATAAAATAACTACTACTCTCTCTGTCTCACTAAAAGATCATCATTTTATTATATTGGGCGTCTCATACAAATGTCATCATTTCCCACTTTAGTAAAAAGGTACAACATGTGGCCTACCATTCACTATTAATACAACTATCCACTACACATAAAATAATAATATTTCTTAATATACGCACAAAAAACAACCGATGACGTTTGTGCAGGACGGAGGGAGTACTTTTTAATCTACGTACAAAAAGGAAATGAGGATTTTAACCTGGACGGAGAAAGTAATACTTAGGCAAAAACTTAATAAAATTTTTGGGATACGATATGTAATTATAAATTTATCACTTTTATCTAAAATATACTAATATACTTTATAATTTATTTATTATCTAAAATTATTTTATTAACTTCTAAAAATTAAATATATGGCAAAAGCTCCTGCACCCCTGGAGACACGTCGTGTCCCCATGTGAACACAACTCTCTTCCTCTATATTCTATTTAAACATATGTATTGATTGGAGGTTTAAATTGTAAAAGGACACGAAAATTGCAAAGAGACACGATGTTTCAAGGACACAAGAGCCCCACTCTAAATATATTAAGTAAAACTAATTTTTTAAAATTTTGTATCTACATACTACAGTAACCATGTAAAGTTATGTGAGGACAATATTACCTTCTAAAAGTCAAATAAAATTGGTAAAAATTAGTAGTAATATATTTTTTTAAAATTTATATCTACAACAATTGTGCAAAGTAATAAAAGGACGACAGAAGTATTTGTTCAAATTCGTACAATAAATAAATCAAAATTATAAAAATTATAAAAACCATTAACACCGTCGAATTTTTTATTTGTAAATCACAACCTATAGTATAAATTTATAAAATAATAATGAATTGAGTATAAATTTGTATTGCACTTAATAATTTGGGTAAAAAATAATTTATTTATACATATATTTAATATATACATGCATATAATTTTTTTTACTATTAGCTATCCAAATTGGAGATGACGCAAGGAAATCATCCAAAAATAAAAACTGAGTGGATATTTAAAAAAAATAAAAATGGCATAGATAAAAACTGAGTAAAGCTGTTACATTTCAAGTGTCTAACACTGGAGATGACCTAATATAAAGCACAACTAATAAAAAATGGCAAAACAAATTAATTTAATAATTCCTTGCTAACTGGATACAGCACCAACGTTCAGACGCATCATAAAATAAGCAGCAAAACAGTATACTCAAATATTGGAAAAGAACATGAGCGATGTCTCAACAGTGGGTCTGCAAACAGCCAATCAAACTGAGTCACTATACACACGTGGTCTTGGAAAAGCAATAACACACAGCAAAGAACAGATTTAAGATTCAGGCAAGATACAGAGCCGTTCTGGTCATCCTGATTCTTCTTGCTAAAAAAACACTATCACCGACGGCAAAATGACGTTAGAAACTAACGCTTTGCCTTTTCACACATCACAAATATTTGACTAGCATATATATGACAGCAACCAACACAACAATTCCTATAACCGATAACATCAAGCACAAGCAGGAGCAGCCACCCTTTGTCCGTTTGTTCAATATTGCAAGCCTCCTCTGCACTCGCTGTTATCATTAGGAGCAAAGCAAAAGAAAGAATGCAAGTCAAACAGCCTTGAAAGGAGGAGGGGAGGGGGGGGGTGAGATATTGCAAATATGTAGGTACGCAATGGGCATCAAAAACAGAAATGCCTAATAGAAGTTAGGTTTAAGATCACCAGTAACGATTCTGTATTTCGATAACACCATGTCAGAAATTATATATTTTAGAAGCATATCTGATTGACATAAAAAAGTTCAAATTATTAAAATCATTCCAAATCCTTACATCAAGATCCTTCCTTGATTACAAATCCTCACCCAAATACTAAAATCTAAGATTTCCATTCTTCAGTATTAATGACCATAGAGACCGTACTAAAATATTACATGCCACTCAAAAACCAATTATGCATGATTTGATAAACATTTGCAGAAATAAGTATACCTGTAGTCTGGAGTTCGTAACCTCGACATGGTCATCCAGATTATCCTGTCCATCAGTAAAAAATAAGACTTTATCATGACATAATCAAGACAACATATGGATCAAACATACGAACTACTTAATTCAAGACATAACAAAAAACTAGAAAACTAACGATCAGTCTAGTATGTAGATCAAGTTCTTCATTCACTGCCAATGCTATATGTTTGGTGCTTATGACTGTCTCCTCCAATTTTTCAACATCTTCATCTTGCTCTGAAATGAAAGTAAAAATGTAAAGCAGCTTGACAGAGAAATAGGAGAGCAGATAAAATTCGATTTCAAAGATGCAATAACTAACCTCTCATGACTTGTCTTTGCAGACCAACAATCCCTTGGTTGTCAAGACCATTTGCTCTACTCATGGCATCAGCAGGCTTTATCTCTGGTCCAAGTAAGCTATCTCTGTTCGCAAAGTTTGACATGTTCAATGTGGAAGCCATCTGGTTTGCTTTAGTTCTCAAATTTGCCACCATGTCTTTACGGCGATTCATTTCTTTTTGGGTACTGAAAACAAGTAGGGATCAGAAATAATCTGAGAATAATTAGATGTTAAGAAATAAAAGAAAGATCAATGTGGTGTGTCCAAAGTCACATAAAAAAGTGGGACAGAAGAACAACAACAATATTAATTAAGACCTTCGAACATTGATCATAAACTAAGAACATTCGGTATGCAAAAAATGTTTAATTAATTCTCACTTAGCCAAGCTAGCCAATTATCCTAACATCAAAGTTGAGAAAACATTCAATGGAGCAGATTCCTAATGACCCGTGTAACTATTTTTCTACACAATGCAAACGATTCAATAAACAAAGTCCATCACTATGCATCTCCTTTCACTAGTTCGAATGTGCTGCTAGAAGCCATCATATCAGGTATGATCCATTTATTCTTGTGAACAGCAAGCCTTCTTTTTACTCCAACACTGCATCGTCCATCACTCGGTCTTAACATCTCTATAGGAACCTTTGTTTCTGTCACATTTTCGGGTCTCAATGATGTATATTACATACAGAAAAAAAATCATCATGGCTTGGGGCTTGAGAAATCATCATGGGGTTTAGGGGTTTCATTTTTAAACAAGTGCTGCAACTTCTTGTTGTTCAACTGTTCCTTAACCTTTGTAGTTTTATCTACCAAGTACACAATTTTAAGAAAGTAAACTAAAATTCATTCAATTTACATCTTCAATAAACAAAACAGTTTGCTGAGATGACTTACAGAGATTGATTTGTGGGAAGTTTGGACATCAGAGATTGTAGGCTATCCAGTCTGGTTACTAGTATGGTTATTTTCCTCCGTATGGCTGATGAATGTCGCTGTGCTTCTGGTCCAGTAGCAGGCAATGAACTCCTTTCAGATATCATATTTGTGATATCATCAACAAGCTTGACAGCTTCATTATATTCCCTCACCCATGAATCTCCAGAAGCTGCCATTATGCTGAGACGAAATAGCTTTTCTATAAGGAAACATAATTTAAATTTAATCAATTAATTTAAACATAATTTAAAGTTCGCCATTAATGTGAACTTAACAGGATCAAGCATTCTGGCCTCCACAAGTATGGAGCAAGAGAAGTAAAGAAAGGGAGCTATTATTTAAGCCACACAAAGGAAGGCCAGTACGCCAAAAGGGAACACTTCAAGACTATCTATTTGCAATTAGCTTAAGTGATTCAAAACTTCGAGCAGAGAAGGACCATAAGTAGCAGGCTTGACTATCTAAGAACCTTGTCCATAACTTCAATCAATTCCGATAGGAATATTGTCTATTGACATGATATGACATGTTCAGTATCATTCATAAAATTTACAAAAAAGAGTGATGAGCAAAGAGAAGCGGAAGATACGATCCATAAATCTGGGAGGAATCAGACAGCAGCAAAGCCCTATCAACATATCATCTAATAACAATAAGCAGCATAAAAAATAAAAATAAACTGAAAAAACAAAAAATATCACAAATTCAAAACTCCACCCAAATCTCGATATCTAGACAACTAGTAGTTCTGTAATCCAATCAAAGAAAAGAAAGTTAACATCCTTCGAGCCCTAATCGCACAATCGACGCATCTATTATGACCTAAAAAGGCAATCGAGCATTCCAACGGAAAATTCAACCAATACCGCTAATAAAAAACACCCCACTAAAACTAAGAACCGATTTCAAAATCGCTCCGTTGCAATAGCTTCTCATCAGAACCCTAAAATTGCAAAATAATTGAATACCTAGGTTAGTATGCAATTCGAGCGTGGAATTTTTTGAGTCAACGATTATAGTTGAAAGATATCAGCGTGCGATTCGCAATAGGGGTTTGAACGGGAGGCGAGAGGCGGCTCCACCAGCAACCGGCAAACTTTTCCCCGCCAATTCTCACCGTGGGCACGCGCATCCGCTCCACAGAAGTTGAAGTATTTCAACTTTTGAATTCAATAATGGTGGACCACTAATTTTGTTCTAAAAAAGTATAGAGTTCACTGTTCAATTAATCATGAGTGTTTTCACTCGTTAGATTAAATTAAAGTCAAATATCCAAAGATTTAAATTAAGGTCAAAATCAAATACTACCTAAATTTACCTAACAATTGCAAATTAAGGTTGTATCAATGCCATGCAAATTAAAGATGGCGGTGACAAGAATTGGATATATGTAATAATTGGATATGTGCATATTATTTATGATATTTACTTTTTATAATATTATTTATTAATTTCTTTATTTGATATTATTTCAATCTTACAAGTATAGGTTGTAAGTTTAAAAATAATTTTTTTTGCAAATTTTTTACAAACTCGTCCACTCATTGGCCTGAAGAATCACAATTCTTTTATCGTTGATTAATTTAGTTGGTTATTGCATAATAATATAATTCATTAAATACTCATGACAATGTTTGAGTTTAAATTTAAATAAGGTAAAAACTCATGTGAGAGTAAGGTTGTAAATGAATTAAATAATTCGAATTCGAATATAAATATTCAAATTTGAATAATTATTTTAGTTCGAAAAATATTCGAATCGAATATGATTCGTAAGTTATTCTATTCGAATATTCGCGAATATATTCGAATAATAATATATAGTATATATTAATTATATATTATCAATATTAAATAATTATATATATTTACTTATTAAATATAATATTTTGTTTTATAAATATAAATAAATATTTATATTATCTAATTTATTACTATCTCAAAATAAAGTGGAAAAGATATATTTTAATTTTGTTATATATATAATGCGAAATATTTAATTATAATTTTTAATAATTTAATGGTAGATGTATTTAGTGAGTATTTCTTTTTAAATTTATTAATAGTACAAGAAATTAAAAAAATATATATATTATTTAAAAATAAATAAATTTACAATTTCGAATTTAAATATTCAATTTCGAATGTTCAAATTCGAATACTCGAATATATTCGAATAGTTCGTTTATTACTTTCGAATCGAATACAAATCCAATTTCAAATTTGATTAATAATCGAATACGAATACGAATATTCGAATATTTAATCAAATATCATTCAAACACCTCAGTATTCGATTCGATTCGATTCGTTTACAGCTCTATGTGGGAGTATACCATCAGTTCTTCCTCTCTTAAATTTTGGTCGAAAATTCGGTAACTTGACAGGTTACTTTGTAAAAATAATTAAACTGCTATTTAGAATAAAAAAACAAAAAGAGCTGCATTGAATCTCATCCAATTGTATCCTATCATATTTCCCCTAATGGTCTGTCCTCTCTCTCCCTCTTCTACCTCATCCTTGAACTCCTCCATGTCCTGCACATCCCCCCCTTCCTCATCATCCAAACCCACCTATGAGCCGAATGACGTGTCTTTGCCATAGAAGTCGACAACGCTTCCGGCGCCTTGAATTTCAATGTCCACTCTTTTGTTCCAAATATTTTCCGAGCAACTTATTACTAAACATTCCTAAAAAATACTAATTGAATATACTTTATTATGGGTATTATATCTCATGCCTAATGGGCCGGAAACCCAACAAGCTAGTGTACCAGCTACAAAGAGATCCAAAAAGGAGGAGAACGACAAATCAAGGGGTGACAGCAACCTAAACAGGAAGGCCCAGACCCAAAAGACACACCTCGGAGAAGAACCGAGAAGAGGTCCTGGAGATGAGCCTATCATCAAGGGCCAGGGAAGCCCAAGAAGATAAGACCAGGAAAGGGCCAAAGAGCAGAAAGCCCACTGAAAGGATAGAGGGCCGAGACCCCTCGGCAGAACACCCCGACTCCAAAGCCGAGAGGGACATCCAGGAGCTAGGACGAATACTAGAGCCTCGGAAACCGACCCAGCCGAGATGGAGAGGAATATCAGAACTGTTGGGCAAAGTACAGATACAACTATGAGAACAACTAGTGACGACAGGCAAGAGGACAAAAATAACGATAAGAAGGGATGTCTTGGACAGCACTCTCACACTAAAGGACAACAACAACAAGCACGTCCCTCTTCGTTCCACCAATGAAAAGCCAGCAAAGGACAGAGAAAGACTTGCTGCGCTCTGCAAGACATCAGGTGGCTCTCTGCACCAGCTGTAAAAAATCGTCGGTATACCAGCAGCCCCCATTGATGGCTGCTTGTCTTCATCCAGGTGGCACGATGAATTTGGACAATCGTTAGGGTTTTGTTGGTAGTATAAATAGCTTCTCTCACAAGAGAGAGACAGATTACTCATTCTCACTTTAGACATTACACTTGTAAAAGGGAAGGTTTATGAGTGTTGTTCTAAGGAAGAGTAATAAAATATCGGTGAAGGTTTTTTGGTGGAATTCCCCTATCTCTCCTATATTTACATGTTGTTATGTTTGATTGTGATCGTTCTTAGTTTAGTTATACATCTTATTCTCTTTCCTTAATCTAAAATATAACAAGCTAAGAAAACACATCAACAGTTGGCGCCGTCTATGGGAAATGCTACACTTAGATGTTCTTGTTCTTTTCGATTGTTCCACTTGGGTAAAAAAGTCCCTTTTATTCTTGCTTTGTTTTCTTTATTGAGAGATGGGAGGAGAAGGATTCACGACTCCCAGGAACGAGGAAAGAGGAGAATGTTCCAGAGCTCATCGGAACGTGACAAAAAGTGGAAACAACGTACAATTCAGTGCTCCGACAGCGGAAATACTAACTCCGGCGAGATCTATTCCCATCCCAGATCTGGGTGATCCACAGAAAACAAAGGAAATGAATGAGAAAATTTGAAGGGTGATTAACGAGTACGCTAAAGAAACTCCCTCAGTTCAACCAACGAGGTTGAGTTTCAGTGGCCCTCACGGAGGCAATCGTGATGATCTGAGGAAAGATCTCGAAAGAAGGAATGAAGCCAGAAAAGTAAGTAGCGGAGGAGATGACAGGGAGACGATCAACTTCATACGGAAAAGGAATGTAGGAGAGAGAGAGCGTTAACGAGACCTCGAGAGATGGAGGTCACAGCGAATATCACAACTGGCCAGAAGAGGAAGTTCGAAGACAGCCACAACCAGAAGCGGAGAGAGAAGCAAGAAACCTTCCGCCCATGGAGATACCTAGGGAGGACGAAGCTCAGAGGCAGCCAAGGTTGAGAAAGAATCAGGGAAGGCCTCCCGCACCAAGAGGGGTGCCCATGAAAGAAGCATCCCATCAACATCGACCACCTAACCAAAGGAGAGGTCGTCTCGCAACCCGAGAAGTACCGGTGGAAGAGGAAGGCCCTCGGAGGACGCCGTCCCTTTCTCAGAGGGGAAATCGTCAACCAAATCCTCCACCACCTCACATACACCAGAGGGGTGGTCAGAGGGGTCGTAATCAGGGCCGGGGGGGCCTACAAACCAAAGATAACACTCATCCCCAACATAGGAGAGCCAGGACCTGTCTTGGGAAGACTGTTCCACGACATAACTGTCCCGACCAAAGAACAAAAGAAATGGGAGACCTTCTTCCCGAAGGAGGGCGAGAGGTACGGAAGCTGATCGGTGTGAAATTCACCTAGGTTTTAAGTGGATTTTTGTGGCTTTAATTCAATAATTGAGCATGATTTTAATGAAAATACTATTAATTGCTTGATTATTTGGAAAAAGGTATTTTTGTTTATTTTTGCAAGAAAATGGGTGATTTTGATAAAAATAGATTCTACAAGTGAAGAGGAAGATGTGGGAGAAAATGGAGCTCGATTTGAAGTTGCAACGAGCAAGAACGGGCCAAAGAAAATTTTATTATAAATCCCATTTTTGGTCCCATGAGCTAAATTATCCCACATTGATTACTTACCATAAATTCCTCTCACTCTATCACTACATGAACCCACTTGTCCCACATTGGAAATTCACTCAAATTTCTCTCATCCTTACTACTATAAATACCTTCTTCCATGAAAGCCATCATTGAACAATTCTCCACCCATCAAATTCTATTAAATTGAATCATTTCAAGATTCAACAGTTGAGAGGGCTTTTAAGTAAGACCTCCATAGTTGAGATCTCTCTCCCTTTCGGGGCGAGGGATCCGTAGTATTAAATATTTTTCTAGATTATGAATTTAATGCTTTTCAAGAAGGTGGGAACACCAAGGAAAGGATAAGCTTGGTGGATGTAAAAACTTCATTTGGTGAAATCTAATCCTACTTATTATCCTTTTATTTTCTATGTTTTGGATGTTTAAGTGATGTTTAGATTATGGATTAATTTGTGATATTATTTAAATTGTGATCCCGACTTTGATTAGTTTCATTTATGGATGCTTAATTGCTTAATCTATATGTTTGATTTGTGTGGTTAATTATCTATTGCATGTGGTTAAAACGAGAGTTCAATTATGTGTCTTAGGAATTAATTGAATCATTTCATCATGTGGGTTATGTGGATTAATGTGGGAAGAGTTGGAGACGACCTCTCATGTTTAGAACTACATAAATGGACACTAGAGAGGTTAGATCGAGAGGTCAATTAATCTAGTGAGGGGAACTCAACCTTAGTGAATTCATAGTACCTAGAAAGGAAATATTACCTATGATTTAGTACCTTTTATGGAACTCGTACGTGTAATTAGTATCTATTGGGAGGTGTTCGCTATGATATCGATCTTATGTGCTATTTTGGGGCCTTTGTAAGGGCCTACATCCTCTTCATCTTGAGAGAGAGTTTAGGTGGAATTTGTGATCGCTTTTACTATGGTAGCTTAAATTGGGAGGCAATTAGATGTGTTACATGATTGATCCATTTGAATTGCATCATGAAAACTTCCTTTGCATTGAAAATTCCAAAAATATTGTAATTAGTTTCTTTTCTTGTTTTTATTATCTCTCTTCTCGGTCGTCCCTAACTAATACGAGACTATAACTTGAAGGCCATAAATCCTAAATTTTCTTGGATTCGATAAATTCTTTAATTGGTCATCCCGACTATTAACGACCAATTAGAAACTCATTCAGAGGCTTGGTTGGAGAACAGAGCAATATTTTCAGAGGTCCCGCAGAAAAACTTGCAAGCCCTGATAAACGATGAAGTGACCAAATGCTTTGCTGACATGGTAAGAAAGATGTCTGAGACTGGTGGAGTCCTTCAGCAAGCAGTAGCTCCCTCACCATTCCAAGCAAAAATCAACAACGCTCCTCGGCAACATGGAGTTAAATCCCCATCTAGTTTAGTCTTCGATTGCGACTATGATCCTTACTCTTATATTGAAAAATATCTGATGTGGATGAGGGCTCAAGGCGCGAATGAGGTCACATTGTGCAAGATGTTCTCCCTGACCATGGGAAACAAGGCCCACGCCTGGTTTAGAGCGGTTCCGGCAGCTTCCATCAAAGGCTGGGGGGAACTGATGGAGACGTTTCTAATGCAATATTCCTACCTTGGAGCCCCTAAAGAATCGAAGCACAAACTAGCCAACATCCGCCAGGGATCAACAGAAAGCTTGCGGGATTTTCTGAAGAGGTTCAACGAGCAGAGGTCAATGGGAGAAGTCATGGGGGATGAGGCATGCCTCATCACGGTGATGAGGGCATTTTACCCAGAAACTAGCTTGTGGAAAGCAGTACAGCTGAAACTGTCCGCGTCCTACGCGACCTTCACAGTTATGGCAAATGAATACATCCAAGCCGAGGACATTTCTAAGATGGCGAAGAAAGCGAGCAATCAAAGCACTTCGGCAGAGCCGGGTAGGAAGAAAGTAAACACATGAGGGACGAAGAAATACAATACACCTGCTACGTTCAATCCTTTCACAGAGGATACCGAGGTGCAACAAATGTACGAGGAACTAAAGTCGGGCATCAACCTGAGCGTGGCCGAGGTCTTTTACTATGTTAAGGATTAGCAAATCCTTCGGACACCAAGACCAGTCTTACAAACATCAGAACTCACCAATCCTAAAAAGTATTGCATGTACCACCTGACGCATGGCCACAACACTGATCAGTGCCGAGACTTAATCACGGAATTGTGGAAGCTGTTCAAGGAGGAAAAGTTGAGAGGAATGCTGCAGGCTCCGAGGCCGAGGGTGTATCGGAGAGATGCTAATCTTCTCCCTTCTTCGGGTCGACAGAGGTCCCCGAACAGAGGAAGGAATGGAGGAGCGATGCCTATACCCCTCTGCCTTCAGGCCGACCACCAGTGTTTGACAGGATAGGAGGACAAGCTCTGAGGGGAGACAGACCCAGGGAAATACACATGATGGAACCTATAGAGGAGATCCCTTACGTCGGATCCTCTCAGGCGTTCACCACATCATCAAAAAGAAGGAGGAAGACAGAGCTGAGAGATTTGAACCAACAAATCTCTCAAATATGGTCATTGGCCTCGGAGACGAAAGGGATAACGAAAGCCGACTTCATTTTCACGGAAATGGATTTTATAAGGTAAGTACTCCTAATTCTGATCCTTTAGTCATTTCATCTGTATTATCGGGAGTCAAAGTTCATAGATGTCTGGTAGATACCGGAATGTATGCCAATATAATCTTTAAAGAGATATTTGAAAATATGGGAGGGAAAAGTCACAACAAGGTGAGGCCTTGTAGTGACGAAATCAAAGGATTTGGCAATTCGTTGGCCAGGCCGACCATGGAGGTAGACTTATCCGTCTAGTTGGAAGGTTCGGATGGAAAAACTTGGATGCAGAAACAGCTAACATTCAAAGTCGTAGACCAGGCCTCTATATATAACTGTATACTGGGGCGTCCGTTAATCCATGCCTTCAGAGCTATCCCGTCCACCCTTCATCAATGCCTCAAATTTGCCACGGCAGATGGCAGGGTACCGACTGTGATAGGAAATCAAAGGAGGCAAGAGAGTGCTCATTCATGGAAAAATTAGAGAGCTTGAGTTACCATGACAAGGATTATGAGATGCTAAGTTTTGAAGACATCATGGAGGAATGAGAGAAATAAGGGAATAATGTGCTCCTCGTAATAACCTAAGTACATCCAAATCCAATAGATCAGGAAATGGAAAAGGGGGAGAAATTGGCGAAGGAATCGAGGCAAATGCCATTAACACCCGATAAGGATCCAAGGACGAAACTACAAGAAGGAGCCTCGACGGCTGGAAAAACAGAGGTGGTTCAGCTGGACCCAGAGAATGCGGACATCAAAGTTAAGATCGGGACAGAATAGAAAAGCGAATTCAAGAAAGAATTAACCCAACTATTTTGGACGTGTTCGTCTGGAACCCGAACAAAACACCGGGAGTACACCTGAAGTACGCTTGTCACAGATTTAACATCGACCCCAACATCCCACCATTCCTCCAGAAGAAGATAAAATTTAGCTCAGAGAAGAACGCAACTATGGAATTAGAAGTGCATAAGCTGTTGGCGAGTAGAAGGATCAGCTAATGCAAATACCCGATAAGGGTACGAAATCTGGTCATGGTAAAAAAGAAAGAAGGATCGTGGAGATTATGCATTGATTTCACAGATCTGAATAAGGCGTGCCCCAAGAATAGTTACACCCTCCCATCAATTGACCAGATGGTCGATGCCACAGCGGAACACAAAGTCATGAGCTTCATGGATGCATTCTCAGGGTACCATCAGATCCCAATGCACCCAGAAGACAATGCAAATACGGCTTTCTTCTGTAGAAATAAAGTCTACGAATGGAACAACATGCCATTCGGTCTGAGGAACGCGAGCGCAAACCAATCAAAGATTGGTAAACAAGATGCTTGAAGGAGAGATTGGGAATATAGCTGAGGTATACGTGGATGACACCGTGGTGAAAAGCCTAAAAAGGATGGATCATTTCGATCACCTAAAGAGAGTATTCGGAATCTTCCGACATAATAGAATGAAGTTAAACCCAAAGAAGTGTACGTTCGGAGTAAGCAAGGGGAGCTTCCTCGGATACTTGGTTAGTTCGAGGGGGATCGAGATGAATCCAGAGAAAGTGGAAGTGATCCTAAAGATGACTCCCCCGAGACACATGAAAGAGGCTCAGAACCTGACAGGTAGGCTGGCCGCCTTGAATAGATTCATGTCAAAAACATCAGACAAGTGCAAGCATTTCTTCTACATCATAGAAAAGGTCAAGTTTGAATGTACAGATGAGTGTGGAAAAGCAGTTGATGAGATCAAAAATGAACTATCGGATCCTATGATTCTCTCTAAACCATCACCAGGTGAAACACTGCTGCTGTATCTAGCAATGTCAAAAATGGCGATCAGTTCAGTACTGTCAAAACGGAAGAGAAGAACCAAAAATTAGTATACTTCGTAAGTCAATCTTTGAGCGATGCGGAACTCAGGTACCGGCAATGGAGAAAGTAGCCTACGCACTCGTTATGAGTTCAAGAAAGCTATGACCATATTTCATGGAGCATACCATAGAGGTACTAACAACATTTTCATTGAGACAAGTACTCCAGAGGCCGGATGCAGCTGGAAGATTGCTCAAGTGGTCCGTCGAATTGGGACAATTTTATATCGCATACCTACCGAGGAATGCGATCAAATGATAGGTCATGGCTGATTTCATAGTAGAGCTAACTTTTCCTATGCCAACAGAAGAAGAAAGGAGAAAACCCTGGGTAATGCATGTGGATGGGTCAGCCACTGCATCAGCTTTAGGAGCCGGAATCATCATCCAAGCCCCATCGGGAGAGACCTTCTCAACGGCAGTCAGGTTCGATTTCCTGGCTACCAACAACGAGGCAGAGTACGAAGCCTTACTGAACAGATTAAGAATGACATTAGCCATGGGCGCTTATGAGTTGCTGGTTTATAGCGATTCTCAATTGGTAGTGAACTAGATGCGAGGGGAATACGAAGCTAAAGATGACCAGATGAGTCACTACAGAGGATTAGCTGCTGGCATGCTGTATAGGATCTAACACGTTTTTTTAAAATGCATTGATAGAAAGGAGAATATGGGAGCGAATGCATTGGCTAAGTTGGCCACGACCTCTAATGCAGAGGACCTCAACAACATCAATATGGTAAGACATGAGAGATCCTCGGATACCAGTGTTTGGGTTTTGAGTGATCAACCGACCAAAAAGTCATGGATGACGCCGATCCAAAAATATCTGGAAAATGGAGAAGTGCCCTCAGACAAAGACAAGGCCCATCAGATATGGCTTCAATTGGCGAGAAACATACTGATAGAAGGGAAATTGTACAAGAGAGGGTATTCTTTCGCACTCCTAAAATATCTGATTCCTGGGGAAGCGAGTTACGTACTAGCCGAAATACACGAAGACATATACAGGAATCATACAGGCAGAATCGCTTTGGCCTATAAAGTGATTAGACAGGGATATTTCTGGTCAACATTGAAAAAAATGCTACTTAGCACGCACAGTCTGTGCTACCTGTCAAAGGTTAGCACCGATCACAAGAATGCCCTCGGAGCAATTAACATCGGTTTTCAGCCATGGCCATTCGCAAAGTGGGGGATTGATCTGATAGAGCCGCTACCTATCGGCAAATGAGGAGTTAAATTTACCGTAGTGGTCGTGAACTATTTCACAAAGTGGGCAGAGGCCGAGGCTTTGGCGACCATCATAAAGGCTCGTATAAAGAAATTTATCTGGAAGAATATTGTATGCCGATTTGGCATACCCTATGCCATAGTCACGAACAACAGTAAACAGTTCGATAACGCAAAGCTAAAGAAGTTTTGTGAGGACTACAACTTCAAAAAGTGGTTCTCGACACCTTACCATCCTCAGTCCAACGGCCAAGTCGAGGCGATCAACAAGATAATCAAGCACACCTTGAAAGCAAGGCTGGAAAAACTAGATGGAAATTGGCCAGAGGAATTGCCCGGGGTCCTATAGTCGTACAGGACGACGACAAGAACATCCACTAACGAGATGCCCTTCTCGATGGCTTTCGGCACAGAAGCAGTGATCCCAGTAGAAATCGGAGAGCCCAGTCCCAGGATTGCATTCCATAGAGAGGAAGGAAATAATGAAATAATCCAGGAGAGACTAGACCAACTGGAGGAGAAAAGACTAAATGCAGAAGTGCATAACGCGATATACAAACAGAGGGCATAATGATTTTACAACTCAAGGGTGAAATTGAGGCAGTTCAAAGGAGGCAAATTGGTACTCCAGAAACTGTTAGGTCCAGCGGCGCAAGGCAGCAGACAGAACTGGGAAGGCCCATATGTGATCAAAAGGGTATTAGAAAAAGGGGCATACGAACTTGAAAAAGTGGACAGAAAGAGAGTGTCACACCCATGGAATGTCCAGCACTTAAAGAAGTACTATTAGTGAGCCAGACTGGGGGACAAACGAGGTTGATAATGCAACCTCTTACTACTTATAATCAAGGCACTAGGCCATACTTGAATAGAATCAATGCATTAGGCCAAATGAGCAGTGGGTTTGGGGACGATATTAAAAAGGGAAGAGTTGTATGAAAATTCTTGTTATGTAGCTATGGATATTTATTTATTAGAATATGAATCATTAAATTTGATCTCGGACAATAAGGAAGGAAGATCATAGCATAATATGAAAGGGGCTACAGAAAATCAATGGCTAAAACAAAATTAAAAATGGATAAATGGATGGTCTCGAAATAAAAGGGTAAAACCTCAAAAAAGACATGCCAAAATAGGGGGTAGACATTGATGGTGGAGTAGAAAGATATAATAGCGATATAGGAAATACAGAGATAAAAATGGAAGAAGGGAATCGAGATAAAGAAATAAATTTTGGAATCTCATCGAAATGGTAATAAAAAAATAGTTCGGGTAAAGGTCGAAATATTGGAATTGGAATAGAAAGATGAATTTTAGAATCTCGAGGTAAATTTTGGAATCTCATCGGAATGACAATGAAAAAGTAGTTTGGATAAAGGTTGAAGCATCGAAATCGGAATAGGGGGATGAATTTTGGAATCCCATTCGGAATAAAAAGGCAAATTTTGGGATCTCATCGGAATGAGAATAAAAAAGTAGTTCGGATAAAGATCGAAACATCAAGTAGAGGGATGAATTTTGGGAACCCCATCGGAATGGGAACGAAAAAGAAAGTCGAGGTACTTCAAAATCTACAAGGGGGAGGTACTTTAGAATCTCAACGGAATTAAATAAAGTTTAAATACGTAAGGAAAGGATCGACCGGACTCATACCAGTTAGCGCCAGAATAATAGAAATGTAAACGGGGAGATAGGGATTCGGAAAGTAACACAAACACGAGCATGATCGGCAAGCAGGACAAAGGTACATAACCATTCATAAATACAAGCCAACATATATCAGCAAACTCAGAGTAACAACAGACAATTCAACGAGTCACAAGTCATAATTGCAGAGAGTATTATCCAAAGCGATCAACAAAAGCAAGATATGGGGAGGAAGAAATACAGAATTCAAATTACAAACCATCATCGCAAATAAAGTTTTTACCCATACTGAAACCAAGAAAAGGAATGTCAATCTTTTCTCCAGCACTAAAAGACTAGAAGAGGTATGCCATCTTGTCCTCCATTTCTTTCAGTCGTGTTTCAGCCCGAATGGCTCTCTCCTTAGCAGCGCGTGGATAGATAATACTAACTTCCAACGCACGAACACGAGTCTCCATCTCCGTTAGCCTTGCTCGAGCCTCAGCAGCCTCAACTCTAGCAGCATCTCGGGCGATTTTCGCCTCCGTCAAACTTATCCTCACAGATTCTAGAGTGGCCTGTTCTACCCCTATTTCAAAATCCAGAGTCTCCACGTGTTCTTTCTGATAAGCAACAAGGGAAGCCAACTCCGCATTTTCAATCTCCAAAACATTCAATCTTTCTTTAAGACCAATGGAAGAACCTTCGAAACTACCAACCACCTGACTGGCAAATAAACGATAGTGATCCATGATATGTAAGAAAGTGGAAAGAGAGACAGCAGCAGCCCCAGCCATAGTGGCCAAACCAGAAAAATCCCGATGGAGAGAACTAGGGTCAATAATAAGTGGGGCACGGCGATTGAAACGACAAGAAGCCCTGAACGAACCCCTAATTCCACACTTCTTACAAATTAAGCTCATTCGACTCATCAGTAGTAGCTTTCCCGTGCATGTGAGCTCTCTCGACAGCCAGCCTTTCAGCTTCTACTTCTGTAACAATGGGATCAATAGGTACAACAACACCTTCGGGGTTCGGATTAACTGGAGGAATGGTCAGAATCGCTTGGGAGCTAGATTGAGGGATATTGGTATTAACTTTTCTCTAAGAAATAGCCGGTGGAGTAGGTCTCATCTCGGGCCCAACCATCATATCGTAATCTTCTAACCATGAATCATTTCCCATCTCGAGTTCGGAAGCCTTAGTCAGTTCTGGATCCTCTTCTGGATCTTCTTCCTCACCCTCGGATTCAGCGGTAGGGGGATCTGCAAAAGGGCACCTTTGAGGTGAATGCAAAGGACACAAGAAAGACAACAACGCACAAACTAAGGTAATTATTTCTCTCATCTCATTAACAAGAATATCAAACTCACCAACAGAGGGAGAACGGCGAGCGATGAAACTGATACCGGGTTGGTGAGAATATTCACCCCGCTCGTAGACACCCCGACGTCATTTTCTAAATAACAACATCATCGCAGTCCTAGAGAAGTCGACAGGGATGGAGAACCCAGGAGGAGTAGCAGTGGTGTGCTGTGATCGTTCCTGGGGAGGAGACAGTGGAGGCAAGGTTCTAACATGAGTAAGATCTCGAAGATCCTCGTCAAGCTTGAAATCCCCAGAGTCGACCGACAAACCTTCGAAATTATCTTCTTCATCACAAGAGGGGGATTGAGCTGAGTAGTTAGGATCAGCTTCTTCATCAGAAAATTCGTATACATATTTGTGGCGAGATAAGGATGAACCTGCGACAGAGATGGTGGATCCCACTGGAGACAAGGCATCTCGAAGTTCATCTGGAAAAATAAGGAACATGCATCAAATTCAGAACGAAGCAGCTGGACGAACAAAAAAACCACAAGATAGCAAAAAGTACCAGCGGTGGCACCATGGCCAAGGGTAAATAGCCCAACCGAAATGAGAATGGGTTCTTGAAGTAGGGGAGAAGCACGATAAGTATTCCCACCTGAGGACAGAATCTTGTAAACACGACGGAATCCATCACTTAACTGCACAAGCTGATGACGAGGAGGACCTGCGCAAAATAGTAATGGAATATTAGAAGTCCCAAAAGCCTTTCAGAGCCAGAAAAAGAGACAAGAACCTTACATTTGCCCAAGGGGAGGAACCGACAAGGAAAGGTCACTGGGACACCATTCACTTTTAGCCAAAACCAAGCTTGCTCCCAGCTTTTTCCAATAACATCGAAAGCACCAACAAAATGATGGTTGTCCTGAGGAAGCAGATGATAAAAGCCACCAGAATGACTAGACAGAACATAGAAGAAAAGTTACTCTAACTCGGATGGATCCTAAATAGTATGACCCAAAATATAGAACAAAGACATCGTAGATATAAGACGCAACCAAGAGGAAGGCAGCAGCTGTCCAACAGCCATATCCCACCTTTGCAGTAGCAGACCTACGACAGGAGGGATGAGGAGGCGCAAACCAGCAAGAAATAAAGAATAATAAAAGGCGGTACACTCAGGAAGGGGCTCAGAAATCGGAACATCATCAATAGCAGGAAGAAAAACAATGTCAAACGACCATACATCCGGTGGATCTCACCAAGACGCTCTACAAAAAGTTGAGAAGGAGGCATCCACTCAAGGCGCTGAGCCACGCCCTAGAATGCAGTCCCCATATCACCGATATCCCAACGCACCGGAAGATAATCCATCATGTTCAAAGGTAAGAGGGCACCAAACTCCTCGTCGATAGGTATCGACGTACCGCCAGTAGCCACAGTCGGTATGAAAGGAACTTCCTCCCGGTCGGGTGAGGAAACAGATGGCAGATTATCCCCAGAAGAAGAGGAAGTAGACAAATCCCTCAAGTTGGTACGAGGCATCCTTCGAAGGTGATTGGAACTACGAACACCAGGCCGCACATGGCACTCCGGTGTAGAATCAGAGGTGTTCACCTCTTGAACATCGATCGACTGAGAAGTACCTTCAATAGACATTCTTGCTTATGAGGAACGAGAGTTAGGGTTTGATAAGAAGAAGAGATAAGGAAGATTTCAGATGTTGCCAGAAATTTGGGGAAATAGCTAAGGGAGAATACAAGGAAATATGTATCCACGTAGCACACGATCAAAGGCATGCCACTCCACGATAGGAAATGGCGGTTACACTCAGAAGTAAAGACAAAGTTACCAGAATACCCTCATAAGGTTAGTCAGCGGCAAATAAAAGTACTTCATTTTATAAGGAATGGATTACACAAGTGTTGGGGAATCATAATAAAATCCTACAACTTGGAGAAGGAAAGGAAAATACAAGGAATATTCATAATAAACTCAAGTAAGGGAGTACATCCGGCTTGGTACCGAGGGCTCGGTAATACTTCATTTGTCGATAAAGACACCTTCAGAATCGACAGCATCCGTGGACTTCGGGCCGCGCATCCTCGGAAGAGCCTAAGGGTGCTCCCAAGGTCATCGAATCCAACGAGATATCGACCATTTCAGCACTACTAGAAGGGGAAATACTTTCCAAAAAGGAAGGAGCAACGAGAATAGTAACATCCTTGGGAACTGCTGTAGTAGCAACTTGATCGGACGTGTTTGTGATGTTGGATCCGAGAGCCTCGGGTTCGAAGGATAGTTTACAGATGGGAACTGCCATAGATCCGATGGGAGGGACCGCAAGAGGATCCTCGACCTTCGAGTCAATTGCAGCAAATTCTAAAGCACCATCAGCAAAGACCTCATCCGACCCCGTCTCAGAAATTTTATCGGAATCTTCTTCAGGAATGTTCAGTATCGGTGATAAAGTTGGAATACTCACCAAGTAATCCCAAATCAAGCTTTGTCTTTAAAGATTCTCCCGGAGGCATCTTCTCCTGGCTGAGGGTTTAACGAAGGATACCGCGCATATCGTCCAAACAGTTGGGATAAGGTTTCTCGGAAGAGGCCTTCGCCATGGTGGTTGATGAGGAACAGAAGCAGTAAATTTTAGCTTTAGGAAGAACAACCTCCCTATAGCAGAGCTTGTCGGCCTCCAAAAGAAGAAGCTCATCCTTGACATGATTGCTAGGGCCTCATCTCGCTCCTTTTAGGCCTCAGCAGCAACATCCTTAGAATCTCAAACTCTCTGATTGAGCGAAGTCTCAGAAGCTTCTTTCTCATGCGGCATTTTCTCGAGCTTTATGTCAGAAGACATCTGAAGAGCATGAAGACTGTTCTGGGCTCGGGTCAGGTCAACATGAAATTGATCATCTTTCACCTTAATCTCTTCTTGGTGCTCAGCCTCTATGGTTACAACCCTATCCGTAAGCACCTTATTTTGAAACTCCAAAGCACTATTTTCCTTCTCAGAACTGGCCAATAGACTATCATATCGAACACGTAGGGTCTCGAAGCTCTCCTTGAGCTCGGCTCTCTTATCCTGCTCAACCCTCAATTCTCCTCGAATTTGAGCCTCAGCAGTACTCGCCTCGAGGGCTTTCCGCTCATGGTCTTTTGCTTTTTGGTGAAGCGAGGCAACTTCATCTTGTAAAATAGATTCGCGCCTTTCCAATTCAAAGATACGACGCATGGAATTCGCAACATGAAGTGCTTGCTGACCCAGATAAGTGGCAGTGCTATAGAGGGAAGCCCCAGCAGACATACTTTCAATATGACTAAGAAGCTCTTTAGTACAACCTTTAAAAGGGAAAGTAGCAGCATGTGCTAAATAAGCCGGAGTATCAAAATCAAACAAGGGCTCTTGAGTGTGGAGAAAGGTCTTGCAAGCCTCATCCAGGTGTCCATATTTCCTCGAAAGTTCCTGGTCGACTATCTGGTTTATGGGAAGATACGGAGTAGCCTCTTCCAACAGGGGTAAAGCGGGAGGAACAACCTCAGTCGACTAATGATCATAATCCCAAGAACGCAAGGGGATCTTCTCCTGATAATATCGCCAAATCTCAGAGGGAGTATAATGAGGAGCAAGCTTGCCGAAGAGACCCTCAAAGGGATTTTTTAGGAGACTCGGACCAAAAGCAGCAGTACAATCAGGGACTAAATGGGAGGAGATGCCAGGAATCTCGGAAACACTGGTCGGTGACTTAGCAGAAGCTTCGAGAAAAGGGGATGAGCCGATCTCACAAATGTCCATAACCTCCCGAGGGACAGATTCAGGTACACCAGGGGAGCTGACGTCAATACCTCCAGCACTGTCATCTCGAACCTTCTTTGAAGGACGAATGACGAAAGCAGTACTGTCACGGGTCTCTTCATCATAACTTTCATCATGCAAATGATACTTCCTTTTCGGGGCCATGAATTAGGCGACAATGACCTTGGAATTATCCTTTTTAGACTTCGGGCTTTCGGAGCTCTTTTGAAAACCTTCTCTTCGGCACCTGAGACCTTCTTCTCGGTAATACCAACATCTCACCTCGGAGAGGGAGGATCAGAAGGATCACGGATCTTGATAGCCATGAGGGGCTGCATGACGAGAGGGACTTCAGCAATCTTCTTGGAAGGGACCTGAGAAACCTTCTTCTTTCCCTTGCTAAGGGCGGCCTGCTTACGAGCAAATGGAAGAGTAGCAATGCGGGCAATATCAGACATGAGACACTTCTCCTCCCCTGAATATAATGGAAAGAAAGATAAATACTGGAGAGAAGCGAGGATAAGAGTAGGGGAAACACTATTACAATTATCAATGAAATGAAACAAAGAAAGCGATAACAAAAAAATCACCTGGCATGGCTATAGCCGAGGAAGTAAAACCAACAACAAAAAGGTTAATGCAATTAAGAATGGACTGATAATCGCGCTCCTCCTCGGGGAATCTACGGACGCGATGGAAGGCATCTTATAACTCAGGCGACAACTTCTCAAGAGCACACGACTCACTTACTGCGTAAAATAAGAAAAAAGGGTTAGAGTAATTCAAATAATGTACAAAAGAACTGAAATACATACACGTACTGAGATCAGGTCTGAAGAAGGATCTCCGGGAGAACACAGTGGGATTCCAAGGGTCCTCAGAATCAAAGACTTGATGACCCCTCCACGGCCCACGAACCCAAAACCAATTATCCTTCCATTTTTTGACGGAACTAGGCAAAGAGGCAATAAGGTTAGAATGGCGAGGCGCTAAGTAGTAATATCTCTTCATCCTAGCATTCGGGGAGACCTATAAAGGAAATTAATCTCAGCAGTACTCAATAATGAATACTTCATCAAACGAAAGAGAACCAAAATCCCCATCAGAGTGGCCCAACCGTTGGAAGCCAACTGAGTAGGGACTATACCCAAAAATTCGAGAACTTCCCGAATGCAGGGGAGAAGAGGGAACCCAAGGCCTAGTTCAAGCTGCAATTCGTAAGTCGCAACAGCATTCGGATGGACAAAACATATTATAGCACCAGAGGAAGGAAGAGAGAACTTAATATCGTCTCCATATTGAAATTTACCGATGGCAATAGTGGCATTTTTCTCTAGCCAAGAATCATCTAGAGTAGAAGAGAAATCCACAGCAGAATAGGAAACCTCATCCCCCCATTTCGAAAGCTCCCCGAGATGAGCCACCAGTCCAGAGCTAGCATCGACCATCTCGGTGTTGTGCTGCAAATAGAAATTTGACACAAATTTGGCAACCATTTGATCAAAGGCAGATTTAGAAGGGGAGTGAGAACTCGAACCCTCTTTTGGGTGAGGAAGAGAAGACCCATCACTCCCAAGCGAAGAATCAGTAGTACGTGAAGGGGATTTCGAGAATGAGTGAGAGCCCTCGAGATCCATGATTCGCCAAATTAAAAAGGAAACGGAGGGGTATGCAAAGGAAATAGAGAGAAGAAACCCTAGACGACAGTGATAGAAAAAATGGGAGAAGAGAGTAGACTGACGAAAGTTTCAAACGCGAAGAATTCAGAAACACTGAAAAAAGTAAATCAGAGAAAGAAGGAAAATAAGAGGAGAGAAGTGGTACCTGGAAGAGAAGAGAGAGAATACAATATAAAAGGAATTGCAATCGTCAATAAAATCAAAGGGAGAAAAAGAAGGGGAAGAAAAAGGTAAACTGACAGAATTTTAAAATTTTAAAATTTGAATCAACAGTTACACTAAATACCAGAAATAACCCCGACCTCGCGGAAATATCACGGCAACCCCGGTAATCTAGAGATGGTAATAATAAGGAAAAGCAATAAGAAATCGAGGCGGAAAAATGCAGAAATCAAACATACTGAAGCATGAGGGATATACCCGCAAAATACCAGTCGACCCTAAATAATCTCAAATCATGAGATTATCTAGGCTCGAGGGGCTAATGTTATGGGTATTATATCCCCCATGCCTAATGAGCCGGAAGCCCAACAAGCTAATGTACTAGGAAGAAGAGGCCAGCTACAAAGAGATCTAAGAAGGAGGAGAACGACAAATCAAGGGCTGAAAGCCTAAGAAGATAAGACCAGGAAAGGGCCAAAGAGCAGAAAGCCTACTGAAAGGATAGAGGGTCGAGATCCCTCGGCAGAACACCCCGGCTCCGAAGCCAAGGGGGACATCCAGGAGCTCGGACGAATACTAGAGCCTCGGAAACTGACCCAGCCGAGATGGAGAGGAATATCATAACTGTTGGGCAAAGTACATACACAACTATGAGAAAGGCTAGTGGCGACAGGCAAGAGGACAGGAATAACAGTAAGAAAGGATGTCTTGGATAACACTCTCACACTAATGGATAACAACAACAAGCATGTCTCTCTTCGTTCCACCAATGGGAAGTCAGCAAAGGACAGGGAAAGACCTGTTGTGCTCTACAAGACATCAGGTGGCTCTCTACACCAGCTGCAAAAAGTCGTCGGTGTACCAGCAACCCCCATTGATGGCTGCTTGTCTTCATCCAGGTAGCACAACGGGATTGAACAATCATTAGGGTTTTGTTGGTAGTATAAATAGCTTCTCTCACAAGAGAGAGGCAGATTACTCATTCTCACTTTAAACATTATACTTGTAAAAGGGAAGGTTTATGAGTGTTGTTCTAAGGGAGAGTAATAAAATATCGGTGAAGGCTTTTTGGTGGAATTCCCCTATCTCTCCTATATTTACATGTTGTTATGTTTGATTGTGATCGTTTTTAGTTTAGTTATACATCTTATTCTCTTTCCTTAATCTAAAATATAACAAGCTAAGAACACACATCAACATACTTCATATTAAATTCTAAGATGAAATGAAACTTTCTCCTTTCTTTCTCTGTTTGCAAGCAGTGTGGATGAGTATCAATTGGAATTTAAATACATGCGGATGTTTTTCCCTACCAAATACTTGTAGTTATGTTAAAATTACTTAGTTTCATTAAATTTCTTTACGATGATGAAACACCTTCCAATTTTCAAATTGTTCAATATTGTAGTTTAAGAATAAAATTTTTATTTATATTTTTTTTATATGTTGTTACTAGTCCGGTGCCCGCGTGCGACGCTGGTTATCGTGTTTGTTATATATTTATTATTTTTAAATAGAAATCAATCATAGTTCTAAATAATTGAAAATATAATTTTTTGATTGTTCAAGAAAAAATGCCTTAAGTTATATAAATTCAATCGAGTGAAGTATGCATTCTCTATTTATTTTATATTAATATATTACAATTTATTTTCACATGTCATTTTTTACTTTAAATCTAGTTTTCATGGTGTTTCTAAAATTTATTATTTTATTTTATACACATAATAAAATTAAAATTTCTAATAGTTGATATATTAAATTCAAAATTATCCATATTAATAAAAATAAATAAAAATGAATCCACATGTATACAGACTCTTATATAAAATTTAATAGTATACTTCAAAAAGTGAAATGATATCCAATTAATTATTTAAATCAAAATTTGAAAAATCTCTCTATACACCATGTTGAGTCTTATTTGTTAATTTTCATTCATCGTCAAGACAAAGCATCTTCAATCCTCTCTTGCTTTTCACTCTGAAAACTGCTACGAACAGTTTTCCATGTTTGAAAACATGTCTCGTCAAAAATACACAACACATGATAGAGATTGTCCTTGACTTTTATTAATAGTCATATTATAGCAAACCTTAATAGGGAATCGTTTCTCTGAAATTTTAATTGAACAGATTCATCAAACGGACAGAATATCATTCTAGGTATGAATCCTAAATCTCCAACATTATTTTCCGACAATATTTTAGCTCTCAATAACATGATTTTCCATTCTTATATGCATTAGGAAAATGTAATTTTTAATGATTATTATTATTATAAAATATCATACTATTCATCTTCAAGTTTAATAGAAATCATCTTTATTAGATTGTCTTTGACATCAACATTTGTCATATTTTCAATTTAGGTGACAATTCCTATTATATCTAAATACCATATTTCAAAAAATGCTAGGTATTTTAAATAATTTATTCAATAAATATATATATATATATATTTAATTTATTTATTTATTAAATAAATATATATGTATCATATATAATAAAAATAGTGAATTATTCAATAAAAATCATGTTTAGATATATAATAAAAATAGTGACAATTCCCATCAAATCTAAACACTATTTATTTTTAAAAATCATAAATATTCATTTAACCTTATTATAACACCTCACATTTTTACAAAAATAATAAATACTCATTTAACCTTATGATGACACCTCACATTCTTACAAAAATCATAAATACACAATTCACCTTATCATGACACATCACATTTTTTAAAAAATTATAAATACACGATTCACCTTATCATGACACATCACATTTTTCAAAATCTAATTTAGGTAACTTATTTTGTTTTAATATATATAAGAAGATATATACTTATATAAAAAAAATAAAAACTAATTGTGTAATTAGTGAGGATTCAAACCAATGGGAGTATAATTTTAGTATTATTATTTTTGGGTATATTTAATAAATCTGGAGCTATGAATAGCCAATCCCTTTAATTTTTTATTTTTAGATGAAATGATCCTCTCATTTAGTCATTTACGTCCAAAATATTCCCAAAATTATTTTTTCTACACACCAACTATAAGTTCGACTTTTATATTGGATAGAAAAATACCTGGTAAATAAATTAAAAGATTACGTCTCAATTTCAAGCCTTTAGCCCTGTTTAATATAATTACCTGACAGATTCTCATTCACCCCTAGATGTAATTTTCAGTTTTCACAATACATAGGCCTTAAAAATTAGTAAGCTTTACTTTTAAGTAATTTATCATCTTTCTGTATCTATTTCTCTCAAATTGATTTTCAATTAAGAAGGATATACATACCTTGGTTTATATAATTGAATGAAGATTCAACTAAATGCCAAATTGGTCTATATAATTGAAGCCTAATTATGAGACTAAAAACATAATACACCACCTAATTACTGGGAGCAAGTCTGGCGCGAATGCTAGACCGTAAACATGAGACTATTTCAAACAAGTTTTTGATAAATACCAAAAATGCCTATCCAAAAAAAACTTATCGCGTCCTCCCACAATTTTTGTAACCATAAAACTCAGATCGCTGATTATGCTGTATGCATTCGTGTGGATAGTTCTGTATAAAAGTGAATAGCACAAACTATTGTGACAACGGAAATATAAATATAAAACAAATGAAAGAAGAATAGTTGGTCAAGCACTCTCACAAGTGTGCGTCTATTTGCACCCCGCCTTCCACTGCACACAGTCTACACAATGCACAATGCATGTTGCACTCACATTTATTAAGCAGCTTCATTTCTCCAGGAAGTATTCTGGAGGCGGTTTCTTGACCGGAGCTCCTCTTGACTCCTGTATTTCATGTAAACACTAGAGCATCAATTTGAATATCATCACCTTTTGAATGAACTTTCCATCTACTTGGAGATTGAGTTAGTCAGTTTGATTAATATAATCCTATAACATACAAATATATAAGAAGAGAGAGAGATGGATGTTTCTCTGTCATCCGGGATGAGGCCAGATTAGACCTGGAGTTGCATTATATACTGATACTCTGCAAAAATAACTTACGTAATGCTAACAAGACAAACATATTCAATACCTGTGGAGCAGCTTCAAAAACACGAAATTCTCTCAAGTTTTCTTTCAATTGGAGAATTGCTGCTACATTTCCACATCTACAGCATAACCAAAATCCATAACTTATTCATGAAAGAAGAATCCAATCCCCATGTTTTAGGGCATCTTTTACCTGTAACAGTAATTTGGGGCAGACCACACAGTGACTATCTGGTTGCTAAACATCCATTTGTAACCTTCCATTACCAACTGATGAGCACGGCAAATGTAGTCAAGATCATTTGTGCGATTAAACTCAGAGACAACACTTCCACCAAATAAGAAACCAGCTCCACGGGGACTCAAACCCCACCCATCAACTATGTCTTCTGGATCAGACCATAGAAGATCACACATGGCACCTTCATGAGTAACTTCTTGCTTGCGGTCGATTACACGAATCTATTTTATAAAAAGAATCAATAACTATCATCATTTTTTTTAGCAAAGAAAGAAATCTCAGGCTAAAAATATAGATAGACCTGGTCTAACGTGGAAATTGCTGGAGACAAACCACCATGAACACAAAATACTCTGTTCTCTATGAGCGCTGATAGGCTGCAAGAGATACGTAAACCAGAAACATGATATTAGAGCAGCCTGTTACAAGAGAAGCAACACCAAGGACAAGGAAGGGATGTAAGAAGCGGTTACATAAAACACATGTTTCTATATTAATTAAATTAATATTTCAAAATTTGATGCAGCAAACAACAATTTATCTTCTTCCTCTTACAGACCCTAAAATATGAAACTCAACAGCACCAAGTTCGTCTTTTCATTTTAAAGGGACCTGTAAAACATCTAGAAAATCCTGACCTTAGGTAATCAAAAATATCAGTGCAATATCTCCAAACATTGACGGAGCCATATTTCCGAAGGCACTCATCATAGAAACCATACACCTGGACAAGAAGAACAGAAGTAAGTATTATGAAATAAATTAATAGCTAAAATTTCACAAAAACAAGAAATGAACCTGTGTAATCTGTCGGCTCTCATGGTTTCCCCTGATGAGAGTAATCCTATCAGGATATCTTACCTGCCAAGTGCATCATCAGAAGTCAATATAAGGTATTTGTCCATATCAATAATCGTGGAACGTAAGATATCTGCCCTGTCAATAACCCTGTTGACCAAAAATACTGGGCATCATATAAAACGAAAGCACTTATCATGCAGATAAGTTGATAAAACGGTTACCTTCAGAGCAAGCAGAAGCAAGAATGTCTCAACTGAGTAAAATCCTCTATCAACGAAATCTCCAAGAAACAAATAATTTGTATTTGGACAATCACCGCCTACTTTAAAAAGCTCTTTCATGTCGTAGAATTGACCATGAATGTCACCGCATATCTAATCCGACAAATATAAAAAAAAAAAAAAAGAAAACCATTGTTAATTACTAATGGGATGAATCAGTTCAAGACAAGAAATATATGATATCATAGTAGTAAAAGGCAAGGCATAGTTTCTTCACACTTGGAATGGCAAAATCAATCCTCAGCAAGTAGTTTCAATGTGCATATGACTGCTTAGCAAGTAACTAATATTTAACAAAATAATTTCATTAATGGGGAAGCATAAGTGGGTGGTCTCAAAGAAAAAACTGTGTCCTGGCCCCAGAAGACTCACACATGACACAACAGAATAGTTTTTTAGGTTGCAATTGACCCAAAATGACTCAAGAAAACACCCTCCTTACCTGATAACAATTCTAATGTTTCTCTCACCCTAGGGCCTGGTTGTTTTCTGAAGGCAACACTTTTTAGCTTTCTTAACTAACAGCGGTCGGAGTAGATGCAACTTGTTATGTTATGTAATGTACAAGTTTCTGCAATTCACACTAATTGGTCAGTTAGATTATTCTATGTTCGTGATAATTGAATTCGAAATGTAGTAATATAATTTTTTCATAATTAATTTTTGCGAAATTCCTTCACCCCCAAGCCCAGTTAAATTGTAATTAAGATTTATTTTTAACTACATACTTCTAACCTTTTATTCTTTTATATAAATATGAAGTACCTAAAAGCAGCTTACAGATGAAATTGCAGCTTATCACCTTCTCCACTCACTAATGAAGCAACAGACATTTGCATGTTAAATGGTGTAGATTGGATCAATTATCTAGCTGAAGCTTGGTTTAGATGACTTATATTAGAAAACATTATATTGAAAACACATAATACAGGGAGGTCAAAAATTCATAAAAATTCCAGCTCAACCTATTATATTCATACACTCCAACTCAGAGCTAGCTCAGTTACATAGTTGAGCAGTGGAGTACCTGAAAATGGTAAAATCACAGATAAGATGTACCTATGCCACCTCAGTCATGAAAGTTAGCACAACCATCAACCTAAAATGGATGATAATGTCCTCCTATACGCTGGAAAATATAGGGTGTGAACAGTAACAGTGATAATAAGTTATGCCAATTGTAAAGAAACAAGACCAATTCATCCCAGGTAAAGGTGTCTTCACTGCATAAATACTCCATAATATATATTCTCTCAATTACTTTATCTTCTCAGTGTTCTCTAATTTGAGCTCGTTGAACTTGATGACCGAAGTGTAAATGCTAGAAAATCGAACATTTTGTTTGTCAGAGTTTGATGGACTACTAAACTCGGTCCATATTTGGCGATCCAACAAGTCAGTTAGTATTAGAGGCGATTTTTGGGGCCTGTTTTTGTGCTTCCGGCTTAGTCACAGTCGATCCTAAAGCCCATTAAAATACACAATAGCTATAATAAATAACAGTTCTCCCCAAATCATAGTGAAAATCCCTGGCATGGTAGTCTTTCCAAAGGCGATTGAATTGTTGTTACTTGTTCAGTTTTTCTTTGTGCTCTTAAAAATATTTGTTAAGTGCTTCACACGGCATAAAGAGTAAAATAATGTACTAGTTCATAATGCATCTTTATTCTTTATCAACTTACAAAAATCTTCGTTTTTTATAATTCAAACTATTTTAACTTTAACATTCTTTCGATGCAGGGATGAAGCCACAAAAAATGAGAAATCAAGTCGAAAAACATCAAAACTGGGATATAACTTAAATTATTTGAATTTTATAGTGAAAAAAACGAAGTAATTATAGCCAATTCTCAAATAGAAGAACAGAACTATATGATCAAATTACAAATCACTCAGATTTTCTCGCACTGAGTCACAACTCAAACCCCTCCCACCGTGCAAGCAAAGATTATAAAACAGAAGCTATTGAGGCCAAACTAATGGAGAAAGAATGAATTAAAATTACTCACAGTGACGGGGGCATCAACGCGCTGAACATTGCTCTCTTCGACGAGGATCTCCATAGCTTTGAGGCAGAGAGCCTTGACTTCAGCTTCCGTGAGCGGTTCACATCTTTTTAGCTGCTCAATCTGCCGGTCCAGGTCTGACATATCTGCAGATTCCAACCTCAAACACTTTTCTGCGAATAAATCAAACCCCTATCCAATTGGGGAACTTTTTTCCTTTCATAGACAGAATTGGCGCTAGCAGTGTGAGGATCACGAGTTGCTATGCATATTTTGCGGGATTTTCGTCCTCGATCTCTCGCTACAAATGGGGATTTCGCGATTCGCGCTAAATTATTTCGGAGTTTTGAATCCCCCTTCTATAGTATTAGATTATTCGCTATTGGGCCAATTGCTAAGGATTATTGTGGTAATCTCACAACTCCCAAGAGAGCTCTTTCAACACTTTTTTTTGTCACTGGATTTTTTTTTTAATTATTATTATTGTTGTTGATGGGTTGTTTTTAGCTAGTTAATTTCGGGATTAAGAAAATAGATTAAGTGGTGTAACTGAGCTAAGAACGAGCATAATTAAACACAACTAACAAGTAAATATGTAAGAGATGAGAAATCCAACCAAAACCCTTAACCAATTTTATTACTCTTCTCAAGAACAATACTCATAAAACCTTCTTAATTACAAGTGTAATATCTCAAGTAAGAATGAATGACATGCTTCTCTCTTGTGAGAGAAGCTAATTATACTACCAACAAAACTCTAATGATCGTCCAATCTCCTGATGCCACCTGGACGAAGACAAGCAGCCATCAATGGCCTGGCCGGTACACCGACGACTTTTGGGGTTGGTGCAGGGAGCCACCTGGTGTTTAGCAGAGCGCTGCAGGTTTCCTTTTGTCCTTTGCCTGTTTCCCATTGGCGGATGAAGAAGGATGTACCTTTCGTGTGTTGTCTTCTAGTTGAGAGTGCTGCTCAAGACATCCCTTCTTACCGTTATTCTTGTCCTTTAGCCTGCCGCCACTAGCCGTTCTCATAGTCGTGTCTGTACTTTGCCCAGCAGTTCTGATAATCCTTCCAGTCGTCGGATGGGTCGATTTCCGAGGTTATGCTATTCCCCGAACTTTTGGACGTCTCCCTCGACCTCTTTGTCGGAGCCAAGGTGTTCTGCCGAGGGGTCTCGGCCCTCTATCCTTTTAGTGGGCTTCCTGCTCTTTGGCCCTTTCCTGACCTTATCTTCTTGGGCTCCTCGGCCCTTTGATGATGGGCTCATCTCTTGGGCCTCTTCCTGATTCTTCTCCGAAGTGTGTCTTTTGGGCCTGGGTCTTCTTCTTGGGCTGCCATTGTCCCACAGCTTTACCGTTCGTTCTGGGCCTTGGGCTTCTTTCATGCAGTATATTAGCTTGTTGGGCTTTCGGCCCATCTGACATGGGGATATAATACCCATAACATTAGCCCCTCGAGCTAAGATAATCTTATGGTTTGAGATTATCTTGGGTCGACCCGTATTTTTGTAAGTTATATCCCTCATGCTTCGATGTGTGTGATTTCTGTTTCTTCTCTTAGTCCCACGTTCTTTCTGTCCCCTGAATACTGGGGTCGCCGAGATATTTCCGCAAGGTTGGGGGTATCTCCAGTATTTGGTGTTTTTCATTCAAATTTCAAAATTCGAAAAATTTTGTCAGTTTGCTTTCTTCTCACCTTTCTCTCCCATCAACTTTTTCTCTTCCATCTTTCCCTCTAACGGTTGCGATTTCCCGCGTATTGTACGTTCTCCCTTCTCCTCCAAGTATCACCCTCTTTCCATATCCTCATTCTTTTCCTAAATTACTCTTCTTGGTTTCTTTGAGTTCTTCGCATCGTCATCGTCTAGGGTTTACTTTTGCGAATACCTCTTTCTGTATACCTCTTTCTCTCCTCCTATTCTCTCGCGAATATAGACCACGAGGGTTCTTCTTCTCCTTCGAAATCCCTTTCGCGAACCACTGATTCTTCACTTGGGAGCGATGGGTCTCCTTCTCCCCATCGAGAAGAGGGTTCGAGTTCTCGTTTCCTTTCTAAGTCCGTCTTTGACCAGACGATTGCCGACTTTGTGTCAAATTTTAGTTTAGGACACTGTGCCAATATAGTCGATATCGGTCCTGGGTTGGTGGCTCATCTCAAGAAACTTCTTGTGTGGGAAGATGGGGTTCCCTTCGCTGCTGAAGATTTTCCTTCCATCATCGACGATCGTTGGCTAGAGAAAAATATCATTATTGCCATCGATAAATTCCAATATGGGGACAATATCGAATTCTTCCTTCCTTCTTCCAAGGCTATGAAATGTAGTTCGATGATCATTTTGCTCTGTCAAATGTTGTTGCCGCCGATGAACTGCAGTTCGAGCTCGGTCTTTGCTTCCCTCTACATCCCTGTATTTGGGATGTTCTCAATTTCTGGGGCCCCCTGCGCAGCTGGCTCCTAATGGCTGGGCTGCTCTGATGGGGATTTTAGTTCCTTTTCATTTAATAAAGTATCAGTTGTTGAGTACCTCTGAGATCAACTTTCTATATCGGCTTACTTCTAATGCCAGGATAAAGGGGTTCTACTATTTGACGCCCCATCATACCAGATTGGTTGCTTCTTTGCCTAGCTTGATTAAAAAAATGAAAAGATCATTGGGTTTGGATTCGCGGGCCGTGGAGGGGGCCTGGTCTTTTTGATTCTGAGAATCCCCAAAATCCTACCGTGTTTCCAAGGAGTTCCTTCTTTCAGCCTGATCTCAGTGCGTGTATGTATTTAAGTTTCGTTCTACCTCTTTTCCTTTACTAACTTTTCTCTCTCTTCTTATGCAGTAGACGAGTCGTGTATCTTAGAAAGTTTATCGATCGAGTTTCAAGACGTCTTCCATCGTATTCGTGAACTTTCCGACAAGGAGCATTTTTCCAATCTATTCTCACTTGTCTCAATCTCTTCACTGCTGGTTTTACCTCTTTGGCTATAGCTATGCTAGGTAATTTTTCTGTTGTTGCGTCCTTTGTTTCATTCCCTCGTTGTTTTTTGTGATAGTGTTTCTCATACTCTTATATCCACTTTTTCTTCTATACTTTTATCAGGAGAAGAAAAACACGTCTCTTGCCAGATATCGCGAGTATTGCTACTCTTCCTTCCGCCCGCAGGCAGGCGGTCCTTAACAAAGGAAAGAAAAAAGTTTCTCACACCTCCTCCAAGAAGATTTTTGAAGCCCCCTAGTTGTGTAGCCTCTGAAAGCTATTAAGATCTGAGATTCCTCCGATCTTCCCCCTCCGAGGCGAGATATTGGTACTGTCAAGGGGAAAAACTCTAGTGCTCGAGAGAAGGTTTCCAAGAGAGCCCCTAAAGCCCCCAAGTCTAAAAAGGATAATTCCAAGGCCTTTGTCGCCAAATCCGTTGTCTCCAAGAGGAACTATAGTCTACAGGATGGAAGTTCCGATGAAGAGACCCATGACAGTACATCTCTTGTTCTCCGAAGAAGATTTGAGATGATAATGCTGGTGGTATGGATGTCAGCTCCTCTGGTGTACCCGAATCAGTCCCTCGGGAAACTTTATGATATTAGCTCGTCTCCTTCCCTTGATGCTCCTGCTAAATTTCCAATTGGTGTTTTTGACACACCTGGTACTTTCTTTCGTCTTGCTCTTGAGCAGCCGATTATTCCTGATCCGAGCCTTCAAGGCACTTCTTTCGAAGGTCTCTCGGGTAATCCTGTTCCTTACAGTTCTCCTTCTCGCTATGGGGCCTCTTTCTCTTCGAAGGTTTGGCGGTATTACCAGGGGAAAGCTCCCTTGCGCTCTTGGGATTATAATCATTTATCTGCCAAGACAGCCCCTCCTGGTCTTCCTATATTAAAAGAGGTTACTCCCTATCTTCCGGTGAACTAGATAGTCGATAGGAAACTTTCTGAGAAATATAGTGGTCTTGATGAAGCTGGCAAAACTTTTATTCACAGTCAAGAGCCTTTGTTTGATTTCAATGTTCCTGCCTGTTTAGCTCATGCTGTTGTCTTTCCCTTCATCCTGGCATTAAAGAGACCCTTGCTCATGTTGAGAAAATGTCTGCTGGGGCATCTCTTCACAGTACCGCTAGTTATCTAGGTCGGCAAGCCCTTCATATCGCCAATGCTATACATCATCTCTTTGAATTGGAGAGGCGCGAGTCCAATTTGCAGGATGAGTTTACTTTGCTCCTCGATAAAACCAAAGATGCAGAACGGAAATCTCTTGAAGCGAGTACAGCTAAGGCTCAAGTTCAGGGGGAGTTGAGGGTTGAGCAGGATAAGAAAGCCGAGCTTGAGAGTAGTTTCAAGGCTTTGCATGCTAAATATGATAATCTGCTGACCAACTCTGAGAAAGAGAAAAGTGCCTTGTTGGAGAAAAAGGTACTTTCCGAGGGGATTGCAAATATGGAGGTCGAGCATAAAGAATAGATTAAGGTGAGGGATGACTAGTTTCGTGCTGATATTGCTCGGATCCAAAATAGCCTCCATGCCATTCAGGTGTCCTCCGACAAAGAGGTCGAGGAGATACGTCAAGAGAAGGAAGCTTCCGAATCTTTACTCAACCAAAAAATTCAAGAGGCTGAAGAAGCGGCGGCCGAGGCTCGGAGTGAGCGGGATGAGGCTGTAGCCAAACTGGATCAGGTTAAGGATGAGTTTCTCTTATCCCAGGGGGACAATTCTTACTACAAGGATGTTGTTCTTCCTAAAACCAATATTTATTGCTTCTACTCCTCCTCGGCAGCCATGGCGAAGTCTTCCTCCGAAAAATCTTATCCAGACTATTTGGATGATATGTGTGATATCCTCGGCCGAGCTCTCAGTCAAGAAAAGATGCCCCAGGTGAGTCTTTGAAAAAACAGCTTGATCTGGGGCTACTCGGCGAGTACTCCGAATTTATCACAGATACTGAACTTCCCGAGGACGATTCTGATGAGGTGTTGGAAGTGGATTCAGATAAGGCCTTTGCCGATGATATTCTGGAACTTGCTATGGCTGATTCTGAGGCTGAGGATACTTTTGTGGAACTTCCCATTGAGTCCATGGCGGTGCCTATTCAGGAACCATCAGTCGAACTCGGGGCTCTTGGATCTAGCGCTACGAACGAATCTGATCCCGTTATTACTGCTGTTGTTTTCGACCTTCAGCCTTCCTCGACCGTTATTGCTCCCGCAGCTCCTCATTCTTCAGAAACTATTCCCCCATCTGGTAATGCCGAAACATCTGCTATCTCATTGGATCTGATGGCTTCTGGAGCCTCCCTAGGCTCTTCTGAAGGTGTGCCGCCCGAAGGTGATGATTCAAAGTCTATGGGTATCACAGGTTCCGAAGTTATCCCAGCTGTCAAATGAAATTTTTCTGAGGCCACGGTACCGAACCGGATGCACTCATTTATTTGAGTTTATTATGAATATTCTATATATTTTTCCTTTTTCTTCAAGTTGTAGGATTCTTCTATGAATTTCCAACACTGTGTAGTCCTTTCCTTATGAAGTGGAGTATTTGATTTTATGTTGACTAACCTTTTGGGAGTATTCTGGTAATTTTGCTTTTACTTTTGAGTATAACCACCATTTTCTGTCGTGGTGTGGCACGTCTTTGATCAGACGCCACATGGATTAATCTATGCCATTTTTTCCTTGGAAGTTGTAAAGTCTTGCCTTTCCAACCGTCTGATCTTTGCCATTTTTGGTTCGTCCTATCTATTAGTGACGTTGGTTGTATTCCTTTCCATCAAATATCTTTCGATTTCTATTTTTGAAATTCAAATCTTTTGCATATTTTCTTATATTTCCCCCTTAACTCCCTTCCCAAATTTCAAGCGTTCTCTCTGAGATTATGCTTATCTTCCCCCATCTGCTAAACCCTAAATTTCGTGTTTGTCGTTGGTGATGGCTAGTGAAGGTACTTCTCCCCCTGTTATCATTCAAGAGGCAAACACCTTTGACTCCATGCTGAAGACGCGTGTGCGGCCTGGTGTTCGCAGCTCCAATCGCCTCCGGAGGCGGCCCCAGCCAAATTTAAGGGATTTATCTACTTCTTCCACCTCTGGCGGTAATCTACCTCCCGTTTCTTCGTTTGTTAGGCTGGGTGTTCCTGTTGTACTTGTTGTAGTTGCTGGCGGTGTTTTGATACCCATTGATGAAGAATACGACACTCTCTTGCCCCTGAACCTGCTGGATTACCTCCCGACGCGGCGGGAAATTGGCGATATACGGGTTGCTCTTCGCGGCATGGCTCAGCGTCTTAAGTGGGTGCCACCCTCTAGACTTTCTGCTGAGCGCCTGGAGAAAATCCATTAGTTATTTGGTAATCCCGATGTGATTTTCATTTCTTCTAGTAACGATGTTCCTATTACTGAGCCTCCTCTCGAGTGCACTGCCTTCTATTACTCTTTATATCTGGCTGGTTTGTGCCTTCCTATTCCGCCTATTGTTGGTTTGCTTTTGCAAAGGTGGGACATGGCTATCAGATAGCTATTGCCTTCTTCCTGGCTACGTTTGATATCTACCATGTCCCTATTCCACGGTTGGGCCATACCATCCATGATCCTTTTGAGTTAGAATTTCTTTTCTTCTATGTCTCTTCAAGTCATTCCGCTGGGTTCCCACTTACTCTCTCATGACAACCATCGTTTTATTGGGGCTTCCGACATTATCAGTAAGAGTTGGGAGCATGCTTGGTTTTGGTTGGAGGGTACCTATCATCTTCGAGTGAATGGTGTCGCAGTGTCCTTCCCCTATCGATTCCTTCTGTTGAGCAAGTGTATGGCTCTTATCTCTTTTCTGGACTCTAGACTACTCTGGGAAATCTCTAACATTCTTCTAATACCTTGTGTAGGTCCCCCCCATCGTCAACTCGTACAATTGAGTGATGGATTTTGCCTCGTTTACAAGATTTTATCCTCAAGCAACAATTCATATCGTGCCTCTCCTCTCCTACAAGAACCTATTCTTGTTTCTGCCGGGCTATCTACCCTCGGTCGCTGTGCCACTGCTGGTACTCTCCCTTTTATTTTCTTGTGGTTTCATTTTGTTTATTGGGATATTTTGTTCTGTGTTTCATACACGTTTCTTGTCTTTCCAGATGAACTCCGAGGTGCTCTGTCTTTAGTGGGGTCCACCGTGTCTGTTGCCGGCTCGTCCCTGACTCACCACAAATATGTGTATCAGTTTTCTGATGATAAAGCCAATTCTAATTACGATGTCTCATCTTCTTCTTCGGATTGTGAAAGCGAGTTTGAATGTCTGTCTTTCATTTTCGGGGACTTCAAGCTAGAAGAAAATCTTTGGGATACGTTGTTTGCTCGTGGTAGAGTTTTTCTTCCTTTGTCTCCTCCTCGAGGATGATTACGTCATTCTACCGCAGCTCCTCCTGGGTTTTTCTCTCCGATCGACTTTACCGGAGCGACAATGACGTCGTTGCTCGAGAAACGACGTCGGGGCATTTATGAATGGGGTGAGTCCTCTCGCCAGCCTGGTATCAGCTTTACGCCACGTCGATCTCCATCTATTGGTGAGTTTGATACCTTGCTAGACAGATGAGGAAAATAATTACCTCAGTTCGCGCTTCGTTGCCTTCTCCATGTCCCTTGCATTCTTATCAATGGTGTCCTTTTGCAGTTCCCCATGTCGCCGACTCCAAAAGTGAAGAAGACCCAGAGGAGGATCCCTGATAAGTCGTAATTTTATATGATTATTTTGGATGAAATTCACTTCTTTACACGTGAGTTGTGAATTATTTAATGCTAATTATGACTTATTTCTATTTTATACACTTGAACTTTAATTATTTTATTTATTATTGAAACAGGTCAAATTGAGATAAATTGTACAGTCACCATAATTTATTTTGTGGGACTGTTACAATAATTTTAATTGTTAAAAATAAAGATTTGACCAAGTAAATTAAGGAGGGATTTGATTTGAAAAGAAAAATGGAAACTTACCAAAGGGAGAATGGATTCAACGAACTTGGACACCCTACAAGAAGAAAGATCAAATCATTTAATTGGATCATTAATGAAAGATTTTTTGGGCCATATATACAGATAACTCATGCTGCACATTAGAAGGCAGAAGGAAGATTGGGGGAAGAACACCACTCATGAAGAACACGGGTTTGTTAATTTTAATTTAATTTCGATTATGTAATTTCGTTTCTAGTCCAAGGATTGTGAACCTTTGTAGATTAATTTTCATGTTTGATTATGAATAATATTATCAACTTGTTTATGAAATTATTTTATGCTTTATTTTGATGTTAATCTTGACTTCAATTGCTTGTTTAGACTACCCTCTCAATATGTGATTGATTGTTCAATAGTTATTTACATATTATAATCCGTAATTGTTATAATATTGTGAATCGAGTAGCAAAATGAGGGAGTACCTCTTGAAATCATGAAATCTAAGTTGTATGATTCACTACCCCTATTTTCATAGCCTAGTAGTCCTAATATCTAAATCTTAATGCATTGTCGAGTTCGAATCCATAGGGTCACTCTGGAATAGTTTAATTTAGAGGTCGTACCCTAGGTTATTAAACTTAAGGATATTTCGAGTTAATTGGTTGTACCGTTAGCTTAGGGGCTTGAGTTTATGAACTTGTTGAGATTTTAGAAATTTGATTCATGTGAATTAGAATACGGGAGGTGATAAAATCCTTGGACTAGGTTTGTTATTTTATTTGTTTATCTAATTTTATTATTTTTGCACTTTTAATTATTTATGTTTTCATGTTTGTTAGACTCAATCTAATCCCTCATCTGGTTACTTTTAAAAGCATAATTAATTCAATTGAAATTCGATTACTCCCTGTGGGTTCGACCCTTACTTATCTACTACATTTTTAGTGGGTTTGTTTGAAAAAATTATAAATCTTATTTTTGGGTGCCGGCGATAACACACCAAATTTTGGCGCCGTTGCTGGGGAGTTATCCCGAATTCGGTTGAAGTTTTTGAGTTTTTAATTTATATTTCCGAATTTTATCCAATAGAGCACTAAAACTGAACCCTTCAGTGTCAGGTCTGCTCTGTTTTGATTTTTCTGATTTTCATGAATAATCACTTTCTCTCATTGTAGGCTTGCTTTTAATAGATCGGTATCATGGTTACTATGGTCAGAATATTCAGCCATGTAGAGTTTGTGCAACCACACTCCATTCCACTCATGATTGCCCATCTTTGATTGATAGATTAGCGGTAAGACGAAGAGATGAATATTAGAGTGCTAATCAACAAAGGCATTGGAATGATCAACCATATGTCAATACTTGCAATCAAGGGTGACATAACCCTCATAATTCTCGATATGTGGACAACTCATATGATCAACCATACAGTTTTCAAAGGCGTGGCTATTATGAGCAAAGACCACAATCCTTCAATAATAATGAATGATATTATAAGGATGATGGGTATAATAGTGATGAACATAGTTCGAAGGCTTCATTGGAGTCCTTGGTGAAACGGATGGAAATTAGTGCTTTGATATTTTTACAAGGAACCTAATTGAGTCTTTGGAATTTGGAGTCCAAATGTAGCCAGCTAGCAATAGAGGTAGATCGTTTGGTTGCACAAGAAAGTGCAAGTCATAGGGAATGTACTATGAAGTCTATCCGAGATTAGAAACTTGAGACGAATGTCGAAATTGAAGAGGAAGAGTTTGCTAGAAATTCTGCAGAATTGGTGCAGGAAATTCTGCAGAATTGGTGCAGAAAATTCTGGTAGCAGAAACTGACACTAAAGCCTTCAGTGTCAGTTCTGCTAGAAACAAAAATGAGGTAGAACCATCGGAATTACTTTCTGTTCATTCTGATATTTTCTCATCTCAATACAGGGTTGAAAAAGTTGATGATTCCCCTGAAAAAAAGGAGACCATTGAAGTGTTTCGGATTGAAGAGATTCATAGTCCTTCTCTTGAGGCGATCAAGCAAATGTCCATAGAGCTTTGCAAGTTTAAACTGACCAAGAACCATGTAATTTTGAAGGGAGAGAACAATTCTTTCAAACCAAGGAAGCATGTATATTGGTTTGAATACTTTACTGTCATTACGTGAAAAGGGAAGTGAACGTCGAGCCAACGATGTTAAGAAAATGCGCTTGTTGGGAGGCAACCCAACTTAGATTTTTATTTATTTGTTTTTTCTTAATAAATAACCTTGTGTTCTTTTGGTGCTTATTTTGTAGGCTGGAGTGAAACAATGATAATGTTGGTAATGTTTCTAGAGAAAGAGAAAAATCCCAACTTGTGGTCAATCACATGGAGCTTAATTCAGTGACTTCTTTCCACTCTTGCACTTGATTTTCCCTTGAATTTTAGTGTGTTTTATTTGCTTGAGGGCAAACAAAATAATAGGTGTGGGTAGGTTTGGTGTATTGCGTGGTATTTGAAGTTGCAAATTTTTTTTGTTAACGGCATGTGCATATAATATTTCATTTGGAATTATATTCTTATACATGTGCACATGTGAAGTTGTTGTTGGATTTATGGTGAAATTGTGTCTTGATATGTGAAATTTTTGGCATGACAAGAGAGTTGAATTTGATGTATCTATACTTGTGAGATGATAGATTTGTCTTGTTATTTTTGTGATAAATATGTAACGATTTTTGTTTGAGAATTCATGGCAAAATTACCCTATTATTGTGATATTTGAGCCTAAAAGAGCTATCATCTATAAGCTCTATTTATTTTCTTGACTGAGTGCAAATTGGATTTGATATGTGCATTCAAGAACTTGCTTCTTGAATATATTTTGAGATCTTATATTTGGGCATATGTAATTAAATGATAAAGGCACCTAGGTAACCATATTTTGGCCTTCTTTTTACCTACCCGATCATATTAAATCTTTTAGGAGAGCCACTTTGAGCCTAACATTTTCTTTGTTGAATGAACATATCAAAATAGCCATATTCCATTTATTTCTTAAACTCTTCCATTTGAACCCCTACTATTTTACATATTGTGGAATTTATTGGAAATATTTGTTGTGGTTGAATTGATGATGAAGGGAAATTGGTAGTTGTAGAAAAAGAAATGATTGAAAAGGAAATGGAAAAAAAAAGAAAAGAAATGAAAGATTGAAAAAAAAATGGTTGAAAAAAATAAGAGAAAAGAAATTGGAGCAGATAACGAAGCTGAAATTTGTTGCAGAATTTTTCTGAAAGTAACACTGAACCCTTCAGTGTTGCCCCTATTTTTCGAAATTGTGAAAAGAAACACATTTTACATGATGAATCACTTTTTACAGAAAGTGGATGTGGAAAATTTGAGAATGGCAAGATAAATCGCTTTGATGTACGTTTTACATGATTACCACATTTGCAAAGTGGTAAATTTAGCCTTTCTAATACTTTTTATCCCACCTTATTCCAATCCCCATTACAACCATTTAAAAGTCCTTTTGATATCTGCACAATGCTTATTGAACTTGGTGGAGATTTGATTTGGGAGCAAGCCTATAGTAATGTCTTATCTTGTTTAATTTTGAGTGTTCTGCTACCCACTTCATATACTTGAGCATTATTGAGAGAAACCATTATGAGACCATTAATTCTTAAATTCCTTTATTATACATAAGTTGCAACATTTTTGTAAGGCATTCCATAACTCATTTGTATTTGTGCATTCTATTTAGTCTCTCTTGGAAGTGTCACTATTTTGCTATCACTTGCACATGATTATTATTTTTCCTATGCCTTGTTTTGGTCTTGTTTTGCTTGAGGATAATCAAAGGTTTAGGTGTGGGTAATCCCGAATTGAAGGATGCTTCGAAGCTAGAGATGGAAAGCGATCAAGAGCCGGAAGGCTATGGCATGATGTTTGGGCCTTTTAGACGAGTTGCTCCTCCGATCATTTCTGAGAAAGAAGTTGACGCCAGTGTTCCCCAGCATGGTTCCCAGACGATTCCTATTATTCTCCAGTTAATCCGAACCCTCCAAGTGCTGCTGAACCCGCTAATTCTGCCGTTGCTGATAGAGAGGCTAGCCGCCAAAAGGACTCGCGAGCGTGGAAAGGCGGTCACGGAAGAGCCTGATTTGGAAGAGTTAGGTAATTTGGGTTTTGTTCATGGTGTTTCTCGCCCCTTCAATCGTCATGCCACACTAATCATTGATCCGACTTCTCTTCCTCGCAATTCTTCCAGTTTGGACACTATAGCCGGGGCTGCTACTGCATCTCTTTCTACCTCATTGCATGTCATGAATCAATATCGCTTATTTGTCAGTCGCGTGGTTCGTGGCTCTGAGGGGTCCTCCATTGATTTGGAAGAAAGGTTAACCATTCTGGAGACTGAAAATGTTGGTTGGCCTCCATTGTCGATTATCAGATGAAACGTCTAGAGGTTCTGGACTTTGAAATAGGGTGCAGGCCACTCTTGAATCTGTTAGGATGAGTTTGATAGAGGTAGAAATTGCCAGAGATGCTGCTAAAGTCGAAGCTGCAGAGGCCCGAGCTAGGTTGATAGAAGTAGAGGCTTATGTTAGAGTATTGGAAGAACGTGTTATCCATCCCTGAGCTGCTGAAGAGAGGGCTGCCCGTGCTGAGGTACAGTTAAAGGAGATGGAGGATAAAATGGCTAGCATCTTCCAATCTTTCAGTGGTCGGAAGAAAGATTGATATTTCTTCTCCAGTTTCGCAGATTGACTTTTTATTTCACGTCTTGGTTCCCCGCGTGGGTAAAAACTTTAATTACAAAGATGGCTTGTAATTCTAAATTCTGGATTTCTCTTTCCCCTTTTCCTGTTGTTGTCGGGTGGGTATTTTGGACAATATGCTTACTTATCACTTATGAACTGTTGATTTGTCGGTTGCTAATTTGCGATTGCTGGTCTGTGTTGGTTTATGTTTATCAACTGTTGTGTACTCTTGCCTTGCATACCGATCATGTGTGTTTTTGTACTCCTTTCTAAAACCTTCTCTTTTCATCTGCCATGCCTATGTTTCAATTTCTCTTGTTTAGGTGTCTCTTTCGATCCGATACTATCCATGCCGAGCCCTCATAATCAATGTTTTTGTCCTCGACATGTTTCATTTCCTGGTAGCCCCAAACCTTTTATTTCGAAGTTAGTTCTGATACCTCCATTTTTCTTGAAATCTCTGGGTGCCTTTCCGATGCCTTTGTTTTCTCTTTCCGATGCTGACGTTCGTTTGAAGTTTTATCCCTTTACTTCGACGCTGATACTTCTCCCGATGATTATTCCTAAACTACCCTATAGTGCTGATCCACTCCTTCCGATATTCACCCTTATGTTTCTATACTAAATATTTTATTCCCCCAAAATTTATTTTTTTCCTGTTACCATTACTTTCATCGTTCTCCTGTATTTCATGTTCCAATGTTTGCTCCTTTTTTTGATGTTAACATTTGTCTCGATGCTTATTCTTTTTATCCTTATATAGACCTTAATTCCGATGTTATCCCTTGATCCTAGTGCATTCTTTCTGAATTATGGCATATTCCGATACCGATATTCCTCTCCAACTTATTCCTTTATTCCTATTCGTTCCTTTCCAGATTATCTCTGCCTTTTCCGTACAACCATTATATCTCAAAATTTATCTTTTTATTCGATACCGATGTTCACCCCCTTGTTTTAGTGTGTCTCTTTTGAGATTTTATCCTTTTATTCTGAACCCATCCATTTTTCATTTTCGATTCTATTTTAGCCATTGATATTACATAATCCCTGTGTTTTATGCTATGACATTCCTCCCATGTTAATCATATTCAAATTTAATGGTTCATATTCCGTGAAGTAAATATCCATAACCATATAACAAGAATTTTTCTATAATTTTCCCCTTTTTGATGTAGCCAACAAACCCATTACTAGTTTGTCCTAGCACATTGATTTTATTCAAGTATGGCCTAATGCCTTGATTATAAGCAGTAAGAGGTTTGCATCACCAACCTCGTTTGTCACACTTTCTGACTCATTGGTATTACTTCTTTAGGTGTTGGACATTCCATGGATGTGGCACCTTCTTTCCGTCTACTTCTTCCAGCTCGTATGCCCCTTTTTCCAATACTCTTTTGATCACATATGGACCTTTCCAGTTCTGTCCATTGCCTTGTGCAGCCGGACCCAATACCTTTTGGAGTGCCAGTTTTTTCCCTTTGAATCGTCTCAGTTTTACCCTCGAGTTGTAGAATTATTCGGCCCTCTGCTTGTATATTGCATTATGCATTTATGCATTCAACCTTTTTTCCTCTAGTAGATCCAATCTCTCCTGGACCTGTTCATCATTTCCTTCCTCTCTATGGAAGGCAATCCTCGGATTGGGCTCTCCGATTTCTACTGGAATTACTGTTTCTGTACCAAAAGCTATTGAGAAAGGTGTCTCATTAGTGAAAGTTCATGTCATCGTCCTGTACGACCATAGGACCCCGGGCAATTCCTCCAGCCAATTCCCGTCTAGCTTCTCCAGCCTAGCCTTCAAGGTGTGCTTTTGTTGATAGAAGTAGAGGCTCGTGTTAGAGCATTGGAAGAACGTGTTATCCATCCCTGAGCTGCTGAAGAGAGGGCTGCCCGTGCTGAGGTACAGTTAAAGGAGATGGAGGATAAAATGGCTAGCATCTTCCAATCTTTCAGTGGTCGGAAGAAAGATTGATATTTCTTCTCCAGTTTCGCAGATTGACTTTTTATTTCACGTCTTGGTTCCCCGCGTAGGTAAAAACTTTAATTACAAAGATGGCTTGTAATTCTAAATTCTGGATTTCTCTTTCCCCTTTTCCTGTTGTTGTCGGGTGGGTATTTTGGACAATATGCTTACTTATCACTTATGAACTGTTGATTTGTCGGTTGCTAATTTGCGATTGCTGGTCTATGTTGGTTTATGTTTATCAACTGTTGTGTACTCTTGCCTTGCATACCGATCATGTGTGTTTTTGTACTCCTTTCTAAAACCTTCTTTTTTCGTCTGCCATGCCTATGTTTCAATTTCTCTTGTTTAGGTGTCTCTTTCGATCCGATACTATCCATGCCGAGCCCTCATAATCAATTTTTTTATCCTCGACATGTTTCCTTTCCTGGTAGACCCAAACCTTTTATTTCGAAGTTAGTTCTGATACCTCCATTTTTCTTGAAATCTCTGGGTGCCTTTCCGATGCCTTTGTTTTCTCTTTTCGATGCTGACGTTCGTTCGAAGTTTTATCCCTTTACTTCGGCGCTGATACTTCTCCCGATGATTATTCCTAAACTACCCTGTAGTGCTGATCCACTCCTTCCGATATTCACCCTTATGTTTCTATACTAAACATTTTATTCCCCCAAAATTTATTCTTTTGCCTGTTACCATTATTTTCATCGTTCCCCTGTATTTCATATTCCAATGTTTGCTTCTTTTTTAGATGTTAACATTTGGCTCGATGCTTATTCTTTTTATTCTTATATAGACCTTAATTCCGATGTTATCCCTCGATCCTAGTGCATTCTTTCTGAATTATGGCATATTCCGATACCGATATTCCTCTCCGACTTATTCCTTTATTCCTATTCGTTCCTTTCCAGATTATCTCTGCCTTTTCCGTACAACCATTATATCTCAAAATTTATCTTTTTCTTCTATACCGATGTTCACCCCCTTGTTTTAGTGTGTCTCTTTTGAGATTTTATCCTTTTATTCTGAACCCATCCATTTTTCATTTTCGATTCTATTTTAGCCATTGATATTACATAATCCCTGTGTTTTATGCTATGACATTCCTCCCATGTTAAACATATTCAAATTTAATGGTTCATATTCCGTGAAGTAAATATCCATAACCATATAACAAGAATTTTTATATAATTTTCCCCTTTTTGATGTAACCAACAAACCCATTACTAGTTTGTCCTAGCACATTGAATTTATTCAAGTATGGCCTAATGCCTTGATTATAAGCAGTAAGAGGTTTGCATCACCAACCTCGTTTGTCACACTTTCTGGCTCATTGGTAGTACTTCTTTAGGTGTTGGACGTTCCATGGATGTGGCACCTTCTTTCCGTCTACTTCTTCCAGCTCGTATGCCCCTTTTTCCAATACTCTTTTGATCACTGTGGACCTTTCAAGTTCTGTCCATTGCCTTGTGCAGCCAGACCCAATACCTTTTGGAATGCCAATTTTTTCCCTTTGAATTGTCTCAGTTTTACCCTCGAGTTGTAGAATTGTTCGGCCCTCTGCTTATATATTGCATTATGCATTTATGCATTCAACCTTTTTTCCTCTAGTAGATCCAATCTCTCCTGTACCTGTTCATCATTTCCTTCCTCTCTATGGAAGGCATTCCTCGGATTGGGCTCTCCGATTTCTACTGGAATTACTATTTCTGTACCAAAAGCTATTGAGAAAGATGTCTCATTAGTGAATGTTCTTGTCATCGTCCTGTACGACCATAGGATCCCGGGCAATTCCTCCAGCCAATTCCTGTCTAGCTTCTCCAGCCTGGCCTTCAAGGTGTGCTTGATTATCTTGTTGATAGAAGTAGAGGCTCGTGTTAGAGCATTGGAAGAACGTGTTATCCATCCCTGAGCTGCTGAAGAGAGGGCTGCCCGTGATGAGGTACAGTTAAAGGAGATGGAGGATAAAATGGCTAGCATCTTCCAATCTTTCAGTGGTCGGAAAAAAGATTGATATTTCTTCTCCAGTTTCGCAGATTGACTTTTTATTTCACGTCTTGGTTCCCCGCGTGGGTAAAAACTTTAATTACAAAGATGGCTTGTAATTCTAAATTCTGGATTTCTCTTTCCCCTTTTCCTGTTGTTGTCGGGTGGGTATTTTGGACAATATGCTTACTTATCACTTATGAACTGTTGATTTGTCGGTTGCTAATTTGTGATTGCTGCTCTGTGTTGGTTTATGTTTATCAACTGTTGTGTACTCTTGCCTTGCATACCGATCATGTGTGTTTTTGTACTCCTTTCTAAAACCTTCTCTTTTCGTCTGCCATGCCTATGTTTCAATTTCTCTTGTTTAGGTGTCTCTTTCGATCCGATATTATCCATACCGAGCCCTCATAATCAATTTTTTTGTCCTCGACATGTTTCCTTTCCTGGTAGCCCCAAACCTTTTATTTCGAAGTTAGTTCCGATACCTCCATTTTTCTTGAAATCTCTGGGTGCCTTTCCGATGCCTTTGTTTTCCATTTTCGATGCTGACGTTCGTTCGAAGTTTTATCCCTTTACTTCAGCGCTAATACTTCTCCCGATGATTATTCCTAAACTACCTTGTAGTGCTGATCCACTCCTTCCGATATTCACCCTTATGTTTCTATACTAAACATTTTATTCCCCCAAAATTTATTCTTTTGCCTTTTACCATTACTTTCATCGTTCCCATATATTTCATGTTCCAATGCTTGCTCCTTTTTTTATGTTAACATTTGTCTCGATGCTTATTCTTTTTATCCTTATATAGACCTTAATTCCGATGTTATCCCTCGATCCTAGTGCATTCTTTCTGAATTATGGCATATTCCGATACCGATATTCCTCTTCGACTTATTCCTTTATTCCTATTCGTTCCTTTCCAGATTATCTCTGCCTTTTCCGTACAACCATTATATCTCGAAATTTATCTTTTTCTTCGATACCGATGTTCACCCCCTTGTTTTAGTGTGTCTCTTTTGAGATTTTATCCTTTTATTCTGAACCCATCCATTTTTCATTTTCGATTCTATTTTAGCCATTGATATTACATAATCCCTGTGTTTTATGCTATGACATTCCTCCCATGTTAATCATATTCAAATTTAATGGTTCATATTCCGTGAAGTAAATATCCATAACCATATAACAAGAATTTTTATATAATTTTCCCCTTTTTGATGTAGCCAACAAACCCATTACTAGTTTGTCCTAGCACATTGATTTTATTCAAGTATGGCCTAATGCCTTGATTATATGCAGTAAGAGGTTTGCATCACCAACCTCGTTTGTCACACTTTCTGGCTCATTGGTAGTACTTCTTTAGGTGTTGGACGTTCCATGGATGTGGCACATTCTTTCCGTCTACTTCTTCCAGCTCGTATGCCCCTTTTTCCAATACTCTTTTGATCACATATGGACCTTTCCAGTTCTGTCCATTGCCTTGTGCAGCCGGACCCAATACCTTTTGGAGTGCCAGTTTTTTCCCTTTGAATCGTCTCAGTTTTACCCTCGAGTTGTAGAATTGTTCGGCCCTCTGCTTGTATATTGCATTATGCATTTATGCATTCAACCTTTTTTCCTCTAGTAGATCCAATCTCTCCTGGACCTGTTCATCATTTCCTTCCTCTCTATGGAAGGCAATCCTCGAATTGGGCTCTCCGATTTCTACTGGAATTACTGTTTCTGTACCAAAAGCTATTGAGAAAGGTGTCTCATTAGTGAAAGTTCTTGTCATCGTCCTGTACGACCATAGGACCCCGGGCAATTCCTCCAGCCAATTCCCGTCTAGCTTCTCCAGCCTGGCCTTCAAGGTGTGCTTGATTATCTTGTTGATCGCTTCGACCTGGCCGTTAGATTAAGGGTGGTAAGGTGTTGAGGACCACTTTTTAATATTGTAGTCCTCACAAAATTTCCTCAGCTTGGCGTTATCAAATTGTTTGGCGTTGTTTGTGACGATCGCGTAAGGTATACCTAAACGACACACAATGTTTTCCCAGATAAACTTTTCTATCCGGGCCTCGGTAATAGTCTTCAGAGCTTCTGCCTCTGCCTATTTTATGAAATAATACACATCAACTATGGCGAACTTGACTCCCTCTTTGCCTATGGGTAGTGGGCCTATCCAATCAATTCCCCACTTGGCGAAAGGCCAAGGGCTGAAGACTGATGTTAATTGCTTTGAGGGCATTCTTGTGATCGGTGCTAATCTCTGACACGTAGCGCAAGCTTGTGCGTGTTGAGTAGCATCATTTTTCAATGTCGGCCAGAAATATCCCTGTCTGATCACCTTATGATCTAGAGCAATTCCACCTGCATGGTTTCCGCATATTCCTTCATATATCTCTGCCAGCATGTAACTCTCATCCTCTGGGCTCAGACATTTCAGGAGTGGGGATGAATATCCCATCTTATACAGCTTTCCCTCAACCAACACATATTTGGCCGATCTGAGTCTTATCTAGCGGGCTTCATTCTTATCCGAGGGGGTTAATCCCGTTTCCAGATATTTCCTTATTGGGGTCATCCATGACTCTCAGGACGGTTGGTCAGTTAAAACCCAAATGCTGGTATCCGATGGCCTTTCTTACTTCACATTGTTGAGGTCTTCTATGTTTGATGCTGTGGCCAGTTTGGCCAACACATCTGCCCCCATGTTCTCACTCCGATGAATACACACTAGAAATACATGTTTAAACATTTGTAGCATACCAGCAGCTAATTCTCTGTAGTGGCTCATCTGATCATCTTTAACTTCATACTCCCCCACCAATTGAGAGTCGCTATACACCTGCAACTCGTCGGTGTCTATGGCCAATGCCATTCTTAACCCGTTCAGTAGGGCTTTATATTCCATCTAGTTGTTGGTAGCCTGGAAACTGAATCTGACTGCGGTTGAGAAAATATCTCTAGATGGGGTTTGGATGATGACTCCAGCTTCCGAAGCAGATGTGGTGGCGGACCCATCCACGTGCATTATCGAGGGTTTTCTCATTTCTTCTCCGGTCGGTGTAGGAAATGTTAGCTCCACTATAAAATCAGCCATGACTTGTCATTTGATCGCGTTTTGCGGCAAGTATGTAATATCGAATTGTCCTAATTCATCAAACCATTTGAGCAATCTCCCCGCTGCATCTGGTCTTTGAAGCACTTTCCTTAAAGGAAACGTTGTGAGTACCTCTATGGTATGCTCCATGAAATAAGGCCTTAGTTTTCTCGAGTTCATAACTAGAGCGTAGGCCACTTTTTCCATCACCGTGTATCTGAGTTCCACATCCCTCAAAGATTGACTTACAAAATACATCAGTTTTTGGTTTTTCTCCTCCATTTTGACCAGTACTGAACTAATCGTAGTTTCCAACACAGCCAGATATATTTGTAATGTTTCCCCCGGTGAAGGTTTAGAGAGAATCTTGGGATCTGACAACTTTTTTTTATCTCGGCAAATGCTTTTCCACATTCCTCTATCCATTCAAAATTGGTTTTTTTTATGACGTCGAATAAAGGTTTGCATTTTTTCAATGCTTTCGACATGAACCTATTCAAGGCAGCTAACCTTCCAGTCAAGTTCTGAGCTTCTTTCATGTGCCTCGGTGGCTCCATCTTCTTAATTGCTTCCATTTTATCTGGGTTTATCTCGATTTCCCTCGAGCTAACCAGGTATCCGAGGAAGCTCCCTTTGCTCACTCCGAACGTGCACTTCTTCGGGTTTAACTTTATTCCATAGTGTCGAAAGATTCCGAGTACTCTTTTCAGATGATCGAAATGATCCATCTTCTTCAGGCTTTTTACCACGTTATCATCCATGTATACCTCCACTTTTCTTCCAATCTCTCCCTCGAACATCTTATTTACCAACCTTTGATAGGTTGCCCCTGCATTCCTTAGACTGAATGACATGTTATTCCATTCGTAGACTCTACTACCTGCGAAAAAAACTGTGTTTGCCTTGTCTTTCGGATGCATCAGGATATGGTGATATCCCGATAATGCATCCATGAAGCTCATTACTTCGTGTTCTGTCGTGGCATCTACCATCTAATTAATTGATGGGAGAGGGTAATTATCTTTGGAACACGTTTTGTTTAGATTTGTGAAGTTAATGCACCATCTCCATGATCCTTCTTTCTTTTTCACCATCATCGGATTTTGCACCCTTATAGGGTATTTGCACTCGTTGATCCTTCCGCTCGCCAAAAGTTTGTGCGCTTTCGATTCCATGTCTGCATTTTTCTCTTGGCTAAACTTTGTCTTCTTTTGATGGAAAGGTGGAATGCTGGGATCGATGTTCAGTATCTGACAAGCGTATTGTGGATGAACTCCAGGTGTTTCGTTTGGACTCTAAGCGAATACATCTAAGTTTTCCTTTAATAGACGGATTAATTCTGCCTTGAATTCGTTTTCCCATTCTGTTCCAATCTTAACTTTGATTTCTGCATTCTCTGGATCCAGTTGGACCACCTCTGTTTTTCTTGTCACTGAGGCTCCTTCGCGCATCTTCATTCTGGAATCCTAATTAGGTATTGTAGGTTTTGACCTTGGCTCCTTTGCCGTCTTCTTTCCTCATTCTGTTTCTTTATTTATTGGATTGGGTTGGATTCTGGCCACGTCTGGGGGTTCATTCTCGTTATGTTCTTTATTTTTCTCCCTTACATCGACCTCCATAACCATCTCTGGTTTGTTATCTCCTTGTTCCCTTTTTTGTGGCCCCTCGATTTTCATTGGTATTTCGTGATAATTTTCTCTTGCAATGATGTCTTCAAAACTCAGCATCTCATAATTTGTATCATGATGCTCAAACCTTCCACTTTTTCTACGAACGAACACTCTCCTGCCCTCCTTTGATTCCCTATTACATTTGATACCCCACCATCTGCCGTGAAGAACTTTAGGCATTGATGGAGGGTGGATGGAATGGCTTTGAAAGCGTGGATTAGCGGACATCTTAAGATACAGTTATATGTGGAGGCTTGACCCACTACCTTGAAAGTTAGCTATGCATCCGGGTCCTTCCATCTGATCCTTCCAACTGTACCGATAGGTCTACTTCCATAGTCGGCCTGGTTAAAGCATTGCCGAAGCCCTTAATCTCATCACGCAAGGTCTCACCTTATGATAGCTTTCTCCTCTTAGGTTCTCGAACACCTCCTTGAAGATTATACTGGCATACGCACCGGTATCTACCAGACACCTATGCACTTTCACTCCAGATAGTACGGGTGAAAAGACTAAAGGATCGGAGTGCGGAGTACTTATCCTATAGAAGTCTGCCTCTGTGAAGATGATGTCAGCCTCGGTTACCTCCTTCGCCTCCAATGCCAACGACCATACTTGGAGGATTTGCTGGCTCAAATCTCTCAGCTCTGCCTTCTTTCTTCTTTTTAATGCTGTGGTGAGTGCCTGTGAGGTTCCGATATAAGGGATCTCCCCCGCAGGTTCCATCATGTGTATTTTCCCTGGCCTGTCACCTCTCGGACCCTATCTTCCGATTCTATCAAACACAGGCAATCGGCCCAGAGGCGGAGGGGCAGGGGTATCGCTCCTTCATTCCTTCTTCTATCCTGGGACCTCTGTCTACCCAGAGGAGAAGGAAGGTTAGCGTCCTTTCGATATACCCTCGGCCTCGGTGCCTGCAAGATTTCTCTCAATCTTCATTCCTTGAATAGCTTCCACAACTCCGTGATCAGGTCTCGGCACTGGTCAGTATTATGACCATGTGTTAAATGATACATGCAGTACTTCCGAGGGTTAACGAGTTCTGACATCCGGAAGACGAGTCTCGGTGGCCGAAGTGTTGGATTGTATACTAAAAGTCTAGTTTTTTATATGAACAATATTATAACAATTTATTTGAAATGAGAATCATATGATCAAATGATTGCGTCTTATAATTTATTTATATGTCCAATGCAATAGTTCACTTACTTTATACTGTAGATAATATGTTGTGCGATAACACGCGGAAGATCATATTATCAGTTTTAATATAAAGTATAAACAGATGCTCACAACTGAGATAGACGGGGACTCTCTATCGGAATGGTTGTAGTGTGATTTGGTATTAGTTTGTCTTGACTATAGAATCATATTAGTGAACTTTATGTATATTGAGCAAGACCGCTTGAGATCGTTCGACTTATACTGACTATATAGGAGAACTTGATCTCTATTATTATGGATGTTCGTGCTCTTAATCCCTATAAAATAACCTCGACACAGAAGACAGTATGTATTTCTTTGATTCATAAATGGGTGAGATTTATATGTAATTAAATCAACAAACTCGGTGAGTTGGGAAATAGTGATGTCTCTATGGTGTGCTGTTGATTGTAGAAGGAATTCGTATCCGATATAGGTTGATGATGTCCCCTTGAGGAGCTCATAAAGATTATCATGTAAACCCTGCAGGTGGATTTATTCCAGCATAATAATGAGGTTAAGTGGTATTACTCTCGGATGAGATATTAATTAATGAAGTTGTCAGTAACTTAATTAATTAATGGGCATTGTATATCTTAAACATGGGGAGACTGTCGGGCTCATAATAAGAAGGAGCCCAAAACGTAATTTTTGGATTAGAGCGGCAGTGCAGTAATAATATTTTAGTGGAATATATTATTATTATTGGACTGAAGTATAAGTTTTGGACTAAACTTGGATACTTAAGCCCAATAGAGGCTCGACTCTAATTTCTCCTCTTGGTCCATGTTGTAGCTCATATATAAGTCATCTCAGCTGTCCGGAAACCCTAATCAATTCACACCTAACACTATGAGGAGGGATAGATAGAACTGTAGATTGAGAAGATCTTGAGGATCGTCGCCCACACGATGTCAAGATTGGACTTGGGTTGTTTGCTGCTGCTATTTGTCAACTTTCACGATTTTTATAAAATTGCGTGGAACTCCAAACTGAATTTGTGATACACCATTTGAAAGCCACTGAAGAGAGGATCGTTTTGGCATATAGATCACTCAAATCAGAGATCAGATGAGAGAGTTATGCCAAAACGGTGAGACTGCGCATGCTACTGGTGAGAATTCATTCTCTTCAACATACCCTGGTGAAAGGTAATATGATTTTATGTTCTTACTACTGCTGATACAGAATCATATGGAACCCTAACGGTTCATGTTAACCAAACGATCGAATGACAATAATTGGTATCAGAGCTTCAGTTTCGTGGTGAACCGTGACACATTAGGCTAGAGTTTATGTGTTCAATGTGATTAGGGTTTAGTATATTACATGTTATGCTTGTATACCCTATACGTTGATGATCGTTCATGACGGCGACGACGAGCAGCTAGGCGAGTCGGATGCATAGCGGTGGCGGCGGAATCATGAATGCTGGATGGACAGCGCTACATGCGCATTTAGTGCCACTGAATTGGCGCCACTGTATCATCCATGGCGGCCCAGCGGGAGCCTACTAGCAGTGTGCACACGACTGCAGCTATTGTGGCTGGATGCGACTGTTGAGAGTGAAAATAAGCATGTTTTAGTATCCAATCTAACACCTTTATGATGGAAATTGATGTTGTATATTAGCACAAGTATCTTATATTCAATATATGTGAGAAAAAGGTACACTTGAGGTGTTTTATTATATTTTAGGTGGAGAAAGGATCAAAAGTGCAAAGTTGGAGAAAATGTGCAACTTGTGCAATGAATGCTAAAAAACGCATGTCCAATTTGTGCAATTTTTCTTTATTTGTATGGAGATCAAAACTAGTGTTGAGATATATGGTTGAAAAGCCACTGAAGAGAAGTTCATTTTAACGTAAAGAACACCCCAATTGGATTCGAAACGAGAAAGTTATTATCAATGTGGTGACATCGCGCGAACTGTGCCGAACAGAACAGCTGTTGCACCTACAATTCTTGGAGTTTTTATGAGTTCTTTATATGGATAGAAAGCCAAGGAAGAGAGGATCACGTAATTGTAAGAATCACGCAAATTGGAGCTTGGATGTGGAAGTTATGCGTGAAACGATGAGACTGCGCACTGCAGTTCGACCAGAGTTTGACCTCCTCTGTTCGGTTCGACCACTGCTCGTGGTCGAATGAGAAGCCTGAACAAGCGCAAAATCGGGATTTTTACCCCCTGTTCATGAATTTTTGTGCTTTCCAAGAAAAAGCTCATTCTAGGTCCATAAGGAGAGCTTACGAGTATAAAAGGGGATGTAGATCACACCAAGAAGACACAATACAATATCATACAGATTGGATACAACACAACACAACCATCCTACACCCCACAAGAGGGGTTCACCCCCCAACCATCATCCACATCCTTTCCTCCATCCATCCATCACTTTGAAGATTCGTCTGTGGAATCAAGAGGAGAACCAATAGGAGGATTCAAGACAGAGAAGGACGCGACGACGCCCACATCTAGGGTTTATTTCCTAATTTATCTTGTATTTTCCAGACATACGGGTAAGATCTATCCAACACCCATGATTGTTCTTAGTAACATCATGGGCTAGAGCCTTTTTGGTAGAACTAGGGTTGTGAAGGTTTTTACGAATTAATTGAACTTTCATGTGTAAACTCCGTACAACACTATTTGTTGTTTATTTTATATATGATTGTGCTTTCTTAATCCATATTCACGGTCATTTTGTGCATCTTCAATTGGTATATAGAGTCTGAATATATATCTTGGTTGTAGATTGAGTGCGTTCACAGCTGAACAGGATTCCATATTATGATTCTAAGTGAGGGGACTCCGAAGCTTCATTAGAACTATCATATATGAATACTTATTAATTGAATTGAATTCGAGTTATTAAGTAGGATAAAGAGGATATCTTCATAGTACCTATAAAGGGATATCATATCGGGTTAGAGTACCAATTGGCCAGGGAAATAATTGATACTGATAGTACCTAGAAACGGGGGGTGAAATTATATCTGTTGCTCCAAGGTTATTCACACGCGTTACACGCATGTTTACTTGTGTCTATAGAGTAGATATGCATGGTTTAGTGATGCGTCCATAAATTACAAGGCAGAGTAGGACATCAACACATGGAAGGGAAATTAATGAGTGAAACTGGATTATCCTAGGGCTACCTATTCTCTCTCTTGAGTCACTTTTGTAATTCTTCTAGTATTTATTTATTTTAATTATTATTTAATATTTTTGTTAAGTAGATTAATAATTAAATCCACAACTTTATTGCCAATTAGTCTTAATTAATTTAGATAATAATTAAATTGATAATACGCCGTCCTTTGGGTTCGATATTCACTTGGTCGCTTGCTTAAGCTGCAATTGATATCCTTAATACTTGGAGATTAATTTTGCGTGCAAAGAAAATACACATCAGCGAGGGGATGTCACTTGGGTGCTGGTCAACGACTGGCGAGATGACACGTAGGCACAAGTGCAAGAAGCCAGACAGACTGCCTGACATGATGGCGTGGGCTGCAGGGTACTGCGAGAAGAGCCAGACATGAAGCCCGTTTAAGTTCTTGATGCGCATTGTTGCAGGCTGAAGGCTGATCACATGGCCGGGCGTGCTGTCGAGCTTGGCACATGACAACAGGCATGTCAATGAGTAGGCTGCATGATATCTCGATGATGGCAGATGATGCCATGAACAACGACGACAAGCTGCAGATCATCGGACTGCAGCATGCGGGCTGTAGGGAAAACGTTGGCGGTGATTTGAGCCACTGTGAGAGGCATGAGTTGTCATCATAGCGCACGGCTGTTGGTGGTCGGACGCACAACAGCGGTTGGTGGTCGGCAGGCAATCGCTGCGAGGCAGACTGACGTATGGTGCAAGACACACAGACGATAATGTGAGGGAGCAGCGATGGCTGGGGCACATCAGGATGGTGTTCTGGATAGGTCAGAGCTCATTCCGGGCGAGAGCATTGAGGCCAAATCGGGTCTGCACAGGGCTGGGTCGAGTCTGCTCGGTGTTTTGAGCGAGTCGTGCCTGATTGCGCTCCGTAGACCATGACTGGGCTCCCGATGGCAGGCATATTGGTAGGGTAAGACGGCACGATTTGGAGTATTGCCGGCACGACTATTGACTATTCTCAGCATGAGTCGTGCAGGCGAAAATACTCGACAGGAACTTGGCATGGCGCGGCGCATGCAAGGCGAAAGCTTGGAGAGGCTGCTGCATGGGTCGGCACGACTCGTGCTAGTGCTTGGCACGAGTCGTGCCATTATGAATGTTAGTCAAGCAGTCTTGTTTCATGCGACGTGTACGGTGGACCAGGCTGCGGAGCAATGAATCTGAGGAAAATTTTTAAAGACCGTCTTTAGGAATTCAGTTTTGGTTTCGGGGCACTGCCCCAAGCCCTGCGACCTGACTCCCCGTCTACATTGCCCACATTCGTGCTTGGTGGTGAGCAATCAAATTTGTCGTGATATATAACTGTTGATAATTGATTTATTTATTGATTATTATTATTATATATGTATGCATGATTCTCTGTAATTTACTACCTTATTTGTCGTAATAGGAGCATGCTAGACTGTGTATTTTATTGTGGAATATTATATGCATGTAAAAACCCTCGATGTTAAATAACTAAGTGGGAGAGGGAATTGGTAAATAATTCCCGCGGTCCATTATTGGTTTGTAAGTGATGTGAGTAAACTTGCGTGTTAGCAATAGGCCTTCCTCCACAACGGATGAGTTTATTCATGGATCACTGGTACAAACATCATTGAATAATTATTTTTTGTAATGTGATGCACATGAACTTGCATGTTGGCATAGACCTTCCTCCCTAATAGATCAGTTTATATGCGGTTCACTGTTATAAACTTATAATTGATGATTGTAGGAAGTTATCCGAGCACGTGTGTGCTTCTCCAACTGTAAAGCACACAAGCTTGCATAATGGACTTGGGATCAAATAATGTTACACACTTAGGTGTAAATAATAAGTATCCTCCCAACGGAGTCACTGCTGTTATTTGCATGGTTAAAGAGGAACCGACTATTAATTATTTTATCATGAGGTTAGGTTGATGAATGAAATTAATGGGTAAAACCTTCTCTTGTAAATGTTCGGGTTTGTATACGTCCATACTAACATGGCATGCAGACTCACGATCTTGAGATGTCGGTGAATTTTATTTTATATTGTTTGAGGAAATCAATATAAAAGGATAAATTCGAAGATTTGATCGGTGTATTTATATAATTCTCTGAATTTTCAAATGGTTTTATCTTGTTTATTGTTTACTAAAAGAAACATGTTTACTTGTCCAAAATTAGATGATTAGAAAAGAATCTTGTTTTTAATTCTTACTGCTTAAGAAAATATAAATGTGTTCTCACCATTGATGCCCTCTAATGCCTATTAAATTCTCTAGTGGAGAGGTGAGAGGTTCATAGAAATATGATGGTCTCATGCAACTCTTCAAATACTTAGTAAGTTAGAAAGGCAAGAGGTCATAGATAATTTGATAAATGAATTGGAAATGCTTGGAGTAGAAATTGAAGGGGAAACCTAGGTCAATTTATTCTTCATTGTTTGCCTAAATGTTTTGAGCAAGTTCCATCTGAATTACAAGAGGTTGTATATGGTGAAGAACTTCTGACAAAACATGTGGCAAAGGAAAGCCATTTTCATCAAGGTATGAGCAAGGTTAGTATCTCATTCACTAGTTGTTGAAGCATGATTAGGGATGACATCTACTTATACATTGTGTGTAGATACCGAAATCACTAAAAGCCTGCAACTAAGTGATGATGAAATTACTTTGGACATGGGTACAAGAGTAGTGGCTGTTGCAGTGGGAGTTGTTTATTTATCTAATGATAGGAATAAACATTTGATTTTGAGAAATTGTCTTTACGCACGTTTTCATTGAAAGAATTTCATTTAAGTTTCTATGCATTTACGGATGGATACTCTATTACATTTAAATGACATAGTCATTATAATGAAGGATGGATCTATAATCTGTTGTGGTACGTTGGTGGATAGTTTGTACACTCTTAAATTATGTTTATCCCACAGATGCAACAAATAGTAATTAATAGCGCATCTTCTAATCTTAGTAAGAGAAAGGAACCTTTGAGAAAAAACTAAACATACTCTTGGCATCTAAGACTAAATCATATTAACTTAAGTAGGATTCAAAGGTAGATAGCTGATGGACCGTTGAGTTTATTTGAAGTGGAAACTATCTGACTTGCGAGTCTTACTTGAAAGTGAAAATGATTAAAGGCCTTTTAAGGTAAAGGGGTTTAGAGCCAAAGATATGTTGGAATTGGTTCATTCTGATTTATGCAATCTTAAGACTATCTTGACGAGAGATGGTCATTACGATTTAATTATGATGGCGAGTACCTCTTAGGATAGTTTAGGAGCTATTTATCAGAGGTTGAGATTAAATCTCAAGTTGTCTACACCGAGCATACCCCAGCTGGCTGGTGTGGAGAAAAGAAGGAATAACACTCTTATGGAAATGGTTAGATAGATGTTGAATTATTTGGAATTACTAAATTTATTTTATGGGTATGCCCTAAAAACAACATGTCATATGATGTTTGTCTGTTTGTGGGATATCCTAGAAAAATGAAGGGTGATTTATTTATTAGTCCAAAAAGATCGAAGGGTGATTGTTAACACAAACACTAAATTTTTGGAAAAGGACTATGTAATAAATAACAAACTTATATATAAGTTGTTCTAAAGGAAGTGAGAGAGAAAACACAAAGTATTAGTTCCAATTGTACAAGATGATATACCACAAGTAAACTGCATCGCGTGTCACATCTGATACATAACTACATGTAGCGCTTTGTCATAGTGGAAAGGTTGTTCTACAACCAGATAAATTTATATTTTGGAAGAGTCGTAAGACTAGGTCCCTAGTAAACATGGAATTGACCCACGGATACAACAAAGCACTATAAGATAAAAATGTGATATCTTAGCAAGTTGCAATGATTTCTGAAATAGAATCGATGGATTCTAAATTAGATCTAGCTTCTTGTAGAACCACGAATGGTGTGAAAGCTATTGGAAGTGGCTCCACGAAATAAAAGAGGATCATACGGTAAGGTGAAAACCTTGGAAGCAAAGCTTGTTGCGAGAAGGTATACTCAGAAAGAAAGGGTTCGATTATGAGGAAACATGTTCGCCAGTAGCTATGCCTAAATCGATCTGAACTCTTTTATTTGTTGCTGTTCATATTGAATATGAGGTACAACAAATAGATATCAAGATGGCTTTCCTGATTGGAAGTCTTGAGGAAAACGTCTATGTGAAGCAACCGGGGTGATTCATTGCAAAAGCTAAGAGCATTTTGATAGTAAGCTTAAAAGTGTCCATCGATGGACTAAAGTAAGCTTCAAGATCTTGGTACATCTATTTTGATGAGAAAATCTAGTCATATGGATTTAATCAATGCTCGGATGGGTCTTGCATATTGAAAAGAGTGACGGAAATGTGGTGGTATTTCTTGTATGTACGTAGATGATATCTTGCTCATTGGAGACAATAAAAGAGTATTGTCGGGCGTATGAGTATGGTTAATAAAGCGATATGAAATGAAGGACTTAAGAAAAGCAAAATATATCCTTGCGATCATGCTGATCACAAGATAGGGTGTTATGCTCATCTCAAGCTTTATGAAATGATACAATCCTTACTCGTTTTAGCATATGACTTTATCTAAGGAAAAGTATCTTATGACACAAACGAAGATAAAGGTAATGAAGGCGGTTCCTTATGCTTTGGTGAATAAGGAAGTTTAACCTAAGGAATGCTATGCACGAGAATGAATATTTGTTTTGCCGAAGGCATGAACAGTGGGTATCAAGATAACCAAGAACAAAAATGTTGAACTTTGGTAACACATATTTTGAAGTACCTGAAAAGGACTAGAAATTATATGTGGACTTACCAGACAGATTCATTGCTTCTTGTGGGTTACATAGATTCAGATTTATCAAATCAGATATGGACGACAGTAAATTCACCTCAAGGTTATGTGTTTATTTTGGAAATAGAGCCATAATATGGAGGAGTATTATATAGAAATACATTTTGGTCTCCACCATAGGAAGATGATAAATTGGAGCATATGAGGCAGCCAAAGTATCTGTATGACTCTAGAAACTTTGTAATGGTTTTAGATGTGATTCTAAATTTGCCCAAGATTATTACAATTTATTGTGATAATGATAGTGTAGTTGCAAACTTGAAGGAATCACGAGCCTATAAAATCATATTACCTTTCACCAGGGTATGCTGAAGAAGAGAATGAATTCTCGCCGGCAGCATGCGCAGCCTCACTTTTTTTAGCACAACTCTCTCATTCGATCTTCGATTTGAGTGATCTACGAGCCAAAATTATCATCTCTTCAGTGGCTTTCCAATGGTGTATCACACATTTATTTTGAAGTTTAACATGATTTTATGTTCTTGCTTCTGCTGATATAGAATTATATAGAATCCTAATGGTTTACGTTAACTAAATGATCGAATACTAACAAGAAGGACATGCTGATCCTTCACATAATAAAAGACTTCGGCCATGTTCAGGTTGGTGCCTGACTTTAGCTCTTCATACATATGTTGTACTTCTATATCTTTCGTGAAGGGCTTAAAGGTAGCCGGTGCCTTGTACTCTTTCGTTTTCCCAGCACTTGTTTTCTTTCTACTTGGTTCTGCCGAAACACTCTGGCAGCTTGCCTTCTTCGCCATTTTAGAGATATCTTTGAACTCGATGTATTCGTTCAACATCACAGTGAAGGTTGTATATGATGTCGATGGCTTGAGTTGCACGGCCTTCCACAGGCTGGTTTCCGGGTGTAACGCACCCATCACCGTGATGAGGCATGCTTCATCTCTCATGACTTCTCCCATGGACCTTTGTTCATTGAACCTTTTCAGAAAATCTCTCAAGCTTTCTGTAGAACCTTAACGGATGTTGGCTAGCTTGTGTTTCGGCTCTTTTGGGGCTCCGAGGTAGGAATATTGCATTAAAAATGCCTTCATCAGTTCTATCTAGCCTTTGATGGATGCCGTTGGAATTGCTTTGAACCATGCATGAGCTTTGTTTCCGAGGGTTAGAGGGAACATTCAGCACAGTGTGACTTCATTCGAGCCCTGGGCTCACATCCACATCAGATATTTTTGATATGGGAGTACGGATCATAGTCACAATCAAAGACTAAACTTGGCGGAAATTTGACCCCATACTGCATAGGCGAGTTGCTGATTTCTGCCGAAAAAGGTGAAGGTGCCACCGCCTACTGGAGGACTCCACTCATTCTCGACATTTTCCTCTCTAGGTTAGCCAAACACTTGCTTACTTTATCATTCACTTGGGCTTGCGAATTCCTCCCTAGGGCATTCGGAAATGCTCACTCATTCTCCGACTAATCTTCGGAGTAGGTCTCTGTTTCTCTCGGCCTCCTATAGGAGGAAGGTCTCCTGCTCCTTCTGTTTTTTGGCTAGAATTATTCTGTTGTAAAAAGGGTTTCCCAGGTGATATCTTGACTCTCCTGTGAGTACTGAGTAGGTGATGCGTAAGAGCCTTAATCCCTTTGTCTCTGGCTCCAATTCTACCTCCTTTGACCATTCCTCTAGCGAATAGGAGAAGGGGGGTTTGGGTGACGGTGCCTCCTTTGGGATACTGATGGTGTTCTCCTGGGACCTTCCTCTTCCATGGGTACTTCCTAGATTGGAGGGCGACCTCTCTTTTGATCCTGTGGATTCCGAGGAGCTTGTTCCTCTCCTGGTGCCGCTCTAGATGGGGGTGGCCCGCTCCCTGATCCCTTCTAGATCTCGACAGTCTTCGAGCCTCCTCTTCTCTCGGCACATCGCCAAGAGGAGGGTTTCTCACATTTTGACTCTTTCCTGGCTGTGGTTGCCTCCGAGTTTCTATCTCCGATCGATGGAAGTACTCGCTATGTCCTCCTTATTGTGGAGTTTCGTTCACGCTCTCTTCTCCCTTTGCGTTTCTCTTTCGTATGAAGTTGATAGTTTCCCTTCCATCACCTTCACTATTCGCCGTGCGTTTTTCCTTCCTTGCGTCCCTTCTTCTTTCTAGATCCACTCTCAGATCGCTTTGGCTTCCTCTCTAAGTGCCACTGAAGCTCAACCTTGTCAGCTGAAACGAGGGAGCTTCTGTGGCGTACTCATCGATGACCCTCCTTATCTTCTCATTCATTTCCTTTATTTTTTCTAGGTCCCCAAGATCAGGGACTGGAATGGATCTCCCTAAGGTTTCCATTCCGACAGCTGGTGCACTAATTTGGACATAGTTCCCGCTTCTCGTTATGTTCCTTTGGGCTTTGAAACACTCCCCCATTTCTTCATTCCTGGGTGTTGTCATACCCTCTGCTCCCATATCTCAACCAGAAAAACAGAGTAGGAAAGCTAGAATGTAGCGTTCCCATAGACGGCGCCAACTGTTGATAGGTCATTTTTAGCTAGTTAATTTTGGGATTAAGGAAATAGATTAAGTGGTGTAACTTAGCTAAGAACAAGCACAATCAAACACAACAAACAAATAAATATGTGAGAGATGGGAAATACAACCAAAGCCCTTAACCGATTTTATTACTCTCCTCAAGAACAACACTCATAAAACCTTCTTAATTACAAGTGTAATGTCTCAAGTAAGAATGAGTAACCTGCTTCTCTCTTATGAGAGAAGCTATTTATACTACTAATAAAACCTTAATGATCGTCTAATTTCCTGATGCCACCTGGACGAAGACAAGCAGCCATCAATGGCCTGGTCAGTACACCGATAACTTTTGGGATTGGTGCAGGGAGCCACCTGGTGTCTAGCAGAGCGCTGCAGGTCTCCTTTTGTCCTTTTTCTGTTTTACATTGGCGGATGAAGAGGGATGTACCTGTCATGTGTTGTCTTCTAGTTGAGAGTGCTGCTCAAGACATCCCTTCTTACCGTTATTCTTGTCCTTTAGCCTGCCGCCACTAGCCGTTCTCATAGTCGTGTCTGTACTTTGCCCAGCAGTTTTGATAATCCTTCCAGTCATTGGATGGGTCAGTTTCCGAGGCTATACTGTTCGCCCGAGCTTCTGGACATCTCCTTCGACCTCTTTGTCGGAGCTAAGGTGTTCTGCCGGGGGGTCTCTGCCCTCTATCCTTTTAGTGGGCTTCCTGCGCTTTGGCCCTTTCCTGACCTTATCTTCTTAGGCTCCTCGGCCCTTTGATGATGGGCTCATCTCTTGGGCCTCTTCCTGATTCTTCTCCGAAGTGTGCCTCAAGTGGCTTATAGAGAGTGCTCACTGTTTAACTTGTTCTTGCAAGGGGCCAAATCCATGCCAAAGGCAGGATTCTAACCCCTACCATGCAGCAACCAAGCTCAATTGAAAGACCTTTCCACACTCCCCTCTACCACTTGAGTTATGCCTGGGGGCTTATTATTATTATTATTATTATTATTATTATTATTATAAAGCTTTCTTGTTACTGGTTTTGAGTTGGTCTCTTGTGTCCCAGGTACACAAGATGGGTAAGTGTACAACATTTTATTTTATTCTAGAGGGTATACACTTTAGTTAATAATGGTGTACCATTTTGTTCTAAATGATATACATTTTTAATAATTTTTTATTTTATTTTTTCAAGAAATAAAGGATACATGTCCTTATACTAATAAAGTTATATTATTTAATATTAAAGAGTATTTGGGCACACAAGTGTTGTTGGGAAAACTCATTCATTCTTAAGGGAAAAACAAAATATTATCGAGAAAAGAAAAGAATAAGACAATACGCGAAAACTTCAAACTGGAGAAAAAACCACGTACCGGAGAAAAAACCACGTACCTGAAAAATACTTACTATATACTAACTTGAGAAAATACTTACTATATACTAACTTACTACTCCATCCGTCCCAACTTCAACTTCAATTTCACACTTTCCGTTTTGATCCGTCCAAATTTCAACTTCACACTTCCATAAAAGGAAAAGGTATATAACTAATATCACTACAAAAAAAAGTATTTTTTAGCAATAGAATTTACCAACGGAATTCAATCCGTTGGTAATTAGCAATGGATTAGCAACTAAAATGACATTTTATAATAAGCAACGGAATGACAACGGATTTATTCTCTATTTTAGCAACGAAATTCAATCAGTTGGTAATTACCAACGGATTAGCAAAGAAATCATTATATAAATTACCAACAGAATTATTAGCAACGGATTACCAACAGAATTAATTACCAGCGGAATTGATTTTTCATTGCTAAAAATTTACCAACCACAACTTTACCAATGGAATTTTATCAACAGATTCCATTGCTAATCCGTTGGTAAGCCAATTTAACAATGGAATTAAGGCTTTTAGCAACAGAATATTCCATTGTTAATAAACAGTTATTTTGTAGTGTATCCTTCTAACACACTTTAATTTTAAAATTGCCACCACCTTTTTAACACACATAACAAACTTTATTATTTATTTATTATCCAAAAATACCAAACTATCCATAAAAGTAAATCAAAAAGTAACTTTTTTTAATTTGCATGTGTACAGTAAATATGAAGATGAAAATGGGACGAAGGGTGTATATATTAATTTGAGAAAATACTTACTGTATACTAACTTATCTTTGACTAATTCACATCTTTTGACTAATTCCCACATTTTCTCTCAACTCTCAAATAGATAATATAAGAAAGGAACTTACAAAATATCAAGATTACAGTATCTAACTGGTGCGCCTGACATCAAAACCAAATGCCTCCTTAAATATCAATTAAATAATCATCCCATTAAATAATCATCCCTTTCTGATCTTTCATCCGACGTGGGATAAGAAGAATTTCTTATTTTATATTGACAAATCCAGCAATCTCCACATTACCAAAATAAAATAAGACTCATTGTCTTTACCGACAATCAATTCTCAATCTCCCGAGAATCATCCCACTCCACTATATGAGTAGACCCACTTAGAATAAATCATTCTAAGAATTTCTTGCTGCAACATATCGAAAAATACCTGCTAAAATTTTATGGTGCAACTTCCAACTATTGGCTTTTCTGGAAGTCCATCAACCATCGATATACTTTTCCATCACACACATTCATACCAAGTTAATGTGTGCAAACTTGTGGCCCATCTAACATTACTACACCATTTTTATATGACAACTGGGCATGTCATAAGGATGCTCATTTTCTCTTCAGAGAAAATCCTCCACAACATTAGCTTTAGACTCAGAGTTATCTGTCGTACCACCTCCACATCCACGTGGACAATTTCCCTTTGTATGCACATGTTCTCCACACTTCCAACAAGCCACATTCTTGGAGTCCTTCTTCCTTCCTCATTTGCCACCTGCCAAAATTACTGGATTTTCCATTGAAGTATGCCCTTCACTCATCAGCCTTCTTTCCTCAGAAAGAAGTATACTTGTGACTTCAACAACATTTAAAGCTTTTACCATACATCAGAATTGGCTTATGTTCTCATAGAAATGTGTCAGAGATAAGATAAGCCTCAATGCCTTATCCTCATCTTCAATCTTCACTCCAATTGCCTCTAGTTTAAAGATGATGCCATTAAGAGTACTTAAATGATCTGAATTTTTTGTACCTTCCTCCATTCGAAACATGTGAAACCGATCTTTCAGGTACAATTGATTTGAGACACCTTTTGTCTGGTACATTTCCTCAAGCTTTTCCCATAGCTCCTTGGCATTTGAAATTCCATGCACATTAGTAAGGACATTCTTGGCCAAAGATAAGTATATTATGCTTGTAGCACGCAAATCCAGATCCTCCCATTCTTCATCACTCTTTTGATCACTCTTTTCAGAGTCTTTACTGGAACTTCCTGTGCCATCAGTTGAACATGTCTTTACTTTCAGAGCCTTGTGTAACCCAGATTGTATCAGCACATCCTTCACTTGTACTTGCCACAACCCAAAACCCAAAATTAATTCTACCATCAAATTTCTCCATATCAAACTTCATTGAATACATATTTTGTTTACCTACCCTAGCCTAATGAATAACCGCCTCTTAGAAAATCTTTTATGATGTGAAAAATCAAACATCGCTGCAACCACAGAGCATACTAAGAACTTTTAAAAGTGGCCCGGGCTCTAATACCACTTTGTTGGGAAAAGTTGTTCATTCTTAAAGGAAAAACAAAATATTACCAAAAAAATAAAAGAATAAAACAATGCAAGAATTTACGTGAAAACTCCAAACCGGAGAAAAAACCACGGACCTAAGAAAATACTTACTATATGAAATTTTTACAATCACATAGAAGTTTCTCTCCCTCGACCCCAATACTACAAATCTTTGACTAATTCTCACATTTTCTCCCAACTCTCAAATAGAGAATATAATAAAGGAATTTAGAAAAGGGGGCGGTTATTCGCACCCCGAAAATATTAAACATACCCCGTTTATTAAGTACACCCCAATATATTTAAAAATTTATATGCATATTGCTAAATATACCCCAAATTAAGACAATTATACCACTTTGTAATTAAATATTAATTTATGAAGTATTGTTTATCTGTGAATCAAAATTCCATATGGAAGAATATAAACAGAACCACGCAAATTTGCTTTCTTCGATGGATTAAAGAAGATTTATTCATAATCCACTATTAAATAAAGTACGAAGATGATGAAAGTTGATTGGCCGAAAGAGAATAAAATTAGGGACGAGAAAAGAAGAATAATGCCGAACAATCTACTACTACAAAGCAGGTCTTAAAGGCAATGGAAATGCTGCAAAGATCATCAAAGAAGCCCTGGAAAACATCCTGGTTCACTACTATCCACTTGCTGGAAGATTTGTGTTGAGTTCTGATGGAATACTGATTGTCGATTGCACCGGAGAGGGCGCTGTTTTTGTTGAGGCGGAGGCTAATTGTAGTATTCAAGAACTTGGAGATCTCACACAGCCTGATCCTCCAACTCTTGCCAAACTTGTGTATAAAATCCCTGGTGCACATAACATGATGAATTCTCTGTGCTACAGAGTTCTACATTTCCAACTCTGTTTTCTAATTGGACAGCACCATCGACGCATGGAGTTTGCGGAGAGATCGACGGTGGCTATTTCTGGATTCTCCTCAAACAACTCCCACCTCCCGTCGGATTCCTTGCCATATAATTAATAGAAAAACATCAGTGGGACTGGGCTCTGTAAGAGATTCCAAAAAATCAGCAAATTCATTCGAGAGGGATCGATGTTTGGAATTTCCAGCAATTAGAGACGGCGAAGTCATCGTCTTGTCAAAGCGAAGCAGCGGTGGACAGCTCCTAGAAGAAGTCGAGGAGGCTGAGGTCGCTCGGCTTAACGACGCAGAGTGGGCAGGTGGTCGCTCACCATGAACCGCATCCATGTAAGAAGCCGCCGAATGAGTGCCCAGTGTCGTGGAAGAAGACAATAATGCAAAGATATATTTAGCACAGCGGAAACACAAAGCTCCCAATAATCTATATCAATGCTTCAAACCTTCCACTTCCTTAGAATAGGGCAAAAAACCATAACTAAATAAATATGCAAGAAATATGTGAAATTAACACCAACGATTTTAACGTGGAAAACCCCTCAAGTTGAGGGTAAAAACCACGGGACCCAGTCCAGGAAATAATCCACTAATCAAGTAAGAGTTACACAGTCCAATCTCTCTATTAATAATAGAGGAATACCACAGAATCACCAGAAATAGCCTCAAGAGAATCCCTCTTGGAATGCAACACAACAATGGAAGAAAAGAGAATAAAATAGCACAAATAGAATACGTGTCACCCAATTCTCATTTGCACCCTTGGAGATGTTTCTACGAAATTCACTCCGATCAATGTGTAGAGAACGTCACCACGAACTCCCCCTTGAAATTTGAAGTGAAACGGTGAAGAAACGGACCTCCAAATTGAGTAGCTTCTCCAAACCCTACTCTCCCTCTTTCCTTCCCCTGCTTCTCTCTCTGTATTCTGTATCTTTGGTGCTCCTTCTCTTTAAATTCACGTTGAGGCAGCTTATTAATCAAACCCAAATTGGGTTCTTGACTTAGGCATATTATTATTGCATTGGCCCAACAATAATAATAATACATGGGCTTCTTTTAATTATCTTGTGGGCCAACTATTTTGGGGCAAGCCCAACACCCAGGACATGGTGAGGCATATAATCCATTGCCGGCGGTTAGGGCAGCAATTTGGGAAGAAAGTTACTTAGAGAGAAACATCCGTTTTAGATTTTGCGAAATAATTAGGGATGAGAAGGAGATGTAGTCACAATCTGAATGAAGAACGAAGAAGATGATGAACGTTGACTTACCAGAAGAAGAACGGAGATTCGAAAATTCCACCATTGATGGAACGAAAAAGATGATAAATTTTTCAGTTAATGAAAAATAATAAATACTCCCTCCGTCCAGGGTTTTTTACTTTTTAGCACATGGATTAAGGAGTATTATTATATAATGTGCAGTGGGTAGTTGCATTAGTGGAAGTGTGAGTCCCAAATTTCAATTGTATTATTGGGTGTGTGTGAGTCCTATGTGTGTAAAAAAGAAAAGAAGACTCTTTGGGTGGGACGCCCAAAATGGAAAAAAGACCCTCTTTAAATGGGACAGATGGAGTATATGTAACTTAAAAAAAAATATATTTAACATATTTAATTTAAAGGTTATATTAGTCTTATCAACTACATATATTTTAGTTTAAATCTTTTATGGGGTACGTTTAGTATTTTCAGGAGTGCGAATATTCGTTCCCTTTAGAAAAACCAAAATTACATTACTGACTGGTGAGTCTGACAGCAGAACCAAAGGCCTATCAATTAAAGAAGGGGACGTCTATTTGCACCCCCTAATTCACTAAATAAACCTCATTAATTTATAAATTTAAAATATGTTTATGTGAGAAGATGTAAATATCCTTATATAAATATTAAAATAAGATTAAATATAAAAAATTGTTATACAAACCCCATGTAAATTTCTAAATCACTCCAATTTTTACACAACACTCAGCATTCAAGCTCGCACTCTCAGCCGGCGGATTCCCCGAGGAAACCCACAAATTTACCTCAATTTTCATCTAAATATCATCCCCTCACATTATTTCTTTAGCTTAATTGCAAGCTGCTCGAAGGTTATTATTCGATTGTAGATAAAGAGCATAATGATGTGGATAATGAAATCGATTCGATGGCCATTGGTCCCGTTTCGCGCACCGGCAGTTAATTTCTCATATTCAGCGTTGACATTGGAGGCAGAAAGATCCGTACGATGGGCCGAGTAATGATTGGAAGAGGGATGAAATTAAGTCCATCTATGATTCCCCTATTCCTGATCTGCTGTTCCATGTACGTCTGCTGTGGTTAGGCTGTTTTTTATCTGATTTTAAATCCATCATCGCCTCGAACTCCAACTCTCTTCCCTTCCTACCATGTCGGAGTGCGTGGGGGGAATGGCCCCCCTCATCCTCATGTTGTGGTCACTGATCATCATCATCATACTCATGATTTTATTTGATGCTGATGAATCAACACTGTCTGATCAGAAAGGAAGAAGATGATGAGAAGGTGAAGCAGCAGATTAGTTATGGTGGAGCAGCAACTGTTGATCCTTTTGACGTTCATCACACACACTCTCTCTCTACCATCTCCCACCATTCACATCCTTCCTTTTCTCTCATCATTTAGATTGGGTGCACTCAGAAAATTAATTAAGGCTTGTATAACAATTTGTTATAACTAATTTTATTTTATTAATTATATAAGAGTATTTACGTCTTTTCACATTAATCTATTTTAAATATATAAATTAATTGGGTTAGTTTAGTGAATTCGGGGTGAAAATAACCGCCCATATTAAATAATCATCCCTTTCTGATCTTTCATCCGACAAGAAGAATTCCTTATTTTATATTGACAAATCCAACTATTTTAGCCTATATTATATCTCTTAAATCAATATCATTCCTCTTTATATTTCTCCTCTCTCATCTATTTTTTTAATAAATTAATACTTTCTTCGTCAAGTTGAAAGGTGTGCGTTTGTTTTTTGCACATAATTTAAGTGATATAATATTTTAATATGTAATAAGGTGAGAGAAGTAATATTTTAATATAAAGTGGATATGTGTATTAGTGTGATGATTGTGCCCGTAGAGAGAGAAGTAATTAATGTAGAGTGAGTTGGTTTATTAGTATGATATGTGGGCACATGAAGAGAGAAATAATTAATTTGCATTATCCAGAAATTCACACTTTGTATTAAGATGGACGGCAAAACATATAACATTCTAAGTCATTAATTTGATATAAAGTTAAAACTTATAATACTTAATTTAATTTTAATCTTTACCTTATTAAACATTAAAACCCTAGTTAGGTCAATAATAGATTTTTTTTTTATTAGATTGTCAAATTGGTGGATTATACATAAACGAGCTTTTATAGGCAAACCACGATTCGATGTATGCTTCTTTCGTCTACATCCCTTCATAAATAAAAAACTCCTGGCTCGCTCTTCCATGGACTCCGCCTCTCTGCAAACGTTGCTCGTTTAGTAAATTTCAAAAAAGTTCAAAAACCCTACTTGCAAATTTTCCCCTATTTACTCCCTAGCACACAAGAAACTCGAATTCCTCAATTCCGTATGATTTCAACAATTGTACAAATTCTCTGTCTATTTAACGGGCGTTGGTAAAATTGAAGATTGAAAATGAGCATAGTACCGAAAGAAACGATTGAAGTTATAGCACAGAGCATCGGCATAACCAATTTATCTCCCGATGTGTTGCCTGCTCTTGCTGCCGATGTAGAGCACCGCGTTCGAGAAATCATGCAGGTAATTTTCCTACTTAATATTTTCAATCGAGCCCTTGATTTCTGCATCGCTCGTTTGAATTCATGGATTTTTATGACGGTGAAACTTTTTAAGTATTGCGTCCTGAATTCGGCACAGGAATCTATCAAGTGCATGCGCCATTCTCGAAGGACTACTTTAACTACGGAAGATGTTGATAGTGCCCTTGGCTTAAGAAATGTCGAGGTTTTTTTCGGCCCCTACTGATGATATTGTTTTCTCCTTTTATAATTTGGGGCGATAGTATGTTAATTTAGACCAGTTTTGGGGAATTTTCTTTGTTAGTGTTTGGTGGTGTTGGTTTTTGATAGTTAAGTAAAATTTTCAGCCAATATATGGATTTGCATCCGGGGATCCATTGAGATTCAAAAGAGCTGCAGGTCACAAGGATTTGTTCTATGTAGAGGAAAAGGATGTGGAATTTAAGGAGGTATGCCAACTGTACTGCATGTTTAGTAAAATCCCTGTCGACAGTTATAACTATAGTACTCTTACATTTGCTAATTTGATGAATTTTAGGTGATTGAAGCTCCTCTACCTAAAGCCCCATTAGACACTGCAGTGATTGCTCACTGGTTAGCCATTGAAGGAGTTCAACCTGCTATTCCAGAAAATCCCCCTCCTGAAGCTCTTCAGAGTATGTACAATTTTCCTGTTATGTCTCAACTGCAAATCAACCTGCATGCACAAATACACTGAATAGTCTTAGGATCAACACTTCTCGGGCTGTTTTTAAGGATGACTTCTTATGTCTTTGTTTCCATTTTCTGGCAAGAGAGCATTAGCCATTTTAATGTTAATGCTGACAGGACTTTATATTCTTTATCTGAGAATAATTTCTTATAAATGAAAACTTATTGTATGTGGCAGTGCTTTCACTGCCTTCAGATAACAGAAAGACTGAAATCAAAGAGGACGGAGTGCCTGTTGACATTAAATTACCTATTAAGCATGTGCTTTCGCGTGAACTTCAGGTACTGCTATGGTTTTGTTTACTTTGCTTTGCTTTATACCTTTAGAGAACAAATGACATTTTATGGCTTTTTTGGCTGGTGACGCAGCTTTACTTTGAGAAAATTACTGAGTTGACTGTGAGTAGATCTGATTCCCCACTGTTTAAAGCTGCATTAGAGAGCTTGTCAACTGATTCAGGGATTCATCCCCTGGTTCCTTACTTTACGTTTTTTGTTGCTGATGAGGTAATTAGAAGTGTTTTTTCAACTTTGAAGATCAATGGTTCTGGATGATGAATATAAATAGTCACAACTGCAGGTTTCTCGAAATTTGGATAATTTTCCTCTCGTTCATGCTTTGATGCGTCTTGTCTGGAGCCTTCTTCAAAATCCTCATATACACATTGAGCCATATGTATGTTATTTTGCATTTATTATTTTCCATATCTTTCAATGTTTGGATTGGATTTATCTACTCTTATAATTTGTTATTTGTATTTTACTTTTCTTTTCTCATGATTTACTCTTGTAATGAGTTTATTGAACATCTAATCTAAATTGGCGATGTATCAAAAAAGTAGTAACAAGTTGTGTATGAAGAAGAGAAAAGTAAAGAGGGCCCAAAAAACCCCTTTTAAAGGCCCACTGGCCTCGTTAAAACCTCCATACGTAAAACCCAGAGGGAAAAACTGCATGGAGGAAAAAGACTACTAAGTGTACAGATGGCAAAAACAAGAAGATTATGTGACCAATAATTTGCTGATGGTGTACTTCAGGGTAGTAGTTTGTGTTTTTTTAGGCTTTGCCCTTGCTTCTTAATTCTTCCATGTTGAACGCATGGGTCAGTTCTTGGTTTATCTTAGATTATGATTATCCTGGCATATTAAGATCCAAGAATATTAGTGATGCCTTAAACATATACTCTTTGGGGTATATGGTTTATGCAATAAAATTATGTGAAATCTAAGGGCGACCATATCTAGTGGTGCGTGAAGTAACTTTTAAGAAGCTAAATTTGATTTTACAAATCCTATTCTAATCTTATATTACAGAAGTATCTTTGCTAATGTTTGGCTTCTATTTTTTTTTTTTATTAGTTGCACCAATTAATGCCCTGGGTGATGTCATGCCTGGTTGCTAGAAGATTAGGAAATCATTTCTCGGACAACCACTGGGATCTGAGAAATTTCTGCGCAAACCTGGTAGCTTTAATATGCAAGAGGTGAGAAATCTTCATATTCACCTGTAATTGTGGATAATATACGTACGAATTAAGACTATCTTCCAATTATCTGTTAGAAGTCAAGTATGCCTGGTTAATTTTAATTTACAATGTGAGTGCACTATGCAGATTTGGCCACGTCTATCACAGTCTACAGTCACGTGTGACCAAGACTTTGTTACATTGTTTCTTAGACCCAGCTAAGGCTCTCCCTCAACAGTATGGTGCTATTCAAGGGCTAGCAGCCCTTGGGCCTAATGTGGTACCTGGCGCCCCCCCCCCCCCCCCCTCTATATTACGTGTATGCATATGTGTGTATGTTTGTTTGTATGTATGTATGTATATATATGTGTGTGTGTGTGTGTGTATATATATATATATTTGCAATTTGAGACACCTATTTAATATTTACAATTCAATTCACGGTTTTAATTTTTGTCAATTTTCGCCCATGTGGCAACCAAGTTATCTCCACACATTGATTACCATATTGGTCACTGCACCAAATTCAGAAAATAATAATTTTTTCTTTTTGTGTTCTTTTTTTTGTCGAGTAAAACATTTGTGCATAGTTGTTAAAGGCGCGCCCAAGGCGCGCCGGGCGCTCAGGCTCAAGGGTCTGCGCCTATATTGTTCATTTTTTGCTATTCAAGGCTCATATATCAAAGGCGCTCTTCAACATCCTGTTTTTTTTTTTTAAAGTTTTTTGAAGTTGCTACTCAATCATTAAAGTGTTTACACGTTTTTAAGATAAAAATGGACAGCCCACTTATAAAATGAAATAAATAGAGAATTAGGATTAGGGTTTTAGTACTTGAACTTTCAAAACAAAGACAAAAAGGTGGGCTGCCTTCACCTCCACCGCCTACCTCCACCGTCTGCCACTTACTTGAACTTTATTTGTGTGTATGTTTTATGTGTTATAATGCTATTATGAGTTATTATGTATCATTATGTGATGTTATGTGATTTTTACCTTAGTTTAGTTAGGTAATATGATTGTAAGTAGGATATATTTGTGCATATACATTGTAAATTCAGTTTTGGGCAAAATGTAGCTTAGGCGCGCGCATAGTTGTTAAAGGCGCGCTGAGGCGCAGAGGCTCACAGGCTTGCGCGTAGATTGGCCATTTTTGCAGTCCAAGGCGTTTGTGTCGTAGGCGCGCGCCTAGGTGCGCCTCATCGGGATCAAAAAGGGCGCGCCTCTGCAACATCTTGCTTTTTTTCTTTTTTTTTTTATTTTATTTTTTGAAGTTGCTAATTCTATTTTGAAGTGCTAACACGTTTTTATTAAGAAAAGGGGGCAGCCCACTTATAAAATGTATATAAATTGAGAATTAGGGTTAGGGTTTTAGAAGTAGAACTTTCAAAAGAGAGAAAGGTGGGCTGCCAGCCGCTGCCTTCACCTCCACACACCATCTGCCGCCGCCGCCCAGCTGCCACCTGCCGGAAAGCTGATTTTTTTTATTTTCTTATTTTTTCTGTTTTTCTAAAAATTATATCATTGTATATGAAATATATATGTTGTTTTCTTATAGTTATTAAGTTATTATCACCTAGAAACACCTATACTTATATATTATTTGAGTAGTTATTTTTTTTTAATGATTTTTTTCTGTTTTCTTTATGTATATATATTATAAATTGAGTTTTAAGAAAAATGTAGCCCAGGCGCGCGCCTCAGGCGCATCTAGGGGTCCGTGCACCTAGGTGCGCCTCTCGCTTTTAACAACTATGCATTTGTGGTACTCAACTGGGTAGGGAGAGATAAATTTGGTTGTCACACAAGCAAATTGACTTAAATTAAAACTGTGAATCAAATTGCAAAAGTTCAAAAGGTTGTGTATGCAAAAAATAGAAAGACGTGATAGAATTGAAAATCTAAAAAAGGTGGTAATTTTTAAGAGACCAACTCACTTTGATGTATCAATGACGTGACAGTGACTACTAATTTGATAGGAACTTTTTAGTGTGAATTGAATTGCAAAAATTATAAAGATCATGTATTCAATTGCATAAAATGAAAAAGACAGATAAAATTGAAAATCTCCAAAAAGGTGGTGAAATTTAAAGAAATTTACCCTATATATTCATTTAATTTTATATAATGTTACTTTATCGGGTGCTGTCATTTTTGTGTAAGTGCTTGTTTAATCAATGTGTCCGCTCCTCCGTACGTGTACGTTGCTTTCATGTGCATTGAATACCTAGGATTAACTCTATTGAAAATATTGAGCAGGTTCGAATGCTTATACTTCCCAATATTGAGACTTATTTGCGGCTTCTGGAGCCAGAAATGCAACTAGAGAAGCAAAAGAATGAGATGAAGAGGCATGAAGCCTGGCTTGTATTTGGGGCTCTAATGGTAAGATACGCTTTATGATGATGTCTCTTGTTTTATTGGCTGTTGCTGCTGAAAGTTCTACATTTATAGAAAATATCTATCTATTGTTTCTTGATCATGATGAATCTTATGTGATATGGAACCATAGTGCTTTATTCAAGGTATTTCCAGGTATATGAGAGAATATTTTAATTTTTTTCTTATAGTATTTGCAGAGACCTAAACTTTTTGACTTTTTGCTTTTCTGTCAGCTTAACAGGCACCTTACTTTAAACATGTAGTTAAGGATCTCTTTTTAAAGATGGCTTCCAACCCGTTTGCTTATGCAATGCATGATGATTTAGGGTCTAGGCACCTTACTTTTGAAAACTTGTGTAGTTAAGGACCTCTTTTTGCACATAAGATACTATGGTCTCAGTAGTGGATCTGCTCAATAGTTTGGGGGTATAACTCTTCACCCAAATTGGAATTATTTTATTATATATACATGTATGCAAGTATGTATGTTTGTATGTGTATATTACAATTGAAGTTTTTTTTTTATGATCATAATATGGTTATTATTCATAATTTATTTACTTACCAACTGAGGAATGAAACATCTAATAAAAATTATGGAGAATATATTCCAAATATGATGGGGTTGTAGATTGTTTCAAGAAATGAAGACTGGATGGAAATAATTGTAGTAATATTTATTTGAATATATGTAATATCTTATTTTCTTATTTTACTTGTATTATTTAAATATTAGACAATATATATGGGCGAAATTTTTTATCATTTATAAATTGGACTTCCATTTGCCAAACTCTGGATCTGCTGCTGCTTGGTCTAGTCTTTGGTTTCTATATTGTATGATGTGTGCAAGTTTTTATAAGCCTGCTGTTTCTTCTCTTTGGGAAATTTTGAAATAAAGCACATTCTCTGTAGCATGTGATGTTTGTTCTTAATTTGCTTGATTATTTATAGTCTGTGATCCGTGATGATAAATGAGGTGTTCTAAGAAATCGAATTATAAATGATTATTATAGAAACCTTTTATACTGTGAGGAGTGACCTTGGCGACCCTTTGTCTTGTTGATCATGAAGTTATGAGTAGAGTGTCGATGGGTAAAGAATAGGGTACTTCAGGTCCTAAGGTGTTTAGCTTCATTAAAGCTTCCTAAAATCCGGAAGTCCCACCATTCACAAAGGTCATTCATTAACTATGGCATTTGCTCCTTGAAAAAAAGCCTGTGTCCTACCTTTGCCCACAGTTATTAAGGGGTGAGGTGAAATGTCTTAAAGGTCAGCTCATTTACAGGCAAGAAGCTGGGAATGTTAAAGAAGTGTGAATTTCACTGCATCTCATACTCGCCTCCTGAAACAGTGTTTCGACCCTAAAACATGCTTTTAAGTTCATTTTTATATGTTCATATATATTTTGATTTGGCTTATAATTGTTTATATTAGCTTTTTAATAAATTATTTAGTTTGCAAGTAATACAAATTTACATGATTACATCTTAGAATTAATAAGAAATGAAATGAATCCTGTGTGCGCAGCCTTGGGATTTTTACGTTATTGGTTAGCACTGATTTTGCAGCTTTGTAAGTGTTCACTTATTATATTGAGTAGAGTTAATTAGCTGGGCATTGTGTACGTGCCACAATAAAATGCTGATTTGTCACTGACAGCTCTATCCTTTTTTTATAAATGGTTTTTCATATTTGGTTCGATGCAATCTAACTGATGAGATAATACTCTTCTTAGCGTGCAGCTGGCTTGTGCATGTACGATCGGTTGAGGATGCTAAGTTCTCTACCATCTCCACCATTCCGCACTGTCATGAAGAGCAAATTCAAAGTGGTGACTAGATCAAGTATGATACCCTTGTCCTTGCAACTTCTCGAAGGGGGGTGTTTGGTTTGTGCTATGGAATGGGAAAAGGAATAAAAGTTTAGTGGAATCACATTGATTCATCCTAAAAGCATGAAGGAATGGATGATTCCCAATATATAGGGAATCAAGCCGCCATTCATGGAATGATAGTAGAGTAATAAACATCCGCTGTACTATCATTCTTATTCCTTGTACCCCATACCCTCCAACCAAACACCTCCTGAAGCTTCTGTCTATGCTTATGGGTGTCTAGTGAAAATTAGGATGGCTGGTGGATCTGGATTGTTTGATGTGTGTTGCAGCTCCTTATATACATTCCTGGTTGCTTTTAATTTATCTTTATATCCCGTTTTAAGTACTCGTCCAAGAACAAATTTCACACGAGATTTTACATGTTTATTCTGGTAGTGGCAGTGGCACTATCCAATAAAACTATTAAGATATTATGATGGCTAAGTATGAAACTGATGCTTTTATCTGTTTTTACTCTACAAAAGATAAACGCAAAGCCAGTATGGATAACATGATGCAACAACCACCTTTGAAGAAACTAGCAACAGATGGTAGTTCAATAGCCGCAAACACACTGCCCATGGACATTACGAGAGCTAGCGGTGGATATTCAACACATATTGGAGCAATGGACCCTACTTTGCAATCATCAAGGCCTTTAACAAACCACAATATGCCTGGTACATCTGGTAGTAGCAGAAAAGAGATTGTTGGTAGTCAAGGGTCAAAGACATTAGCTGCTCTTGATCAGGCTTGGAAAGAGGACACAGATGCTGCCCAGCTGTTGCCTTTGTTGTATGAAAACTTTGGGGAAAGCATGCTGTCCTTTGTCCCTTTACCCGAGTCTTTGATGTTCTTGTGATTTTCACGTCGTCATCTCTCCTACGCTAGTTTATTATTAATTGTAGATGAACGTGTTTTGTATGTTCATGATCTAAATGTATATTTATTCTGTAACAAACATTGTTTATGTTTACTATAGTTTGGTTAGGAAAATATTGCCATTTTGAAATGGATTGATGAGTGACCTTATCAAGACGATGGATAAATCCGGCTAACGTTAGGGTTGTATTTAATGTCACACTTGTAATCTTTCAGAGTTAAAAATTTGTTTTGTTTCATAACTGTTTGAATTTTTTTTTTTTATTTTTGGCTTGAAAGCTGTCACGTGAAACGCACATGAAGGCTGAATTTGGAGGAAATTGGCAACTTAAGTCTTAGGCTGACCTGCGATGCAAATGAAATTGAACTAATCAAAATGCCACGTCACTACATATATGTAAAGGCTGATCAGCAGCCAACTCACTTATTACATCATTAAACACTTCTCTACACACTCAAATTCTATTCTCTTTCACACACATCAACCTAATCACTTATCTGTATAACACTCATATTCTATTCTCTCTCTCACACCTCAACCAATACTCTTTACACATTTATATGAGATAAAGTTAAAATATGTAATATTTAAAACCTAAAGAAACATAGATTAAATTTACAGCTTGAAAGGAATTACAACACTCCAATTTACAAATTGAATAATTACTACACTCCAATTTACGAATTGAAAAATATTCATATAATGTGGGATCGTTTTAAAGATATAAAGACATATCCTAATTGGTCCATTGTTTCAGAAAAGCCTCGTACCTCGCAATTCGAGTTTAAAACTTGCACACATTTTTCAATATTAGAAAAGTAGGACCATTGTATTATAAAATAGAGGCCGTAAAATTCATCCTTATACTTTATTTTGAATTAGGATTAATTTTCATAATTGATCCCTAAAAAGTTCATATTTTTAGATTCAAATTTTAAATTTTCAACTTTTTTTTGTCGAAATCATTTTTGTCAAATTTTGGTTAAAAAAAAGTGAAATTGCCGAAAAAATTGTGTCTAATTTTAATCCTTTATTTGATGGTATTTTGTTTAAATTTTATTTGAAAATTTTATTTTTAAAAATATTTATCCGGATTTGATTATTGATTTCTATTTTCTACAGTTCACTGCTACCTCTCAATCTCATTCTGCCTCTCAATCTCACGCTCCTCACGCTACAGAGTCTTCAGCGGGCAGATATATGTTTAGAGACAAAATTACAATCGCTACGCAGAAATAAAGTAATTATAACCGGGCATGATAAACAAATTTAATTAAATCATTTACCGATGCATATGTAGAATATATGTAATTAAGGCTAACCTTGTAGATTAAAAAAAAAATTTACAATCTGCGCATGATACGCAGAAATAGAGTTATGTACCTGAAGTCGGTGCAAGTACAGCAGCAGGAAGAACAACTCCTTAGACATTGAGGCAGTGGAATTAGAGATGACAATGGGACGGGTATTTTCTGGTACCGGGTTTATTCAACTCCTAATGGGTAGGGTATGAGTAGTTGTAAACGAGTTTGAGGTAGTTGTGAAAAATACCATTAGGGTTTGGGATGAGTACGGGTAATGCCTCAAATACCCGCGAGTATCCCGATTATATATATATATATTTTTTATAAAATTTAATATTTATTATATAATTTATATATTATAAGATATTTTATATATTTAATTAATAGTTATAAGTTTTATTTAATTATATTTATTAAATATTTATTTAAAATAATACAATTTATATTATATTTATTTTATATTTAATTAATAATAATGTAATTTTTATTATTACTAGTATGTTTTCCCGTGTATTACACGGGTTATATTTTTTATAATATAACTTTTTTAAATTATCTTTACTTTATTATGTTAATTTCGATATGATATAATGTTATTTTCGTTCTGTTTTTCATGTTCGTATATATTTATCTTTATTTATTGTAATTATGATGTTTACCTTTAAATGATATATTATGTAACTGAATTGAAATAAATAAAAAGTGAAATATAATCATATTTATATTATCTGTAGTTACTGTAAATTTATAAAAACCTCACCAAACACAACATTAACTGTGTTGTTGCTTGCTTTCCCTTCTTCATCCAGACAAAGTTTTTTTTACTATGGTATTCATATTAAATTATTTAAAATAAAATATTAGTTATGTTATTAAAATTATAAATAAATAAGAGAATATAAAAAATAATATTTAGAATAATAAATATTTAAAATAAAATTTTAATTATAAGATTAATGTGAGATTGTCACATGTACAAATTTTATTGTGGTTGTCATAATAAATTACTTAAAATAGGACATATTAAATAAAATAATATTTGAAATATTATATTAAATTACTTAAAATTAACGTTAATTGCAAGATTAAATAAAATATTAATTAAGAGCTTAATATTCATTCCAAACCTGAAATCTTTTAGTTTTACTATACAGTATTTGTTTCAATACAATACTCATTTTTTTTATCAATGTTGTTCCATAACTTTTGTTTTAATTATTAATTTTTACTTGTTATAATTTTGTCTCAAAATATTACTTTTTATCTCTATAAAACTCATAAATAAAATTGATCATTTTTATGTTTAACTGACCATTTAAGAGAAAAGTTAAAAGTTATGATTTTATTTGTAGGTAAAATAAAAATTTTTGAGACTATTTTGAATAAATTAATTTTGTATGAGACAATTTAGATTCTGAATTCTTATTCTTGTGGTGGCGCATGTCTACTTGATATGGAAAACAGAGTTGGTAATGATATTGAAATAAACATTAATTCTTAATTCTAGAAAAGTTTGAAGGATAGAATTGATAATAGAATTAAAATAATCATTTATAGTTTCATAAAAATTATGATAATCTAAATCTGCAGTTATAATAAAATTTATGAATAAATCCTGAGTATTTCATGAAGTAATAGGTTTTGTTTCTTAAGATTGATCATCTTCCACTTTTACTTAAATCATTCTTTTATTCGTGGCCGGTATTTGAGTCTGATCCAGAGCATTATCTTCATCATCATCAATAGTCTCAACCAATTTACGCTTCCCTTTTGGAGTACTCATTTTATTTGAAAAAACATCATTCATGGAAGATCCTAAAGGTTGTATGTAAACATAAAAATAACAGTATAATATAACAGTTAGAAAAGATGGAGCAAATCACCATAAATGCATTTTTAATTTTGAACTTCAATACCTTTTTCGCTTTTGATCTATTCGTTATAGCGTTGATCATAGTAGGATCTGAAGATACTTTCATCACAGTGTATACATTCCATTGACTACTTATATTTCTTTCAGAGATATGGAATATAAAGATGAACTTCAAACCAATAAGAGTGTCAAGCTCTTTAGGAAATGATCCAATCAAGTCCAGCTAATAAAAAAAGCAAAAAAGAATTATAATAAAACATAGGATATGTATAGCAGGTATGTTGTATTTTGCAAACTAAATTCTAATTTATGTCATATCTTTCAGTCATGTGAAAATTTGTAATATGTGAAATTTGATTAATGCAATTCTATTCTTTATAGATGTTAGTATATGAAAATTATAAAATACCTTCTCAAGATTTTCAATGAGTTCGGCTGCTGTTTTTCCAATGATTGACCTAATTTCTCTATCAAATATTATAAAGGAAGTACTCCTAGTTTCATCGGCAACCTTGAGATAAATTTTATATCTGTTGAAATGCAAAATAACTTAATAAAATTTTATTTGTCATTTTCAAAAGAAAATAATAAATTTTAAAAAAATATGTTAAACTTTCAAAGAAAAAAAAACTTACTGTAGCACAGACACTGGTATGTCCTGCTTACACTTCTCATAGTAAGTGACTCCAGATTTATCAATAACTTTCTTGGTGCATTTGTTACATCCATTATAGTACTGTCCATATTGAGTTTGGATCCTTTGAGCATTTGCAACAACAATGCAATAGTTTTCCTAAAAATCCACGATGAAAATATAAATTAACATAAGTTATACAATAATTGTAATGCATTTTAATCTTTGTAACAAAAATATTTTAAAACAAGAAAATTATAATGGAATATTTACATCCTTAATGTCTTGAATTTCTGCAAGATAGATCACTTCTACATCTGGTGTAAATTCTTCAAAGACGAAGCTTCTACCAATATGATTTATATGAGACTGTACAGACAATCTATCATGACCTATTAAACCCATGCTACATTTCCAAATGCATAAATATTAAAATTTATAGATATATATTTTTTTAAAAGAAAAAAATCACTAAATGTAATGTATAGATTGAGCGCATACCTCTTTCGAAAATCGTGAACTTTTATATCTTCATTAATTATTATCCTTGTTGCATTTCAAGAATTTGATATATTTTTTCCTATAGTATATTTCAAAGAAAGTATGATTTAAATTTTTATATAATAATAATTATTATTGTTAAAACATATCCAAGAAATTAGAGGACAAATAATATATGATTAATTGCTAAATATATTAGAATAAACATCTAATGACATCTAAATACATACAAAATTATACATAAATAAAATGAGTTTAAAAAAATATACCTCTATATTTATTGTTGATTTTGGCATACTCAAGAACAATAATAAGTGTTTGGTTTGGATTGTTCCTCTTGTATTGCATCAATTGTCTTGCATATTCTCCCCACAATGTACAATTCATGATTGTGTGTCTTAAATTGATGTTAAAATTTTAATTAAAAAAATATTAAACATAAAAATTGAGTTAAAAAAATATAAATAAATATTTTAAAAGAAAGTTATCGTTCATCTTCAAGCTCAATATCAATTTTATATGTAGGTTTGCTCCTTGCACTAACACAAATTATATCTCCTATTTTTACCACCAAAGCAATTATGTCTGTGGATATTATCATTGTAAGAAAAAATAGAATCAATTTTTTAAAAGTATAATTAGTTTCTATTAAAAAAAAATAATAAACTTTTAAAACATATCTATGAGTACTGTATTTCTAGAGTTGTCTTGAGAATTGATTGTATCAAAATCAATAAAATTCAAGCCAGTTTTGTTGGTTTCCAATGACGAAGTCAATCGCACCAACATGTAATTATGGATGTTCAACTTGAATTCATGATTTGTAATAAGGACCGACCCCCAATATTTTCAGCAACACGAAAATTTGATATAATATATGTTGCCCTCTCACTTAACAATTTCTCAAATTTGAGATGTGATTATGACAAATTATTGCTTGAATCTTCGAACCCTACTCATATAATATAACAATAATTAAATAAAAAACCTTATCATGTTAATAATCTAATAGTTGTGGAAATATAAAATATACCGTATACTTTAAAAATATTTAATCATTATAATCAACTAAAATTTACCTTTTCATCCATCATAATCATATTCAAGTATGTTTTTTTGTCTGTACTATCAAGGTATGATACCCAAAGCCTCAATCATTTAACTTTAATTCGCCAAGTCTCCTTTTACATAGTAATTTCAGACACAGGATCATAAATTGATGACATAATTTAATAAAGAAAAAAGAAAACCGTATAAAAATTGCAATGGAGGTAAAAAAAATTCACTATAGAAAAATATTGATCGATTGTATTATGTCATATACTTATATATACAATGAATTTATATGATAAATATGGTAATAAATAATTTAAAATCAACACCAAAATTACTTTAAAATATTAAATTTTAATAATATATTCCATCTTTCCTAAAATTATTTAAACTTAATTTAAATAATCAAACAACAACAAAAGTTTTTTGTTTCTTCATAAATTTACCAAAAATTTATAACTAATCGATTGTAATATGTCTTAATTAAAATTTATATGCTAAATATGGAAATAAATAATTTAAAATTCAATGAAAATAAATAATTTAAAGTACACACAAAATTTACAGATTAAATAAAAAATATTTAAAGTATTAAATTTAATTACATACATAAACTTTTATAAGAAAATTACTTAAAATAATATTAAGAAAATTATTTAAAATAATATTATTACATAATACTATAAATTTATCAAAACTTTATAACTAATTGATTTGATTGTATTATGCCTTAATTAAAATTTATATGCTAAATATGGAAATAAATAATTTAAAATACACACCAAATTTATAGATTAAATCATAAATATTTAAAGTATTAAATTTAACTACTTACATAAACTTTTATAAGAAAATTACTTAAAAGAATATTAAGATAATTACTTAAAATAATATTATTACATGATATTATAAATTTACAAAATTTTATAACGATTGTACCATACCTTAATTAAAATGTATATGCTAAATATGAAAATAAATAATTTAAAATCTAATAAAAATAAATAATTTACCAAAACTTTATAACTAATCGATTGTGCATACCTTAATTAAAATGTATATGCTAAATATGAAAATAAATAATTTAAAATCCAATGAAAATAAATAATTTAAAATTCACACAAAATTTATAGATTAAATAAAAAATATTTAAAGTATTAAATTAAATTACTTATATAAACTTAAAATAATATTATTATGTATTAATAGTAGGATTATTAAATATTTAAATTAAGATGTATTAATGGTAGGATTACAAAATTTTAATTAAATTAAATTAAATATACATTAATTGCGGGATCAATGTGGAAGCACCCCATACACAAAATTTTTCAATGAGCAACGTGGAGCCGCCACCTCACAATTTAAAAAAATATTTTTGGCCTTAATTAAAATGTATATGATAAATATGGAAATAAATAATTTAAAATCCAATGAAAATAAATAATTTAAAATTCACACAAAATTTATGGATTAAATAATTTTTTTAAAAATATTAAATTAAATTACTTATATAAACTTAAAATAATATTATTATGTATTAATGGTAGAATTATTAAATATTTAAATTAAGATGTATTAATGGTAGGATTACAAAATATTAATTATTTTAAATAATTAAATTAAATATACATTACTTGAGGGATCAACGTGGGAGCACCACATACACAAATATTTTTGGCCTTAATTAAAATGTATATGCTAAATATGAAAATAAATAATTTAAAATACAATAAAAATAAATAATTTAAAATTCACACAAAATTTATGGATTAAATAAAAAAATATTTAAAGTATTAAATTAAATTACTTATATAAACTTAAAATAATATTATTATGTATTAATGTTAGGATTATTAAATATTTAAATTAAGATGTATGTATTGATGGTAGGATTACAAAATATTAATTATTTTAAATTAAATTAAATTAAATATACATTAATTGTAGGATCAACGTGAGAGCGCCACATACACAAAATTTTTCAAGGAGCAACGTGGAGCCGCCATCTCACAATTTAAAAAAAAATTATCCTTAATTAAAATGTATATGCTAAATATGAAAATAAATAATTTAAAATTTAATGAAAATAAATAATTTAAAATTCACACAAAATTTATGAATTAAATAAAAAATATTTAAAGTATTAAATTAAATTAATTATATAAACTTAAAAAAATATTACTATTATGTATTAATGGTAGGATTATTAAATTTTTAAATTAAGATGTATTAATGGTAGAATTACAAAATATTAATTATTTAAAATTAAATTAAATTAAATATACATTAATTGCGGGGTCAACGTGGGAGCGCCACATACACAAATATTTTTGGCCTTAATTAAAATGTATATGCTAAATATGAAAATAAATAATTTAAAATCCAATGAAAATAAATAATTTAAAATTCATACAAAATTTATGGATTAAATAAAAAAATATTTAAAGTATTGAATTAAATTACTTATATAAACTTAAAATAATATTATTATGTATTAATGGTAGAATTATTAAATATTTAAATTAAGATGTATTAATGGTAGGATTACAAAATATTAATTATTTTAAATTAAATTAAATATACATTAATTGCGGGATCAACGTGGGAGCGCCACATACACAAAATTTTTCAAGGAGCAACATGGAGCCTCCACTTCACAATTTAAAAAAAAAGTATTTTTGGCAAGCACTTGTAAGTTAATAGTATTAATGATACTTATTTAGACAATAAAAAAAATATAAATATATATAAAATAAATGAATATTAAACGAGTATGGGTACCCGCGAGTATTGATAAATAATAATAGGACGGGTACGTGTACCATAATAAATTTTTTAAACGGGACGGATACATATACGAGTAATTATTTTTTTAATCGATACGGATACAAGTATCCAAAATAAGCGGTACTCTACCCGTTATCATCCCTAAGTGGAATATAAGCTTAGCTTGCAACATTTTGTGCAGTGGAGCATTTTGTTGTTCTTCTCTTTCTTTTTAAGATTTTCAAGCTTCAAGAGCTTCATGTTCTTTTCCCCTTTTTATCTAAATTGCATACACACCTACAAAAGCAAAAATAGTTAGAAAAAAAAATCTAAATAAAATAAAGCAATAAAATCTCTAGTAAGACTACTTTTTAAACACTTTTTCAATGAAACAATTATTTAAATATTAATTTTTTATTAATAAAATTTAATTTATCTTTTTATTTATACTAAATAACACTGTATTATTTAATAAATAAAGAATGACATTTTCAAAATATATCTATATCTTATATTAGTACTATTTGTAAAAATAATACTAATCTTTAAAATAAAATTTGTAAATTAATAAAAATAATAATCCTTTGTAAATTAATAAAAATAATAATCCTTAAAATAATTTATTATATAAAATTTGATATTTATCGACAAAATTAAATTAATATTAAAATTTTTCAATATTTTACATTAATATTAGATAAATTTCTACAAAATATTTGATAAATCTTATTTAATTAATAATTTTAATGAGATTATTATTTAAATATTAAAATTTTTATTTTAATAAATTGAATTTATTATTATTATTTATTTAATACTCTCTCCGTCCTACACTAAGATTTACGCTTTCCATTTTGGTGTGTCTCAAGTTAAGGTTTACATTTCTTTTTGTCAAGTAGGACCCACACAAAATAATTATTTATTTCATATAGACCCACACACAACACTAATACAACTACCCACTATACATTTAATATTACTCCCTCTGTCCGCTTTCAAGGTTCCAACTATTAGAGGGAAAAGATATCCTTGAAAGCGGACGGAGGGAGTATTTCTCTCACCTCACTATACATTAAAATATTATATCTCTTATTTATCTTATTCTCCGTGTAAAAAACAAATATGAATGGAGGGAGTATTGTTCATAAAATGCTATCACAAAAAAAAAATAAAAAAAAACATCTGTAACTTGGATAGAATAGAAGTCCTGTGATAAATATGGAGTATATATTTTTAAACAACAAAACAAAACAGTGACAAAAACTATACTGATTTTTATGGTACGAGAAGTTCGTAAGAAAACTCTATCTTGACGAGAGATTTAACATATTTTGTTTCTTTTGGAGGCAAGCTATTTACACCCCTAAGTTTACTAAATCTATCCAAATAATAATTTAAACTAAAATATTTTCAATTTATATGACTTAAATACCCTTGTATAAAATATAGTACTAAACACACCCCAAAATTACTTACACCCATATTTGTGTGTAGCAATTAACCTGATCATGATCTGGGATTAACCATTTATAGTGGTTGAGAATTGAAGGAGATCTCATTAAATCACCTTGCATATAATTTATACATCACTTATAATAAAATAATATAAAACATTGCAATTCTCTTAAACTGCACAGAACATGCTATACGATCAATATTACTCCCTCATTCTTATAGAAGTTGACACACTTTCCTTTTTGGTTTGTCCCATTAAAATTGACACATTTCCTTTTTAATACATGGGACCCACTCTATTCTCATAGCCCCACATATCACCTCTAATACAACTACCCACTGCACATTAAATATTATTTCTCTCACTTCACTTTACTCCACTTTATATTAAATTATTATACTCCTTAATCTCCGTGCCCAAAAAAAATTATACCAACTTCTTTGGGACGGAGGGAGCACTTCTTTTAAAAAAAATGGTGTTCTCGAAAATTTTGTTGCTCAGCAAACCAGAGGGTCCACGTGCGATCCACATAATAGAAATCATCTAAATACTCTCCACAGATCTAAAAGGATGGTGTTCTTTGTGATTGCCGATGAACAAGTACACTGCTGAGTGGGACCTAAACTTGGAGTATTCCGGCTCGGGGTTCATCGGAGTTCCTTCACAGTGCTAACCCATGAAATCGTTAACCTAACACATAAGAATTCACATAAATAATCTACGCATATATAATGACTGGATTGTTCAACCCATTAGCAGAAGTTTCTTATTTCCAATCAATCCTAAATAACGAATGGCCGTCACATTATATCACATGAGTTTTCTGATTAATGGTAGGGTTTATAATTTTTGGGGTTTATTTAGTAAATTATTTAGTATTAATGCATTTATTTATAAGGGTATTTTAGTCATATTAATTATGAATGTTTTAATTTAAATTTTTTTGGGTACATCTAATAATTTTGGGTGTAAATAGTCGTCCCATTAAGTTATATAACATATTTTGTTTCTATAAGATCCAAAATATTTTTACCAGAAAGTATAATATGGCATGAGAAGTTATAAGAAAATTCTATGTTGATAATAGGTGAAACATATTTTGTTTCCATAACGATTCACAATATATTTTTACCAAATTTTAAAACTTTTAGTTGCTATAATAATTTGTATAATTATTAACCTTTAAAATATTTTTTGTAAATTTATAAAATAATAATTCTTAAAATAACATTGTGTAAAACTTAATAGTGTCGAAATAAAATTGATATCAATAGCTTTTAATATTTTAGTTTAAAATGAGTATTAAAAAAATACTTGGAAAAAAGCTCTTATTTCTCTTTCGGTAAAAATTGGAGTAATTTGAATTGTCTAAAACATATGTTCAATTTTTTGAAGTTGAGATGTTTAAGACGATAGAGTAATTCATATTTTGGTATTCAATTATCTAAGAGATAAGGAAATCTTATGTTGAATATAATATGATAATTCATAGTATTAATGAAAAATTACTTACATAATTAATGAAGAGTTACTCTCTTGTTTTCGGTACATAAGTTAGGTAAGAGTACAACATTTTATTATAAAGGATATATAGGGTATACTTTTGAAAAATGCGAAATTTGAGAACACGCTAATTTTAACCATTAACTAATTTGAGGGTACAGACTGTACAGTGTTCCCAATCACACAAGTTTTAGTCACTACTCAAAGGAGATTTATAGAGTGTGTTCAAGATTATTCAAATTACTTACATAATTAGTTAAGGAAGATACTAAAAAAGACAGTGACAATTCAAACACACATGATTTAAAAAAAATATTATCATATAAGTGAGGATCCAAGCTACAAACGAACTAAGGTACAAACACACATGATTTTTTTTTTAAAAAAAGTCTTATATACTATTGAATAAGAGGTCTCTTATATTTTCAGAGTACTATTTAAGGAATTAAGGATATAACATTTTGTTATAAAAAGTATACTTACACTTTAATTAATATAAGAGTATAATTTTTTATTAAAAAAAATTATTTTAAAAATAAATTCAAAGATATAAGTTATACTAAAGTGTACTACTTTAAAAAAGTGTGAGATTTAGGGGCACAGTACTTTCAAATTTTAGTTTGAGATTAACTAAAAACCTCATTTATAAGTAGCAATTCCCTTTTAATATATATGAAATGTATTAAAATTGACATATAAGCAATTCTTTGTGAGGGGACTTCTAAAAATTGACAAGTATGAAAAAAAAAAACTCTCAACGAAATATATTAAAGATGAGAGACTCTCTTGTGAGATGAGTTATTTGTGAAGCGGGTGTGAAACGAATCGATCAATCACTAAAGTAGGTTTATTTTATAGATAAAAATATGTTAATTTGTAGTTAAAGTATGTTAATAATAAATCATATTATAACACACTAAAATCATACTTTAATGCATAATCCAACATAGTTTATATAAAATATCAGTGTTTTCATAACCGGACCGGAGGCTGAACCGGTAGATGCAACGATTCTAGGTTCAGCCGGTCGGACCAGTTCAACCAGCGGTTTAACCGGAAAATTGAATTTTACATATTTTCAATTATATTTTATAATATTTACAATTCATTAAAAAAATTTATACTAATCAAAATTATTTTATAAATAGAAAATTCAATTTACATAAAAATATGATTAGATAAAATATTTATAGTTTATAATTCATATTTTATACAATTTTTTATATATTTTCTCAATAGGATATTACATAATTTATACTCAAATTACTATACATTTGGTGCACCACTCCAGAAAAATTACATAATTTAATTCAAAATTTAAATATTATATTTTAAAATAAATAAAAATAAGTTAAATAATATAAAAATATAAAATATAAAAAAATAGAAAAATTAAAAAAAAAATCAAAACCGGTTCAACCGGTTTTTCCGGTTTTGGCCGGTTCAATTCAAAAACAGTTTTATAGGGGTTTTTGACCGGTTTGGAGGTAGGTTCCTGGTTGAACCGGTTCAATCGCCCGGTCCAACCGGTTCTTGAAATCACTGTAACATACTTTAACAACCATTAAACATACTTTAGTGATGGGTCGACCCGTCTCACAAATAACCCGTCTCATAAGAGACTTTGTCATTAAAGATTACTGATGTCAATCTCCAAAATAGACCTTTATTCGATTATTATTTATTTCAATGAGATAATTATTTAAACATTAAAATTTTATTTTAATAAAATTTAGGGTTTATTATAATTATTTAAACAATATTACTAAAATTTTATCTATTTTTAAAGGTAATTTTGTAAAAATATTTCATTTCAAATCCTCAAAATAACATGAATGTTAAGAAGAATAAGGATCGTTAACCATCAATCTAAGGTTATTTTAACCCTAGCCACGTTAACCCTAATCGAAAATGTAAACGAAAGATAAAATCCAAGTATTTGGATTATTTAATGTGAAAAGCATATAAATTTATTAGATTAAGTGTAAAAAGTGTTTGGCAATTTCATAATCCTTAATATTGTAAGGTTCCGTTTGGTTGGGGTGATAAAGTTTTAATAAACTATTTAACCCACTTTGTAGTTTGTTTGGTTGCAAAAATTTGAGCCAAATTTTATCTCCCAGCCCGATTATTAATTCCTTGGACCCGGTGGAATAAAACCCAACCAATTGGTGGGTTTAATTAGACGGGCAGAAGGAGGAGTTTTATTAATGTTCTTTTGACAATTTAACCCCTTCTATAAATACTAAAAGGAAGCCTAATTTCCCAATCTGTTCATTTTTTCCCTCCTTGGCTCACACAAAAATGGCGAAGACAGTGGAGAATGAGAAATTGGCTATGGCTGAATTGATGATGGCGAAAGCAGAATACAATAAAACCTTTCTCATTTCCTTTCTTTTTCTCTCACAACTCACGATAGAATAGTTTCTCTCATCCGATTTTCTCTAAGGTATTCATCTCTCATCTGCAATTTTTGCTCAGTGCTTCTCTCGCTTCTCTGTTCCGGTAAAATTCATGTTATTTTTAATTGATATCAACTGGAAATGGATGAAAGGTGATGAATGCGTTTGTTTGTATTTGATTGCAGTCATTATATTCATTTTTTTTCTGATTTGACATTGTGTTGAAAAGTTCCTGAAAGCAATGCTGGTTCCTTCTGTCCTGTGCAATAATCAAGCTCATAGAATTATTATTTTTCGAAAGTATGGCTGCTTCACATTACTGATTATGTTTTCCAACATTTGTAGCTTTTATAGGAGCTTTTGAAGTGTCCTAATGACTTAGGTGATATGATTAAAAGAGTAGATGACGATAAGTATCTGAAAATTCACTTCACAAGTTAGAGGAGAAACACATTGCTGTCATCCATTGCAAATTTCACTTTTGGTTCATAGAGTATTTCCCGTCGAGCATCTTCATTGTTGATATTGCAACTTTATGATATGCAATCTTCTTAAGTGACATTGAACCGTAGACTACATCTAGCAGCATGGTCTGGTCATCCCAATTATGATAAGTTTTACAAAGAAAATTCTGTTTCATTTGTTACTGTTTAGCTGTCATATTGTGATTTCAATATATATAATGAATCTCTGTAAACTTACTTTTTATATGAAGTTTATAGTTTAGAGTTAACTGTCTAATGCATACTTACATGTTTTTCTTTAATAACTTAAAAGCAGTTTAATGGCTGAAATTGGAAGAAGAAGGGTTGAGATTTTCCTTGTTGTGGAAGAGATTTTATCAAATAGTTTTGTAGTTATTAATTCAATTCTAAGTCAATTTGTCAAGACACGCCATGGTCGTGAGTGTTGTGAAAGAGAAATTAGATACGTTATGGCAGATAGAATAACAAAACAAATTGAGCATTTGGATAGTTTAATTTCTGTAAATGATAAGGATTGTCTAGAACAACTAAGAATGACACGATGTGCATTTGCTAGACTTGTTTCTTGTTAAAAACTGTAGGTGGACTTGAAGACTCTAGGTATGTCACTGTCAATGAGAAAGTAGCCTTATTTCTTTCTGTACTTTCACATCATAAGAAAAATAGAGTTGTAAATTTTGATTTTAAGAGATCAGGGCAGACTGTTAGCAAACATTTTCATAGCGTATTAGGTGCAATCCTCAAATTACACTCTCTACTCTTGGCAAATCCTGAACCTATTGATGATACTTGCGAGAATTCTAGTTGGAAATGGTTCAAGGTAAGAGGAAAATATTCAATGACTTATTTACTAAAATTTATCAAACATAAGTCGCAGTAACTAACAATATGTTCAATATTTTAAGGATGCTTAGGTGCTTTAGATGGTACATATATCAAAATAACAGCCCCTGAGACTACTAAGGGAAGATATAGAACAAGGAAAGGTAACATAGCTGTTAATGTGCTTGGGGTGTGTGAGCAAAACATGAAATTTTTTTATGTGCTAGCTGGTTGGGAAGGATCAGCAGCAGACTGTAGAGTTCTACTTAATAGGCATGGATCTAAAGTGCCTCAAGGTACTACTTCCATTAAGTTATATCAGTTTATTTTATTCTAATAACATTGGGGGTTAATATCTACTTAATACTCACAGGTCATTACTACTTGTGTGACAATGGTTATACAAATGCTGAGGGATTTCTAACTCCATATAGAGGGATCCGGTATCACCTAGAGGAATGAGGAGAGGGTTCTAGAGCTCCACAAAATTATAAAGAATTCTTCAATGAGCCACTCAAAGTCACGCAATGTAATTGAAAGAACATTTGGATTATTGAAAAAGCGGTGGGCAATCCTTAGAAGTCCATCATTTTACCCACTTAAGGCTCAAAATAGAATTATTATGGCATGCACATTATTGCATAACTTTCTTTGGAATGAGATGCCTATAGATCCACTTGATGAAGACTTAGAAGATGTAGAAATACTTCAAGAAGAAGACAACGCAACAGTTTACATAGACTCGATTGAAGCTTCACAAGAATGGTCTAATTGGAGAGAGAATTTGGCTAAGTCAATGTTTGATGAGTGGAGAAGATCTAGGAATCGTTGAACTTGCAAATGTAATTGAATTCTTGGAATGTACTTCCTTTTAATGTTTTCTTAGGTACAATGCAAGGCCTGAAAGAAGTGTGTTGTAATAATTTGACACATACTTATGCTTTAGCACAAACTTACATTATGTCTTCTTATTTCAGCGAACATGAGCTATTTCATGTGATAATTTGATGGTGATGTTTAATTTCTTAACCTTCCAACCGTAGCCTTTTCAATGCCTGTTTTTATTCTGACTTGCGGCTGAAATTGAATGTTAACAAATGGAGCAGGTTGATTATCTGTGGTGTTAATTTAGGGGTATTCTGTTGTCTGAAATAATTGTTTAGTGTTGGTTTCCAGCTTATAAATGTTCTGTAATAGTTGGTTTGTTGTGGGCACTTGCTTTTAGAGCAATTTAATGAGTTATCAACCTAATAATTATAGATCTGAAATTAAGCTTCACTAAAGCAACTGATTTTATATATTTTTGTCATCATAACTCACATTTTTGCAGTATTACTTGAGCAAGCTCTTGTGTCATTTGGTTACTCTGCAGCAGTTTGTTTCATGGAGGGCCTAAAAAAATAATTTGTTCGCCCACCCCACAAGAGGAATGAAATGGGAAGGAGAAGTTGGAGTCGAAAGAAGGAGGAAGTATTGATTGATGGATTGAAAGAAATAATTGTCACAGTATGGAAAACTGAAAATGGATTTCGACCCGGTTTCTTGAATGTGCTGGAGCAATTCATGAGAAAGGCTTTTCCTAGCACTGATCTCAAAGGAACTCCTCATATAAGTAGCAAGATCCATGGGTGGAAAAAAAATCATGGCACTATCTCCTCAATGTTACTTTCTGGAATTGGATTCAATCACTCCACAAAGATGATTGATGCCAAAGATGACACTTGGGATCATCATGCCAAGGCTAGTAAAATTGCTTTTCATAAATAGCATATTATAAATGATTCAAATATATTTTAATTTATATTTTTCTGCTCATCAGGTTGATCTAAATTCCAAAGGCATGAGGTACAAATCTTGGCCATTTTATGATGATTGGTGTGAAATTTTCGGAAAAAACAGAGCTACTGGAGAAGAAGCCAGCTTTGTTGATGCAACGAATAATGTGTTCGGTGAAACTAATCAGCAGGTATTACACTTTTACACGTAGATCTAAGTTATGAGGGCAAGTTTTCTGAATTATTGCGTCTAAGTTTGTGTTTTACTTGTACATGTTGCTGATGGTGTTATAATTTCCAGCTTGGTGCTGTAATGTTGATTTTATAATAACTGTTCCAGCATATTTATTATTGCATTAGCCAAGAAGTTCAATGGTGCATGATATATGTAATCTACTATAATGTACGAGGTGTAATAAGTTTATGCAAATAGAAAGGGCTGGCTTTTACTTTTTACTGAAGTATTTTTAGGAAGTTTTGAATGAAGGACATCCACTCACCAATTTTCTGCACTATTTACTGGAAATTACATGATTATTTAAGAGCCTATTCCCCTAAACTTGTGGTGCTATAGTTAGGATACTTTTCCATTTTTCTTGAATTGTTTATAATCCAACACATTAACCTAAACTATGACACATGCATGCTCGATATTTTACACCCAATGATCTCTTTCCTGATCGATTGTCTCAACACTATATCCTATGATCGCAGAAATTCTATACATTTATGAATAGCAACACTTCAGTTGCTAGATAGCTTAAGTCTGCTAGATAGCTTAATTCTCTTACGAAATTTTGGACAATTTTGATTGCTGTAGTACGGGGTTATTCTTAATAAGTAAACACTTGTTTTGGAGGGGTGACTGAATTCAGGAGAGGCTGAACCACTTTTTTTATAAGTTACACTGTCAAAGAGTTTTAACTGATTTTGGAGAAGGTAAATCATTTTCTTTAAAGCTACATTATGTGCTATGGCTCATATGAAGGACATTTTATTATGAATGTTAGGTGGAAGTACACCATTGTGAATAATCTATCTAATAATTAGTCTACTACATGCCTGAAGTTACATCTTGTGTTCTTTTGTACAGAGAATTATTATAGAGGATATTTGTTGAGATTTTTGCCTTTCTTCTTATTCAGAAAATCTTGGAGGAAAACCTTCTTGTTGATTTGGACCAGGCAACAGAGATTATGTCTGATGGTCCTTCTACAAGTAGTGGCACTAAGAAAACAAAATCTAGTAAGAAAAGGAAGTCTGATAACAGTGATGCAATAATTGTGATTCTAGAGAAATTCTGTGATAGCACCGATGCTAGATTAGGAGAAATCGCCAAGAGGATTGGATATGAGTACGACACCTCAATCGCTAGAAAGGAAGTTTGGACTTGTGTGGATAAAATTGAATGATTGAATTTGAAGGAAAAACTATTAGCATCAAAGTTGTTGGTGAAGAACAATGAGGACTTGAAGTTGTTCTTTAGCTTGCCGCCTGGTCCTAGAGAAGAGTTTGTTAAGACGAAATTGGCGGATCATCTTTAAATCGTGTCATTTGCATTTTGTGTACTTATGTTTTGGCTTGAATGATTTGTTGGTAGCATGTTTTGGTGATATGTTTGGATTTTATAGTTTGATTGTTGTCTTACTTCAAAAACTATTATTAGGTTTTATGGTTGATTGACTTTTGTTAATTCTGTTTGTTTACTTTTTTTATATATATATATATATATATATATATATATATATATATATATATATATATATATATATATATATATATATAATAACATGCTTTTTAATTTTGATGACTTCATGACATGTACTCCCTCCGTCCCGGAGAAGTTGGTATAATTTTTTTTTGGGCACGGAGATTAAGGAATATAATAATTTAATGTAAAGTGAAGTAAAATGAAGTGAGAGAAATAATATTTAATGTGTATTGAGTAGTTGTATTAGAGGTGATATGTGGGGTCCATTAGAATAGATTAATTGTTTTTGTGTGGGTCTCATGTATTAAAAAGGAAATGTGTCAACTTTAGTGGGACAAACCAAAAAGGAAAGTGTGTCAACTTCTATGGGACGGAGGGAGTATGTTTTTTTCTTTCAAAATGTTTAGGAAAAAGCAATTTGAAAAAAAAGCAGGTTATTTTGTTTGTCATTTTATAGATAATATTTAGATTTTAATTTTTTAAAAAAAGAAAATTAAATTTTAAAATAAATCAAATGTGGTAATTAAAAAATTTAATTAAAAAATATAATATTTTGTTGAATTTTGTTTTCATATAAATAATACATTTTTATATGTAATCCAAGTTTTGTACGTAATTAGTTAAAAATTTAATTTTAAAAAAATATAAATAATACATTTTTTTTAACCTAATCTATATTTTTCAGAAATTTAATTAAATTTTAATTTAAAAATTTTAAGAGGTGAACATGAAATCACTTAAAATAGAATTTGGAGAGAGCATACACAAAAAAGTAAAAAATTTAAATTTTGAGGACAACAATGTAAATTTACATTTTTATCATCTACTAGTCCTTAACTTCATTAACAAAAAACTATGATAACAAACATAATATCAGCTAACCTAAGTTATATTATAATCCATACTTTTTCACTAACCCATATGGTTAGTGAACCAAACACACCCTAAAAATACTAATATAGTGTACGTCGTTATTTTAATATAAGTAAAGCATAAGTTTCAAGACAGACCAAATGAAAAGTGTAAAACATTTTATTAATTAACAATTAATGATTTTATACAAATTAAAAGATATGTCAATCATGATATTACTTCCATCCGTCCCAAAAAATTTCATTTTTTCATAAGCATCCACCTCTAAGGTCTCATTTCCCTTTTTATAAATATGAGATTTATACACATCCTCTAATACAATTAAAATATGGAGCCCACACCCACTAATACAACTATATATTAAATAATGATACTCCTTAATTCATGTACAAAAATCAAATGAGTCTCTTGGAGAGACAGAGGGAGTATTAAGTTATCCTATCTACCTTATGTATTGCTAGGATGTTTAGATTAAGGGGGACCACAGGGTTTATAAGGATTAATGATGTAAACTCAATTTACAAGACTAGCTCATTTTACGATGCCAATTGTCAAAAACAACCAATTTGGATTGATAAAAATTATTGTCACCCAACAACTTAACTTTCTACTCCTATCATTTATACTCAAATAACAATTTTTGAACCAACATACCCCTACACTAGCTTTTTTTACTAATTTAATTATTTAGTGTCAATTATTGTGTTAGAGACTCGATATAAGATACCGACATTATGTCCTATACCATCGTCATAATACAAAATGTCGGATCCAGTGTCAGTAAAGGTGTCGAAATCTCGACATAGGATACCGATACAAGATCAACCAGTATCATGAGTCGGGTATCCATCTATCTGACAACATTACTGACACTTAACAATAATAATAATAATATAAAAAGAGATGGGAGGCTTTTCGGACCAAAAATAACTATTTGGGCATAAATGATACTCCTAAAATTAATTTATTGAATGATAATGATTAACTTAAAATTTTGGCTATTTTGGAGACCTAAATTAATAGGAAAAATGTATCAAGCAGACTGATCCAGATTTCTAGTTTCATAAGATGAACAACAAAACCATGTATAACAATAATGCCCATGTTTTAGAGTTTCCTCTTCAGCTAAGGGTCCAATAATACCTAATGAGATTATGTACAGTAGTTTTCAAAGGCTGGAAATTCTGGATGGCAGCAGATGATTCAAGTCCCAACTTAAAAGTTAGATATGTTTCCCTCACTATCTCCTCTATTCTATATGCACAAATTATTCATGCTAATATTGAACCCATGAGAAAAGAAGCCACTAGGGGTAATGAAGTAAGCATACAACATTTGGAAACTTGACAGGATTCCTAATGAAACAGATAAAATATTAACTGCAGTTATTTTCTTCAAAGTGCGGAATCTAAGATTCCATTTAGAAATGAATAAGAAATAAGAGCGAGGATTATTACATCAGGGAATATGCAGTATGGTTTAATAATAACTTCACAGTTATTCCAATCAATGAAAAATTCACATAAATGGCACAAAAGGGGATTCTGGGTACTCTATAACCCGAACTTAAACCGTTGCTCTCAGTCAACTAGTTACACTCAATAATGTACCTCTGGGAACAGGGTCTCAGAGAGATGTCATTCCGTTTCATTCAAAATAGGGACAATCAGAGGATTCATCTGTGCCAGATATACAATAGCCCACCTGCACATCCACAACTCGATGTGTCAAGCTTTAACGAAAAATGAAGAGTTACATAAAATTTCGAATAATATAATAACAGAAACAGAATGACAATGACCCCTCCAACACAGAAAAATGAGCATTAATTCAAAGACCTAACCAAGACAAAATTAATAAATTTCTAGTAATCTAATTGTAGGAGCAGGGGCACCCAATCGATACTAAACACTGAAACTGATGACAAGAGAATGGAACAAGACAAGCTGTACTAACCAGCTACTTTACCAGAAGAATAAGAAATAGTGGCCATCACAATTCCAAAAAGAAAGTAACAAGAGTGAGGTGTCCACTAACATGATAGCAAAGACTGTGCTGAACAAGGTGAAAAAGCAGGCCCAAAAGAAGTTAAGTATGCCAAGAAGATGGCTTGTTTCTTTTATATTCAGAGTATAGGGGAGAATCGGGAGATTATTTTGTATTAAGGTGTTTTGAGATAGAAAATTTGTTATTGAAAAATATTGATTAAAATGATATAACGGAATGGAACTGCCCCCTCATTCGAATTACACTCTAAACAGTAAACAAACAACATTAGATCAGAAGCATAAAAAAATTGAGAACAGAAAAAGATATCGCATATATCGTTATAATGTCAAAATAAATATGCATCTTCTTTCTAACAAGCGAAATAACTCACATCATCCAACAGCAAACTGTCGCGGTAATAACCAATGTCAGATGTAACCTGCATTTCAGATCAAAATTACACATACTTCAGATGAGGACGTAACTTGCCACAAGGAAGAAATAAAGAAAAAAAGAAATTGACTTTCAGAAGAAGCAATATCATTATCTATGTAAATGAACATAGAAGAATCCAGCTCCTACAATTATCAAATACTGGAGGTGATATCAAACATTTCAATAAAAGATAATACATCAAATTGGTAAATAACTCAGCAGAAAAAAAAGAAAGCATATGGTCCAAAGACAGCCATCATATAATAGTACCACAAACACACAGAGTAGTTAGCTCAATGTCTAAACTAAAATGATTATGATCATACAATTAAATAAATTAGACACTAATATACAACACACAAACGAACACCCAAAGACATCGATCAAGCAATTAAAAAAACAAAACTCTAATACTCAAAAGAATGTCAACATACAGGTTTGTAGAGGGCCCTCTGTTGCAGCAGATTCTGGTTAAAAATGATGCAATAACTCCAATCACAACGAAGATTAGAGTAGTCACCAAGAACCCCATCTCCAACCGTTTCCCCCAAAATATTACTACTAATTAAAGCTTAACCTGCGAAAAGGATACAGTTTACCGAAAATAATAAGGCAGATCAACCATTCTGACTCGGAAGCCGTAATTTGAGATTTTGCATACGTATTGAAGCAAAGAGTTAAATAACGATCTGAAATGCAGCTAATGTGGAGCCAACACTAAAAAAATGAGCAGTTCAAAGAGATCGAAACATTGATAAGAACCCTAAAAATCAAAGAAATTCAACTAGAGATGAAGAGACATGTAGAACGGAAATTATGCCTATGAAATTGGGGAGTACCTTAGAATCCGGCAACCGGCGAAGCTTCTCCGGCGTATGAGACTTGAAGCAGTTCGATCCGGCGTCGCTTTGATAAGATTCAGTGTCTACTCTGTAAATGGGATCAACATAAGTTTACAGTATTGCATTGTTCTGTTCAATGCATTGCATATTCTTTGGGCCTCAAATTAAGTTAATTAACCAACATTATGGGCCATATGCCCTTAACGATCTGAGAAATTCTAATGGGCTTAAGATAAGGCCCATGTAAATATTCCATGCAATTTTTTTCCTTCTTTATGGCATGATTGCCCAAATTTAAACTGTGGGCAAAAGAATGGAGCTATGGCCGTGTCTCCCGTATAATAATATACAATATCCTCCTTAAAATTGTTCATTTTGTTGAGAAGAATTTGGAGTGATCAGTAAGATGAATATAAAATAAATGAAAGAACAAAAATATAAGAGGGAAATAAAATATTGAGAAGAATTCGGAGTGAACACTAAGATGAACATAAAATAAATAGAAGAATACAAATATAAGAGGGAAATAAAAATTTTATTAACTACATCAAACTCACACTTCTCTTACACAACCCTTTTCTTTATATAGGAAGATAAAAGGTACTATCTATTCTAATGAGTAATGACCATTATTAAATATTTTACAACACTCCCCCTTGGACATTACGACGTGATAATGGCATATGCATGCCTCGTTAAAAACCTCGCTATAAAACCCTGTGTGAAAAACCAGTCGAGGAAAATAGTACATGTCTTATAATTTTGATGTGTTATATAAGTTGCCTCATTAAAAACCTTAGACTAAGAAACCCAGTGGGAAAAACATAGCAAAAAGGAAAAAGAGTACAACTAATGATCTTCAAGACCCAATTTTCAGGATTATTTAAAAGTTATCGCTCCACCTGAAGACAATAATCTTCCAAGCCTTCGCATTCCAATATTATGGACAAGTCTTTCAAAAGTAGATGTGGGGAGCGATTTAGTAAGTAAATCTGCTAGATTTTCACTGGATCGAACCTTTTGTATAGTAATCACACCATTCTGTTGGAGATCATGTGGATAAAAGAATTTTGGTGATATATGTTTTGTTAAGTTACCTTTTACATATCCACTACTCATTTGTGTAATGCAAGCTGCATTATCTTCATATAAGACCGTAGGGGAGGTATAATTTTCTATTCCACATGAATCATGAATATGATTTATCAGCGATCTTAACCATATACATTCTCATGAAGTTTCATAAAGAGCAATAATTTCTGAGTGATTTGAAGTAGTAACCATAGTTTGTTTTACAGATCTCCATGAGATAGCAGTGCCACCACTAGGAAAAACATAACCAATCTAAGACCTAGCATTATGTGGATCAGACATATAACCAGCATCTGAGTAACCTACTAATGACTTGTTTTTATTCTTTTCATAAAACAATCCAAGATCTTTAGTACCTTGTAAATACCTGAGGATATGTTTAACTCCATTCCAATGTCCCCTTGTAGGAGATGAGCTAAATCTTGCTAGTAGGTTAACTGCAAATGCAATATCAGGTCTGGTGCAGTTTGCAAGATAAAGAAGTTCTCCAATGGTACTCATGTAAGGGACCTAAAATATCCTCATTTTCTTCTCTAGGCCTAAAAGGTTCCTTATCGATGTCAAGAGATCGAACAATCATTGGTGTACTAAGTGGATGAGATTTATCCATAAAAAATCTCTCCAAAACTTTCTTTAAGTAGATAGACTGATGTATAAAGATTCCTTTAGGGAGGTGCTCGATCTGCAGGCCGAGACAATATCTAGATTGACTAAAATCTTTCATTTCAAATTCCATCCTTAAGTATGAAAGAGCTTCTTCAAGTTCATTACTTGTTCCTATTATGTTTATGTCATCAACATAAACTGAAATAATAAAAATCATTTACTAACCTTTTAATGAATATGCATGAGGATACATCATTATTTTTGTATCCCTTTTTCAAAAGGAATTCACTTAATCGATTGTACCACATTTTACCAGATTGTTTTAGACCATACAATGACTTTTGTAATTTAACACAATATATATTACGATTTTTATTTTCACCCATATTGTGAATTTTTAATCCTTCAGGGGATTTTCATATAAATGTCATTGTCTAATGACCCATACAAATATGCAGTCACAACATCCATTAACTGCATATCTAGTTTCATATTGATTGCCAGAGATATCAAATAGTGGAAAGTTATGCTATCCATAACAGGAGAATATGTTTCATCAAAATCTATACCGGGTCTCTGCGTAAACCCTTGAGCTACTAATCTCGCTTTGTATTTCTCCATTTCATTATTTTCATTTCTCTTTCGTACAAACATCCATTTATATCCTACAGGGATAATATTTTTTGGTGTACGAATCATTGAAACAAACACTTTTCTTTTGTTTAGCGAGTTAAGCTCTGCCTCAATTGCATCTTTCCATTTTATCCAATCAGAGCGCTTCCGGTACTCTACTATTGATTTTGGTTCTGGATCCAGATTATCAATCGAGATAGTAAGTGCAATTGTAGAAGCAAATATGTTGTTGACAATTATGATATTTCTGTTATACGTTTCTCCAGTGTTAGTAAAATTCATGGCAACTTCTAGATTTTCATTATTTCCCAAAAATTCAATATCCGATTTTTCCGCATCCCCAGTTGTATGAGTATTTGGTGCATGTGCAGTTTGGCTGGGGTTTTTATCTTCAGGACAATTCTCTTTAGGAGATTTTTCTTTTTGAGATTTCAAGAGTGATCGTGTTTCATTATTAATTTTTGGATTTCTGCGGATTCTAATCTTTTGCACCGATGGGTTTTCCACGCTTCTGGTGTTGAGGAACATCAAGTGAATTTTCTAGTTCTTTGGGAACATCCACACTTGGTGGTGCATTAACAACAGATATATGGGATTTTGTCACTCCTTTATGATCAATAAATGCATCTGGCAATTTATTTACTAAATCTTACAAATTGATAATCCTCTGAACTTCTAGTTCAGTTTGACTAGTGCGTGTATCTAAATGTTGAAGATTGTTCTCATTTCATGAGATTTCTCAGCATTCTATTGAATTTTTACTTTTATCATCCCCTAATACCGGGAAATAATCTTCATCAAACATGCAATTAGCATATCTAGCAATAAATTGATCCCCTGTCATGGGATCTAGATATTTAAGAATAGATGGATTATTATAACCAACGTATATACCTAGTTTTCTTTGAGGGCCTATTGAGGTACGCTTTGGTGTTGATATAGGAATATAAACTACACAACTGAAAGTTCGCAGATGGAAAATATTTGGTTCTTTATCATGCACTAGTCGCCTAACGCAATAAATTAGCATGGAAAATCTTTTAACAAAATATGGACACACAATATTTCAATAAATCTTTGTCAACAATAATTACCATATATCTTTTATGATACTGAGTTAATCTTGTTAGAAATGTAAAAATGGAAATAATATAAATTTACATATATTACCATGTCTAATTAATCCAATTAATTAATTTGAATTAAGATTTTAAATTCAGCCTTTCAGACTATTTTCTACATGATAGCCCAATTTATAGGAAGCCATGCACACAAGTTTAATTTATTCTAGCCACTTAATTGTTGACATATTTACTTTTATTCAACATACTCCGTATTTATTTATTTAAGTTGGAGGCAACTTTACTTATAAATTACTACTCCATATTAAATCATTTCGTTGGAATCTATTATATCACATACTATCAATATAATGATTAAATTATTTTATGGAGTATGTAATAATTAAAACATTTTATTTAAATATTTGATGCGAAATCTTATATTATTATTCAGTGTTATATGATGCTAAATTATTTATTTTATAAATAATTGTAGCTTATTGAAATGTCCGACATCACCAAAAGAGAATTTGTCGAGCTCGCCCTTGATGGCAACAACTATTTAACTTGGGCCCTAGATGTTGAAATCCAACTCGCATCGTGTGATTTAAGTGACAATATCAACTCAAAAGCTGAAAGTACTCCTTCCCAGAAGGCTAAAGCATTAATATTTCTTTGCCACAATCTAAACAAAAATCTTAAAAATGAATATCTTACCGAAAAAGATCCTCTTGTTTTATAGCAATCCCTGAAGGATCGTTTCGATCAGCAAACTGTGATAATCCTCCCTCAAGCTCAATACGATTGACTGAATTTAAGATTTTAAATATGTGATAGAATACAATTCCACTTTACACCGTATTGTCTCACAACTGAAACTCTGTAAGCAGAATATTACAGAATTTGAGCTAATTGAAAAAACTTTATCCAATTTCCATGCTAGTAACTTCGTACTCCAGCAGCAGTACATAATTAAAAATTATTCTAAGCATTTAGAGCTTATTTCTGCATTACTGGTAGCAGAAAAACACAACCAATTGCTAATGAAAAATCATAATGCTAGGACAGTTGGTTCAAAACCTGTGCCTGAAGCACATGGTACATTCAAGAGGAACTACACTTGGCGTGGAAGGGGTAGAGGAAGAGCAAGATGTAACGGACGAGAAAATCCAAATTGGAATCCTCGAAATAGTCGTGGTGGTCGATGCAATCTTACCTGGAATCTTAATTGGCCTTAACGAGGTAATTCAAATTTACCCAATCAAGGTGGTGGTCGAGGTCGAGGATTTAATAATACTGATAGGGCACAGGGTGGTGGAATAATTCAAAACAAATCTCATGGATAAAATTCAAATTCCACTCAACAAGAATTACACCAAAATCAAATTTGTCATCGATGTGGATGCGAGGGTCATTGGATTAATTTATATAATAATTGTTATTTATAAGTTACAAGTGTTGTAAGCCTACTGCTAGAGTTAGTAGTGAACCTAAATGATCACACCTTAATTTGAATGAACAATTTTTATCAATTGGAACAATAGTTAAATTGTTAACTATTTATTATAATTAAATAATTTGATTATTTAATTAGAATTAAAAAAATGAATATTTAAAGATAATGGGAATATATATATGATATATTTCCATTGTGGTGAATGCATTATGAATATTTAAAGATAATGGGATATATATATATATATATATTTTCCTTTTATTTTTCTTAGAAAGTATCGCCTTTTTTTGAGAAGAACGAAGTTTTAACCACAATTCGGGAATCGATTTCCTCACTCCTTGTATCAACTAGAAGAAAGTCTACGAGGGTAAGAATAATCTTTACGTAAATTTTTTTCAATATATTTTAACACCGGATCCGATAATCTTTTTCGAGCATCCGGGGTGAAACCTTTTCATTTATTTAATAAATATGATTTATTAATTTAAAAAAAATTTAAATTCCGCTGCATTCACCTGGATCGCTATAACGATCCCAACAGTGGCATCAGAGCCTAGGTTCACGATGTTTGAAATATGTTCAGTACTAAAACCGTTTTAGTATTATTTAATGGTTAAATAAGTAAACTTGAAACAACGAGAAAAGATTTCTCGACAGTCATTAATTACTCTAAAAATTTCAATTATTGCAGTAGGATGAGAATTGTTCTTAAACAACTAATCATACAGTTCGGTGATTTTAATAAAATTGACTAAATGTTAGTTTATGACTCTATTGGTTTCAAGTGTGAATATGAAAAATTAAATAAAAGTTATTTATATTTCTTATTCAAAATATTCATTTGGAATGAAGTTTAAGTAATACATTATATTTAACGAGAAATTGTTTCTTGAAATATCATTGTCTAATATAATAATTATTATTGATAATTTGTGATCAATATTTAATATTTAATTTGATAAAAGCATTAGATGTTTATGATCAACAATAATATTTGATGGCTATTTATAGAAATGGGTTATTGGTTTGATCAATAAAGTAGATGGTTGATATCAACTTTCTGGAATGATTTACAAACCAATTTCTATAAAAGAATTGATTACATGAATCAATAAAAGGTTCCTAGAAATGAGTTTCTGGAAAAATATTTAGCTATCATTGAATTAATTTGGTTTTATTGATCTAGAAATTGTTTCTTAATTAATTAAGGTTAACAAAATTCTTAAAGTCAATTCTAAAATTTAGTTTGTAATATTGACTAATTGTTGGTCATAGTTCTCAACTAGTATTATTTTAAAATGAGAAATAAGAATAATTGTTATTCTCATATTTCGTTACAGAATTATTCATTGAGAATGGATATAAATTTAATATGTTAATTGTATATTTATTTATTTAGGGATGATCACAAACCTTGGACTTTATGTGATGATTTTAATTTATTTGGGTTTTATGGGGACTGCAAGCCTCTTTTATTTACATTTGTAAGTTCTTTAAATTTATGCAATTAGAGTAGATTAGTCCGTGATGATTTAATTTTATTCATTGTAAATTTGAGGACTTGAAGGAAGCCTAACAGAAGACCCAATTGTTGATTGGTAATTAAATTAAATGTAATAGAATAGATGTTCAAGGCCCATAAGTGTATGAGTTTTACGTTGTGATGTAAAAAGTTCTCATTGTCCCTTAGATTGACCATAGACCCGTTTTGGCTCAAACGGTTAGCGTAGGTTGGCCTTGATCATTCCATCGCTTTATGTATGTATAGGATATATGTATGCTAAAATTTATTTAATGCACTCATTTGATGATAAAAATTAAATAATTTACCTTAATAAGATGATGAGGTCTTGGAAATAAAATAATCCCTTAAGTTTTTGAAACTTATACAAAAATTTTATTTCAAACAAATATGGATATGATGAGTATAACCCATCAATCCATGCCTACTATCAAAAGATAGAGACATGATGATGCTACTACACTTAACCACTGGTCATGAGTCGTGGGGTGGGTTTGTGGAAGAAAGTTGATTCTTTATCTATCATAATGATACTCATGAATTAAATACATTACTACATTGGCCATGAGTCGTGGGGTGTTTTAATGCTTTAATTACATGAACGTTTGATAGGTATTATTTGACACTAAGTAACGTATGGGCTCATAAAATTGAGGTATACGTGAAAGGTGAGGTAAAACAAATTGAGGGTTGTATAGTGATACAATTGTAAAATGTTTTACTATCAAAGAAAAATTTTCATGGGCTCATAAAATTAGGGCATGAGGAATTTTCATTGGACCTCAAGCCTACTAGAAAATTATATTTTTTCGATTTCATTGGGGTTATGAAATTCGAATAAAATAGTAGGAGACATTTAATATTGAAGACCTTATATTAAATTAATATTAATTTTCATAGTTTTCTCATTTTCTGCTTCATCATTTTGTAGATTCATCTACTGAAATGGCAAATAATCCTATAACTGCTTTAATTGGGCAAAACAAGTTAACTGGACCAAACTTTAATGATTGGCTGAGAAATTTCAAAATTCTTTTAAAATTTGAAAGAAATGAATATGTTCTTGACAAACCAATCCCTGAAGCACCTGGTGCTGATGCTAAGACTGAGGAACTTGAAAAGTTCAAATGTCATCAGGATGACGATCTGAAAGCTCGATGCTACATGTTAGCATCCATGTCAAGTGAGCTGCAGAGACAAAATGAGGATCAAACCTCTGCTTATGCTATTCTTAAACGCCTTGAAAACTTATTTGGCGAGAATAGCAGGCAGCAAAGATATGAGATATCTAAAGAGCTCTTCCACAGTCACATGGCTGAGGGCTCTTCAGTCCAGGAACATGGATTGAAGATGATAGCCCTAACAGAATGACTCGCGTCTTTGAAAGTTGAGGTTCCACTTGAGCTTTGCATTGACTTGATGCTGCAGTCTCTGCCTCCTTCATTTGACACCTTTGTTGTCAATTATAATATGCATGACATGGTGAAAAGTCTCACTGAACTTGTCAACATGTTAAAGACAACTGAATCCACCATGAAAAAGGATAAACCAGTCATGTTTGTCGGGTCCACTTCTGGATCTAAGACTGTAAAGCCAAAGAAAAAGAAGGGAAAAAGAAAAAGTTCTAACAATCCCAACAAACTAAAAGCAAAGGGAGGTGTCAAGAAAAAGAAAACTTCTCAGGCCAATGACAAGTGTCACCACTGCAATCAAACTGGACACTGGAAGAGGAACTGCAAGGATTACCTTGCAACCCTGAAGAGTTCAGGTATTTATTATGTTGAAGTTAACTTATCTGTTAACGATACTTCTTGGGTATTAGATACCGGTTGTGCCTCACACATTTGCAATGATTTACAGATGATGGAAATAAGTAAAAAGCTGAAAATAGGAGAAATGGTTCTAAGGCTGGGGAATGAAGCAAAGGTTGCTGCATTAGCTGTAGGAACTATTCATCTAGCTTCAAGTAATGACTTAGTCTTGGTTTTGAAAAATTGTCTTTATGTTCAGAGATTATTAAGAACATTATCTCTATTCCTGTTTTGGATAGAGAAGGTTATTGTTTTAAGTTTGAACATGGAAGTTGTTCCATTTCTAAATGTTCTTCTTTAATCACTACTTGCATATTGATGAATGGTTTATATACCTTGACTCCCCAAAATTTCATTCTTAGTCTTCAACAAAATAAAAAAAATTGGATAACCGTAGTTCTATCACATTATGACATGCAAGATTAGGTCATATTTCTAAGAAAAGGATAAACAAGTTGGCACAATTGCTTGACCTAAAGGACAAGCAAGAACTACCAACATGTGAGTCTTGCCTCAATGGAAAAATGACAAAATCTCCATTTGTTGGACAAGTGAAGCGAGCTACGCGTCTATTGGAATTAGTTCATACAGATGTATGTGGCCCATTAAGTGTTAATGCTCGTGGAAACTATAGCTACTTCTTAACCTTTACCGATGACTTCTCTAGGTATGGTTATGTGTACATATTAACATAAAAATCTGAAGTTTTTAAAATGTTTAAAGAATTCAGAACTGAAGTAGAGAAACCAACTGGCTTAAGTATAAAATCACTTCGATCAGATCGAGGAAGAAAATACTTAAGTACAGAATTTCTAGATTATCTAAAAGAGAATAGGATTCTCTCACAGTGGGCTCCTCCTGGCACTCCCCAACTCAATGGAGATTAGGAACGCAGGAATCGAACCTTGATGGACATGGTTCAATCTATGATGAGTTTCACTTCTTTACCTATTTCTTTTTGGGGCCATGCCTTAGAAATGACATCACACCTATTAGATAGAGTGCCTTCTAAGGCCGTCCCTACTACACCTTATGAGATGTGGTGTGGCAAAGCACCCTCGTACAAGTACCTTCGGGTATTGAGGTGTGATGCTTACGTGAAGTAACAAATGGGAGATAAATTGGATATGAGATCCAAAATGTGTAAGTTTGTTGGATATCAAAAGGAATCAATTGGATATTACTTCTATGATACCTCGGAACAAAAGGTGTTTGTTTCAAGGAATGCTACATTTCTTGAAGAAGAATTTCTATCTGATAGAAATGGCAAACTCGTAGAACTTGAAGAAGTTCAAGAAACAACAAACCTCCCAATCGCAGTGAGTGAACAACCAGTAGAAATTGGGGTATCTGATACACAACCTCTTAGAGATCCGAAAGGATACTAAGTTACCTAATAGGTACACTTTGTTATTGGAAAATAAAGAAGAGAGACTCCTCTTGGACAATGATCCAAGAAGCTATGGAGAGGCAATGTCAGACATTGACTCAAAGAAATGGCAAGAAGCAATGCAATCCGAGATGGACTCCATGTACCCTAACAAAGTATGGACTTTGGTTGACCCACCAGAAGGAACAGTTCATATTGGATGCAAATGGGTTTACAAGCGAAAGCTTGGAGCAGATGGGGAGGTAGCAGCCTATAAGGCAAGACTGGTTGCTAAAGGTTATTCTCAGAAACAAGGAATTGACTATGAGGAAACATTTTCACCAGTAGCAATGCTGAAATCCATTCTAATTTTATTAGCTATATCTGAATATTATGACTATGAGATATAACAAATAGATGTAAAGACTGATTTTCTTAATGGTAACGTTAAGGAACAGATCTATATGATGCAACCTGAGGGCTTTATATCTAGTAGGAGTGAGCAAAAGGTTTGCAAACTCCAAAGATCCATTTATGTGCTTAAACAAGCTTCGAGGAGTTGGAACATTCGATTCGATAAAATAATCAAATCGTTTGATTTTCAAAAGAATCCGGATGAACCATGTGTATACAAGAAAGTTAGTAGGAGTGCAATTGCTTTTATTGTGCTCTATGTTGATGACATCTTATTTATCAGAAATGATATAGGAATGTTGCAATCAACAAGAACTTGGTTGTCTGAACAATTCTCCATGAAGGACTTGGGAGAAGCATCATTTATTCTAGGAATAAAGATCTATAGAGATAGATCTAGAAGGATGATCGGACTATCCCAATCCATATACATAGATAAAATACTAAAGAGATTTAGTATGGAAGAATCCAAACGAGGATTCTTGCCAATGAGTCATGGGGTTTCACTTTCTAAGACTATGTCTCCTAAGACACCTGAAGAAAGAGAAAGAATGACTCGCGTGCCTTATGCTTTAGTAATTGGAAGCATAATTATGCAATGCTGTGTACAAGACCTGATGTCGCGCATGCTCTGAGTGTCACGAGCAGATATCAGTCAAATCCAGGTGAAGAACACTGGAAGGTCGTAAAGATGATCCTTAAGTAGTTGAGAAGGACTAGGATATCTTTTTGATATACGGCCCTGGAGAGCTGAAACTAGAAGGATATACTGATTCTAGTTTTCAGTCTAATGTGGATGACTCTAAGTCAATGTCAGGTTATATATTCACTTTGAATGGTGGTGCAGTAAGTTGGAAGAGTTCAAAACAAGAAACTACTGCAGACTCCACCACTGAAGCTGAATACATAGCTGCATCAGATGCAGCGAAGGAAGCTGTTTGGATCAGGAACTTTATCCAAAGGTTGGGTATAGTTCCATCTATTATTGATCAGTAATGATATACTGTGATAACAATGGAGCCTTGCGCAAGCAAAGGAACCAAGATCTCATCAAAGGTCCAAGCATATCTTGAGAAGATATCACTTGATTAGAGAAATCATGATGTGAGGCGATGTCGTTATGGATTGAGTCGCTTCTGCAGAAAATGTAGCAGACCCACTGACTAAGCCTTTGGCTCAAAAGGTATTTGAGAAACATCTTGAGAAGATGGGACTTAAATATATGGGCAATTGGAGCTAGGGCAAGTGGGAGATTGTTAGAGTAGTATGCCCAGCGCACCAATTAGATTGGATAATTGTACACTTTATATTTTGAATATAAACAATCTCATTGAAAATTGTATTATTAAAGGCTGTTTTAATTTATCTATTTTTTGCATTATAACATATGCTTATTAGATAAAGTCCCTAGACCAATTTAAGCTAAAATGTATGGTTACGCATATGATGGTGATCATGGAATTTATACATAGAGCTTTGGTCTTAAATATAGTTCCGAGTCAAGAATTTTTTCTAGATGGGACAAAGAATAATTCAGTAAAGACTTGTACATATGATGAATGCTAGTCGGACAAGAATATTGTATTCCATCAATATTAGTGTTGTGACACAAATTCATATATGTGCATACTTATTAGAGAATAAGTTTATAGAACATGATCCGTTGGAAATTCTTATTGGATATGTCAAAATTAAAATTTTCTAATTACGATAGTACACGATTAGTCTTTAGATTTGAAGCACCATGGTAGTCTTGTGTACTTCTTCTAATACTTAGATTTATCTTCTGATTATTTAGCAATCATAAAGGGGATATGTTGGACATTATATTGATGTACATGGAGACTTGCATATGGCTAAGATATAATCTGAATCCTGTGTATTTCATTGTTAATGATTCAAAGACTTTGGCCAAGACAATGAGAATAAAGATTCATAATGAATCATTGTAACATGAAATAGAAATATAATTATTGAGTTAGTAGAGTTTCGACTAATATTCCTACTCTAGACTCAATCGGGAGATTAACTGTTAGAAAGACCGTACATGTATGTCACTCGTTAATTTGCAAGTTTACTTGCTATTTCACCTAACACTAGAAGATCACGCTACTTGCTAGGTTTTACCGTGATTAGTAGGTTCTTGAAATTAATTAGTTAATTTCAAGTGAATTAATTAATTGGATTAATTTATATAATAATTGTTATTTATAAGTTACAAGTGTTGTAAGCCTACTGCTAGAGTTAGTAGTGAACCTAAAGGAACACACCTTAATTTGAATGAACAATTTTTTATCAATTGGAACAATAGTTAAATTGTTAACTATTTATTATAATTAAATAATTTGATTATTTAATTAGAATTAAAAAAAATATTTAAAGATAATGGGAATATATATATGATATATTATCATTGTGGTGAATGCATTATGAATATTTAAAGATAATGGGATATATATATATATATATATATATATATATATATATATATATATATATATATATATATATATATATATATATATATATATATATATATATATATCATATATCATATATTTCCATAATGGTGAATGCATTATGAATATTTAAAAATAATGGGATATATATATGATATATTTCCATAATGGTGAATGCATTATGAATATTTAAAGATAATGAGATATATATATGATATATTTTCCATAGTGGTGAATGCATTATAAATATTTTAAAGATGATGGGATATATATATGATATATCTTCCTTTTATTTTTCTAAGAAAGTCTCGGCTTTTTTGAGAAGAACGGGGTTTTAGCTACAATCCGGGGATCGATTTCCTCACTCCTTGCATCAACTGGAAGAAAGTCTACGAGGGTAAGAATAATCTTTACGTAGATTTCTTTCAATATATTTTAACACCGGATCCGATAATCATTTTCGAGCATCCGGGGTGAAACCTTTTTATGTATTAATAAATATGATTTATTAATTTAATTTTTTTAATTCCGCTGCATTCACCCGGATCGCTATAACGAACCCAACAGTCACGCCCCAATCTTTCTCACCAATAATAAATAATAATAAATATTCCTTTTCCTTCATTTTTATACAATACAATTTTCACAAAACAGCTCATTACACTGGCTCGGCCAACAGGTCGTCATCCATGTATACAACTCTCAGGATTTGACTAAACTCCAACCACCAGCATCGTGTACGATTTTACCTACAATGCATAAACTAGTGAGATAAAATCTCAGTAAGCAGAAATCATGCATGATAGTGCATGAAAATGCATTTATTTTCTAATCTTTCTAGTTGGTCTCTTTTATTACGAAAACTGTTCACGTTGCGGGAACCCCACGACACACTTATGTTATGCACCCCAAATGAGCTCAATGGGGATGATTTTTTCGAACCCCGAATATAGTATTGAGAATGATTTTTTCGAACCCAGAATAAAGTGTCGGGAATATTTTTTCGAACCTTGGCAGAGATGCATATATAGTGGCCGCACACACCATTAGTATGTTATTAAGTTTGGGGAAAATATTTTTCATGATTATGCGTGGTATGCAACCAGGGCAATAAAATATGCATCATACCATTTACGACATCATTATCAATATTTAATCACAATAAAATAACAACTTGTATCAGCAATTAACCCCAAATAATTCATAACATAATTAAACTAATCACAAATAATTCATGACATAATTATCCCATATTAATTACAAATAAATCACACACAACATGTTTATGCATTGTAGTTAGACTTCTACTTACTTGGATTCCGACAATAATAATACTATAGACCTCGTGAAGCATTGTAACTAATCTTCTATCTCCTGTCCCGACACGCTCCTTCTTTCTCCCCCTCTTTTCTCTTCTTTCTATCCTCTCTCTCTCTCTCTCTCTCTCTCTCTTTTTATGCTTCTGTTTTTGTTTTCCACTCCCCAAAATTAAAAGGTTAAACATATATATAGTATATATCATATAGGAACATGGGGTGGTGGAAAGCATGCTGATTAATCCACCACCAAACCTACTCTTTTCTTTTATTAATTATATGTGTGGTTGCATGGTGATTCACCACTCCACTTACTATAAATTATTATCATTATTATATTATCAGGGTTTGGAAAAATCATCCCCAACACTCTGGCAGGGTTTGAAAAAATCGTTCTCGGCACTATATTCGGGATTCGAAAAAATCATCCCCATTGAGCTCATTTGGAGTGCATATCATAAGTGTGTCGTGGGGATCCCGCAACGTGAACAGTTTTCAAAATAAAAGAGACTAACTAGAAAGATGAGAAAATAGGCATTAGAAAAATAAATGCATTTTCATTTACTGTCATGCATGATTTCTACTTACTGAGATATTTGTCTCTCTAGTTTATGCATTGTAGGTGAGCCTGATAATGATTGAATATGTGGTATGTTGTGCAAGCTGTGGAGCTCTTTCAGGGTTTTGAGAAGATGTAGATAGATAACGACCTGTAGGTTAGGCCGTGATTTTATTTTATTTCCACTGACGTTTTGATTTTGTAATATAACAAATATTGTCACAAGTTTGTGTGGTGACAGAAACCAGCTACGTATGTTGAACTGGTGTGTGACCGTTTGGTTAATAAATAAAAATACAATTTAAGTTGTTGCTTTATTGAGATTAAGTATTGGTATTGATATCATAAATGATTTATGATGAATATTTATTTGTTATGGTTGTATACCATGCATAAATATAAAAAGTATTTTCCCAAAAATTAATAATATACTAATGGTGTGTGCGGCCACTATATATGCATCTCTGTCAGTGTTCGAAAAAATCATCCCGACACTTTATTCTGGGTTCAGAAAAATCGTTCCCAATACTTTATTTCAGGGTTCGGAAAAATCATCCCCAACACTCTGCCAGTGTTCAGAAAAATCGTTCTCGGCATTATATTCGGGATTCGGAAAAATCTTCCCCATTGAGCTCATTTGGAGTGCATATCAAAAGTGTGTCTTGGGGATCCCGCAACGTGAACAGTTTTCAAAAATAAAAGAGACTAACTAGAAAAATTAGAAAATAGGCGTTAAAAAAATAAATGCATTTTCATGCACTGTCATGCATGATTTCTACTTGCTGAGATTTTTGTCGTACTAGTTTATACGTTGTAGGTGAGCCTGATGATATTTGAGTATGTGGTGTGCTGTGCAAGCTGTGGAGCTCCTTCAGGGTTTTGAGAAGATGTACATAGATGACTACCTGTGGTCTATGCCGTGATTTTATTTTATTTCCGCTGATATTTTGATTTTGTAATTTAACAAATATTGTCATAAGTTTGTGTGGTTTTAAGTGGTGACAGAAACCCGTTACGTATGTTGAACTGGTGTGACCGTTTGGTTAATAAATAAAAAATACAATTTAGCTGTTGCTTTATTGAGATTAAATATTAGTATTGATATGATAAATGATTTATGATGCATAAACATAAAAAGTATTTTTCCGAAAATTAATAAGATACTAATGGTGTGTGCGGCCACTATATATGCATCTCTGTCAGGGTTCGAAAATATCATCCCGACACTTTATTCTGGGTTCGGAAAAATCGTTCCCAGTACTTTATTTCAGGGTTCGGAAAAATCATCCCCAACACTCTGCCAGGGTTCAGAAAAATCATTCTCGGCATTATATTCAGGGTTCAGAAAAATCTTCCCCATTGAGCTCATTTGGAGTGCATATCAAAAGTGTGTCTTGGGGATCCCGCAACGTGAACAATTTTCAAAAATAAAAGAGACTAACTAGAAAAATTAGAAAATAGGAGTTAGAAAAATAAATGCATTTTCATGCACTGTCATGCATGATTTCTACTTACTGAGATTTTTGGCTCAATAGTTTATGCATTGTAGGTGAGTCTGATGATATTTGAGTTTGTGGTGTGCTGTGCAAGCTGTGAAGCTCCTTCAGGGTTTTGAGAAGATGTACAGAGATGACGACCTGTGGGCTAGGCCGTGATTTTATTTTATTTCCGCTGACGTTTTGATTTTATAATTTAACAAATATTGTCACAAGTTTATGTGGTTTTAAGTGGTGACAGAAACCAGTTACGTATGTTGAACTGGTGTGTGACGTTTGGTTAATAAATATATTAAAAAAATGCAGTTTTATAATGATGATGGTTATGTTAATTAGTATTTAAATTATACGTTATATAAGGTAGGTCGTGACAGAAAATCTTTGTCAACAATAATTACCATATATCTTTTATGATACAGAGTTAATCTTGTTAGAAATGTAAAAATGGAAATAATATAAATTTACATATATTACCATGTCTAATTAATCCAATTGATTAATTTGAATTAAGATTTTAAATTCAGCCTTTCAGACTATTTTCTAGATGATAGCCCAATTTATAGAAAGTCATGCACACAAGTTTAATTTATTCTAGCCACTTAATTGTTGCCACATATTTACTTTTATTCAACATATTCCTTATTTATTTATTTAAGTTGGAGGCAGCTTTACTTATAAATTTATACTCTATATTAAATCATTTCATTGGAATCTATTATACCACATACTATCAATACAATGATTAAATTATTTTATGGAGTATGTAATATTATTAATTAAAAATATTTTATTTAAATATTGGATGCGAAATCTTACATTATTATTCAGTGTTATATAATGCTAAATTATATATTTTATTAATAATTGTAGCTTATTGAAAATGTCCGACATCACCAAAAGAGAATTTGTCGAGCTCGCCCTTGATGGCAACAACTATTTAACTTGGGCCCTAGATGTTGAAATCCACCTCGCATCGTGTGATTTAAGTGACACTATCAACTCAAAAGCTGAAAGTACTCTTGCCCAGAAGGCTAAAGCATTAATATTTCTTCGCCACCATCTAAACAAAGATCTTAAAAATGAGTATATAACCGAAAAAGATCCTCTTGTTTTATGGCTATCCCTGAAGGACCGTTTCGATCAGCAAACTGTGATAATCCTCCCTCAAGCTCAATATGATTGACTGAATTTAAGATTTCAAGATTTTAAATCTGTGATAGAATATAATTCCACTTTACACTGTATTGTCTTACAACTGAAACTCTGTAAGCAGAATATTAACGAATTTGAGCTAATTGAGAAAACTCTATCCACTTTCCATGCTAGTAACCTCGTACTCCAGCAGCAGTACAGAGCTAAAAATTATTCTAAGCATTCAGAGCTTATTTCTGCTTTATTGGTAGCAGAAAAACACAATCAATTGCTAATGAAAAATCATAATGCTAGACCAGTTGGTTCAAAACCTGTGCCTGAAGCACATGGTACATTCAAGAGGAATTACACTTGGCGTGGAAGGGGTAGAGGAAGAGCAAGAGGTAACGGATGAGGAAATCCAAATTGGAATCCTCGAAATGGTCGTGGTGGTCGACACAATCTTACCTGGAATCTTAATTGGCCTAAACGAGGTAATTCAAATTTACCCAATCAAGGTGGTGGTCGTGGTCGAGGATTTAATAATACTGATAAGGCACAAGGTGCTGGAATAATTCAAAACAAATCTCATGGACAAAATTCAAATTCCACTCAACAAGAATTACACCAAAATCAAATTTGTCATCGATGTGGATGCGAGGGTCATTGGTCTTGTACTTGTCGTACACCAAAGCACTTGGTTGAAGCATATCAAAGAATGAAAAAAGACAAAAAAGGAATAAGTGGTGAATCTCATCATGCAAAATTGCCTGAAGCAAAGAATGAATTTGACCATGACAATGACGACCTCTTGGGACTCGAGCTCGAAGATTATGGAGATCAAATGTGATATTTATTCTCAGTTTATTCAAAATTTTAACTGTTAGACAATTTAATTATTCTCATGCATTTTAGTTGCTTTTAAAACATTGAATGTGTGCTAAACTATCTGTTTTACATTATTTGTGATGGCTTTTTTTTATGTAGTAATGGCTTTACGTTTCTTATTTTAATTTTATAATTATTTCATAAATCTTATTAGATTATATCTTTCAGTAATCAAAATATGGAGAACAAGGATATTTTATGTCTAGTAGACAGTGCTACCACTCATACCATACTTAGAGATAAGAGATTTTTTCAGACTTTAACTGAGAAAAAAGGAAGTGTTACAACAATTGCAAATGATAATATTATGATAATGGGCTTTGGTAGAGCTTCTATAATACTCCCCATGGGTACGACATTAATTATCCAAGAAGCACTTCTATACCCAAAATCTAAATATACACTTCTCAGTTTTAAAGATATTCGGGCTAATGGTTTTCATATTGAAACAGAAAAAGAAGATAATACCGAATATCTTCTAATGAATCAGTTGATTGGTTGTCGTAAACAAGTCATTGAAAAACTCCCTTCTTTCTTCTCTGGGGTTGTATTATACATATATCAGACCACATAATGAAAATGTCACAATGAGCTTAAAATTTAAGAATTCAAATTCTTTTAAATTGTGGCATGACCGTTTGGGTCATCCGGGACAAATCATGATGCGTCGTATAATTACCAATTCTTTTGGGCATAATATACAAAATAAAAATATTCATTCTCCAAATGAATTCATATGTGAAGCTTGTGTGAAGGAAAAACTCATAATTAAACATTCTCGTACCAAAGTTGGAATAGAATCTCCTATTTTTCTATAAAGAATTAAAGGAGATATATATGGACCTATTCATCCATCTTCAGGACCATTTCGATATTTTATGGTTCTAATTGATGCTTCTACACGTGAACATATGTGTGTTTATTGTCCACTCGAAATAATGCTTTTGCAAAATTTATTGCTAAAATTATGAAATTGCGAGCTCAATTTCCTGATTATCCAATTAAATCTATTAATGGATAATGCTGGTAAATTCACTTCAAAAACATTTGATGATTATTGTATGTCATTGGGCACTAAAGTAGAGCATCCAGTTCCTTATGTCCACACACAAAATGATCTAGCTGAATAACTGATTAAACGTATCAAATTAATTGCTAGACCATTACTACAAAATTCCAATTTACCTATCTCTTGTTGGGGACATGCAGTTTTACATGCAGCTTCTTTGATACAGATATGACCAACTGCATATCTTGATTATTTCCCCCTGCAAATAGTGCATGGTAAAGAACCAAATTTTCCCATCTGCGAACTTTCGATTGTGCAGTTTATATTCCTATATCACCACCAAAGCGTACCTCAATGGGCCCTCAAAGAAAACTAGGTATAAACGTTAGTTATAATAATCCATCTATTCTTAAATACTTAGATCCCATAACAGGGTATCAATTTATTGCTAGATACGCTGATTGCACGTTTGATGAAATTATTTCCCGGTATTAGGGGGAGATAAAAGTTAAAATTCAATAGAATGCCGAGAAATCTCATGGAATGAGAACAATCTTCAACATTTAGATACACACACTAGTCAAAAAGAACTAGAAGTTCAGAGGATTATCAATTTACAAGATTTAGCAAATAAATTGCCAGATGTATTTATTGATCATAAAGGAGTGACAAAATCCCATATACCTGCTGTTAATACACCACCAAGTGTGGATGTTCCCAAAGGACTAGAAAATTCAACTGATGTTCCTCAACGCCAGAAGTGTAGGAGACCCATCGGTGCAAAAAGATAAGAATCTGCAAAAAATCCAAAATTAATAATGAAACACGATTACTCTTGAAATCTCAAAAAGAAATCTCCTGAAGAGAATTATCTTGAAGATAAAACCCCAGCCAAACTGCACGTGCATCAAATACTCACACAACTGGGGATGCGAAAAAATCGAATATTGAATTTTGGGGAAATAATGAAAATCTAAAAGTTGCCATGAATTTTACTAACACTGGAGAAACGTATAACAGAAATATCATAATTGTCAATAATATATTTGCTTCTACAGTTGCACTTACTATCCGAATGATAATCTAGTTCCAGAACCAAAATCAATAGTAGAGTGCCGGAAGCGCTCTGATTGGGTAAAATGGAAAGATGCAATTGAGGCAGAGCTTAACTTGCTAAACAAAAGAAAAGTGTTTGGTTCAATGATTCGTACACCAAAAAATATTATCCCTGTAGGATATAAATGGGTGTTTGTACGAAAGAGAAATGAAAATAATAAAGTGGTGAGATACAAAGCGAGATTAGTAGCTCAAGGGTTTACGCAGAAACCCGGTATAGATTTTGATGAAATATATTCTCCTGTTATGGATGGCATAACTTTCCGCTATTTGATATCTCTGACAATCAATATGAAACTAGATATGCAGTTAATGGACGTCGTGACTACGTATTTGTACGGGTCATTAGACTATGACATTTATATGAAAATCCCTGAAGGATTAAAAATTCACAATATGGGTGAAAACGAAAATCGTAATATGTATTGTGTTAAATTACAAAAGTCATTGTATGGTCTAAAACAATCTGGTAGAATATGGTACAATTAATTAAGTGAATTTCTTTTGAAAAAGGAATACAAAAATAACGATGTATGCCCATGCGTATTCATTAAAAGGTCAGTAAATGGTTTTTGTATTATTTCAGTTTATGTTGATGACATAAACATAATAGGAACAAGTAATGGAAGAAGCTCATTCATTCTTAAGGATGGAATTTAAAATGAAAGATTTGGGTCAAACTAGATATTGTCTCGGCCTGCAGATCAAGCACCTCCCAGAAGGAATCTTTATACATCAGTCTATCTACTTAATGGAAGTTTTGGAGAGATTTTTTATGGATAAATCTCATCCACTTAGTACACCAATGATTGTTCGATCTCTTGACAACGATAAGGAACCTTTTCGGCCTAGAGAAGAAAATAAGGATATTTTAGGTCCAGAAGTCCCTTACATGAGTGCCATTGGAGCACTTCTTTATCTTGCAAACTGCACCAGACCTGATATTGCATTTGCAGTTAACCTACTAGCAAGATTTAGTGCATCTTCTACAAGGAGACATTGGAATTGAGTTAAACATATCCTTAGGTATTTACGAGGTACTAAAGATCTTGGATTGTTTTATGAAAAGAATAAAAACATGTCATTAGTGGGTTACTCGGATGCTGGTTATATGTTTGATCCCCATAATGCTAGGTCTCAGACTGGTTATATTTTTCTCTGTGGTGGCACTGTTATCTCATGGAGATTTGTAAAACAGACTATGGTTACTACTTCATCAAATCACTCAGAAATTTTTGCTCTTTATGAAACTTCACGAGAATGTATATGGTTAAGATCGTTGATAAATCATATTCATGATTTATGTGGAATAGAAAATGATACCTCTCCTACGGTCTTATATTAAGATAATGCAGCTTGCATTACACAAATGAGTAATGGATATGTGAAAGGTAACTTAACAAAACATATATCATCAAAATTCTTTTATCCACATGAGCTCCAACAGAATGGTGTGATTACCATACAAAAGGTTCGATCCAGTGAAAATCTAGCAGATTTACTTACTAAATCGCTTCCCACATCTACTTTTGAAAGACTTGTCCATAATATTGGAATGCGAAGGCTTAGACGATTATTGTCTTCAGGGGAGCGACAACTTTTAAACAATCCTGAAGATTGGGTCCTGAAGATCATTAGTTGTACTCTTTTTCCCTTATACTAAGTTTTTCCCACTGGGTTTCTTAATTTAAGGTTTTTAATTAGGCAACTTATATAACAAATCAAAATTATAATACATGTACTCTTTTCCTCGACTGGTTTTTCCCACAGGATTTTCTAGCGAGATTTTTAACGAGGCATGCAGATGACATTATCACGTTGTAAATGTAATGGACTTCTGGTCTTAAAATTTCCTCATTTTCTTCTCTAGGCCTAAAAGGTTCCTTATCGTTGTCAAGAGATCGAACAATCATTGGTGTACTAAGTGGATGAGATTTATCCATACAAAATTTATCCAAAACATTCTTTAAGTAGATAGACTGATGTATAAAAATTCCTTCAGGGAGGTGCTCGATCTGCAGGCCGAGACAATATCTAGTTTGACCTAAATTTTCATTTCAAATTCCATCCTTAAGTATGAACGAGCTTCTTCAAGTTCATTGCTTGTTCCTATTATGTTTATATCATCAACATAAACTGAAATAATACAAAAATCATTTACTGACCTTTTGATGAATACGCAGGGGCATACATCGTTATTTTTGTATCCCCTTTTCAAAAAGAATTCTCTTAATCGATTGTACCACATTCTACCAGATTATTTTAGACCATACAATGACTTTTGTAATTTAACACAATACATATTACGATTTTTGTTTTCACCAATATTGTGAATTTTTAATCCTTCGGGGATTTTCATATAAATATCATTGTCTAATGACCCATACAAATACACAGTCACGACGTCCGTTAACTGTATATCTAGTTTCATATTGATTGCCAGAGATATCAAATAGCGAAAAATTATGCCATCCATAACAGGAGAATATGTTTCATCAAAATCTATACTGGGTCTCTGCATAAACCCTTGAGCTACTAATTCACTTTGTATCTCACCACTTCATTATTTTCATTTCTCTTTCGAACAAACACCCATTTATATCCTACAGGGATAATATTTTTTGGTGTATGAATCATTGAACTAAATACTTTTTTTTTGTTTAGCGAGATAAGCTCTGCCTCAATTGCATCTTTCCTTTTTACCTAATCAGAGCGCTTCTGGCACTTTACTATTGATTTTGGTTCTGGATCCAGATTATCATTCGAGATAGTAAGTGCAATTGTAGAAACAAATATGTTGTTGATAATTTTGATATTTCTGTTATACGTTTCTCCAATATTTGTAAAATTTATGGCAACTTCTAGATTTTTATTATTTCCCAAAAATTCAATATTCGGTTTTTCTGCATCCCCAGTTGTATGAGTATTTGATGCACGTGCAGTTTGGCTGGGCTTTTTATCTTCAAGACAATTCTCTTCAGGAAAATTTTCTTTTTGAGATTTCTAGAGTGATCGTGTTTCATTATTAATTTTAGATTTCCGCGGATTCTTATCTTTTGCACCGATGGGTCTCCCACGCTTCTGGCTTGAGGAACATCAGTTGAATTTTTTAGTCCTTTGGGAACATCCACACTTGGTGGTGCATTAACAGCAGGTATATGAGATTTTGTTACTCCTTTATGATCAATAAATACATCTGGCAATTTATTTGCTTAATCTTGCAAATTGATAATCCTCTAAACTTCTAGTTCAGTTTGACTAGTGCGTGTATCTAAATGTTGAAGATTGTTCTCATTCCATGAGATTTCTCGGCATTCTATTGAATTTTAGCTTTTATCTCCCTCTAATGCATGGAAATAATCTTCATCAAACGTGCAATCAGCGTATCTAGCAATAAATTGATCCCCTGTTATGGGATCTAGGTATTTAAGAATAGAGGAATTATTATAACTAACGTATATACCTAGTTTTCTTTGAGGGCCCATTGAGGTACGCTTTGGTGGTGATATAGAAATATAAACTGCACAATCAAAAGTTCGTAGATGGAAAATATTTGGTTCTTTACCATGCACTAGTTGCAAGGGGGAATAATCAAGATATGCAGTTGGCAGTATATGTATTAAAGAAGCTGCATGTAAAACTGCATGTCCCCAACAAGAGATGGGTAAATTTGAATTTTGTAGTAATAGTCTAGCAATTAATTTAATACGTTTAATCAGTTATTCAGCTAGACCATTTTATGTGTGGACATAAGGAACTGGATGCTCTATTTTAATGCCCAATGACATACAATAATCATCAAATGCTTTTGATGTGAATTAACCATCATTATCCATTCTTATAGATTTAATTGGATAATCAGGAAATTGAGCTCAGAATTCAATAATTTTAGCAATAAATTTTGCAAAAGCATTATTTCGGGTGGATAATAAACACAGGTATGTCTACCGTGCAGAAGCATCAATTAGAACCATAAAATATCGAAATGGTCCTGAAGATGGATGAATAGGTCCATATATATCTCCTTTAATTATTTGTAGAAAAACAGGAGATTCTATTCCAACTTTGATACGAGAAGGTTTAATTATGAGTTTTCCCTTTACACAAGCTTCACATATGAATTCATTTGGAGAAGGAATATTTTTGTTTTGTATATTATGCCCAAAAGAATTGGTAATTATCTGACGCATCATGATTTATCCCGGATGACCCAAACGGTCATGCCACAATTTAAAAGAATTTGGATCCTTAAATTTTAAGCTCATTGTGACATTTTCATTATGTGGTCTGATATATGTATAATACAACCCCGAGGAGAAAGAAGAGAGTTTTTCAATGGCTTGTTTATGACAACCAATCAACTGAGTCATTAGAAGATATTCAGTATTATTTTCCTTTTTTGTTTCAGTATGAATACCATTAGCCCTGATATCTTTAAAACTGAGAAGTGTACTTTTAGATTTTGAGTATAGAAGTGCTTCTTGGATAATTAATGTCGTACCCATGGGGAGTATTATAGAAGGTCTACCAGAGCCCATTATCATAATATTATCATTTGCAATTGTTGTAACACTCCCTTTTTTCTCAGTTAAAGTCTAAAAAAATCTCTTATCTCTAAGTATGGTATGAGTAGTAGCACTGTCTACTAGACATAAAATGTCCTTGTTCTCCATATTTTGATTTACTGAAAGATATAATCTAATAAGATTTATGAAATAATTATAAAATTAAAATAAGAAACGTAAAGCCATTACCACATGAAAAAAAAGCCATCACAAATAATGTAAAACAGATAGTTTAGCACACATTCAATGTTTTAAAAGCAACTAAAATGCATGAGAATAATTAAATTGTCTAGCAGTTAAATTTTTAATAAAATGAGAATAAAGATCACATTTGATCTCCATAATCTTCGAGCTCGAGTCCCAAGAGGTCATCATTGTCATGGTCAAATTCATTCTTTGCTTAAGGCAATTTTGCATGATGAGATTCACCACTTATTCCTTTTCCTTTTTTGTCTTTTTTCATTCTTTGATATGCTTCAACCAAGTGCTTTGGTGTACGACAAGTACAAGACCAATGACCCTCGCATCCATATCGATGACAAATTTGATTTTGGTGTAATTCTTGTTGAGTGGAATTTGAATTTTGTCCATGAGATTTGTTTTGAATTATTCCACCACTCTGTGCCCTATCGGTATTATTAAATCCTCGACCTCGACCACCACCTTGATTTGGTAAATTTGAATTACCTCGTTGAGGCCAATTAAGATTACAAGTAAGATTACGTCGACCACCACGACCATTTCGAGGAGCCCAAATTGGATTTCCTCATCCGTTACTTTTTGTTCTTCCTCTACCCCTTCTACGCCAAGTGTAGTTCCTCTTGAATGTACCATGTGTTTCAGGCACAGGTTTTGAACCAACTAGTCTAGCATTATGATTTTTCATTAGCAATTGGTTGTGTTTTTCTGCTACCAATAATGCAAAAATAAGCTGTGAATGCTTAGAATAATTTTTAGCTTTGTACTGCTGCTGGAGTACGAGGTTACTAGCATGGAAGGTGGATAGAGTTTTTTCAATTAGCTCAAATTCTGTAATATTCTGCTTACAGAGTTTTAGCTGTGAGACAATACAGTGTAACGTGGATTTGTATTCTGTCACAGATTTAAAATCTTGAAACCTTAAATTTAGCCAATCATATTGAGCTTGACGGAAGATTATCACAGTTTGCTGATCGAAACGATCCTTCAAGGATTGTCATAAAATAAGAGGATCTTTTTCGGTTAGATACTCATTTTTAAGATCTTTGTTTAGATGGTGGCGAAGAAATATTAATGCTTTAGCGTTCTGGGCAGGATTACATTCAGCTTTTGAGTTGATAGTATCACTAAATCACACGATGCGAGGTGGATTTCAACATCTAGAGCCCAAGTTAAATAGTTGTTACCATCAAGGGCGAGCTCGACAAATTCTCTTTTGGTGATGTCAGACATTTTTAACAAGCTACAATTATTTAAAATAAATACATGCTATCAGTTTAAATTGAGTGTACATTAATCACAATTTAATGGATAATTTGATAAAGCTTAAAATCGCTTTAAGCATAGGTTTTAGAGTATCATCGCTTTAATGTCTTAATTTTTTCTTAAATCACTGTTATTTAAAGGTTAAATAATATTTGTAGAGTATATAATATGTTTAAAAAATATACAATATAAAATATATGAAGTGGAACCGTTATGAAATAGGAATAATATGACCAATTAGTTTCTCATCAATGTTTCACTCTTCTTATACTGAACGAAAAATGGCATCATACTCAATTCTATATAGTCAGTCTGTGCTGCTGATATTGTTACATATTTATTTTGAGTGTTGTTATTATATTTTTTAAAATTTAAAATACTATGCGTTTAATCTGATCATGATGAGGAGGATTAATAAAAGATTAACAGTTCTTATTTATAAATAAAAATAAATTTCAATAGGGGGCAGGGTCATTTGTCTTTCCTTCCACTATTTAATTTAATACATGTAACTCATGTATTTAAAAAAATTTTAAGACTCACGCCACGGACTATCTTACACGAAATTTCATGTGTAAAAATTTCTCTCTTTGTATATATTAGTAGCTAACCCGTGCGTTGCACGATATGTGTTAGTTTTAGGGCAACAACTTCGCTTAATTTTATAATTTTTGACCGAATAATTATTATTTGAATTATTTGATTTGTTTGAGAAAGAGATGACCATGATTGAATTATTATAATTATTTAATTATTTTAATGTGTAGCTGAAAGGTGACTGAGATTTGTTTAAAAAATAGATGATCAAGATTGGATTTATTCTAGATTGAACTAAATTATTTCCTAATTTGAAAAAATTATAATTATTAATTCCAGCAATTGAGCTCTGCCCCCCAGTTTAACAACAACCAGAGCTCCAACATTGTGCTGAGTCATCGACTTCACAGCATCATACACCGTATCATCGGTGGTGCACCAGAGCCAGGATCCATATGCACCCTTCCCTTTGGCTTTCCGAACATCAGATATGTAGTGCATTCGAAATTGTATAGATTCGTCGTATGACTTCCTACCATCCTCACACAATTAATAACTCAAGAACAAAACACTTGGAGTTGTATGTACAATTAATTATCAATTAAATAATAATTAAAGTGAGTGAAATTAGTCTTACATGTGGAGATGATTAATTATAATAATTAGGGATTATGGGCATATGGGCACCCGTGCGTTACACGGGATGTGTTATTTTTAGGGCAACAACAATTTTACTTAATTTTATGATGTTTGAACCGAAAAATATTTATTTGAATATGAAGTGAGATTAATTCATAATTATAATTATTTAATAATTTTAATGAGTTGCTGAGATTTGTTTTAGAAATTTATGGTCAGGATTTTACCATCTGAAAATATTATGCCATAAACCCTAAAACCCTAAATCCTAAATCCTAAAACCCTAAACTCCAAAATCCTAAACTCTAAACCCTTTAATGGTTAGGATTGGATTTATATTTAATATTATTAATTTTTTAATAAATAATATTTTGATTCTTAATTTGAAAAAGTCATAATTATAATTATTTAATTATCTTATTTCCTAATTTGAAAAAGTTATAATTATAATTATTTAATTATTTTAATGGGTGGTTGAGATTTGTTTGAGCTTCTCTCATCCGATTTTGGTGTGGTTTGAATCTTGTTGTCGTATTATTTCTTTATTTATTTATTTTAATTATCTCATAATATGACAAATTAAAATGCAACAATAAAATTTTTATTTTTCTAAATTATAGGATCAGATTCTATATTACTAATTTACATAATTCAAAACCATTTATTGTTTACACATCTTAGTGAATTGGCGAACCCTTTCGAACGCAATATTAGTTACAATATAAATAAAAGAATGTTTCATCTTAAATATGTAGATATTTGATGTTTATTGCAGAATAAGTTGTTTTGAAAAATTAATACTCCATCCGTCCCATCCAAAGAGTCTATTTTTTTCATATTGGTCGTCCTACCCAAAGAGTTCACTTTCCTTTTTTACACACATGGGACCTACACACACCCACTAATACAAATAAAATATGGGATCCACACTCCCAATAATACAACTACCTACTACACATTAAATAATAATACTCCTTAATCTACGTACCAAAAAATAAAAACTACCCTTAGTGTGGGACGGAGGGAGATATAATTGAGTTCAACTTAAAAAATGGATACCGTTTTTTTTGTGGATAAACATTGTGGGTGACTGAGATTTGTTTAAGAAATAGATGGTCAGGATTGGATTAATATTATTAAGTTTTTAATAAATAATATCTTATTTTCTAATTTATTATTAATTTTTTAATAAATAATATCTTATTTTCTAATTTATTATTAATTTTTTAATAAATAATATCTTATTTTCTAATTTGAAAAAGTCATAATTATAATTATTTTATTATTTTAATGGGTGTCTGAGATTTGTTTGACAAATAGATGATTATCATTGGATTTATTCTGGGTGGCTAAGATTTGTCAAAGAAATAGATGGTCAGGATTTGATCATATAGAAATATTATGCCACAAATCCTAAAACCCTAAAAGCCTAAACCCTAAACCCCTAAAATCAACCCTAAACCCTAAACCCTTTGAAAATATTAAATTAAATAATTATTTTAGTGAATGGTTTGGTCAGGATTAATATTATTAATTTTTTTAATACATAATATCTTATTTTCTAATTTTAAAAAGTCTTAATTATAATTATTTTGTTTAAGAACTAAACCCTAAGCCATTTGAAAATATTAAATTAAATAATTATTTTAATGGATGACTTGGTCAGGATTGGATTAATATTATTAATTTTTTTAATAAACAATATCTTATTTCCTAATTTGGAAAAACCATAATTATAATTATTTAATTATTTTAATAGGTGGTTGAAATTTGTTTAAAAAATAGATGGTCATGATTTGATTAATATTATTAATTTTTTAATAATTAATATCTTATTTTCTAATTTAAAAAAAGTTTTATAATTATTTAATTATTTTAATTGGTGAAATTATTTCTTGAAAAGTTTAAACCCTAGACCCTTTGGAAACATTAAATTATTTTCTAATTTGAAAAGGCTATAATTACAATTAGTTAACTATTTTAATGGGTGATTGAGATTTGATTGAAAAACAGATTATTAGGATTGAATTTATATTTAATATTATTAATTTTTTAATAAATAATCTTATTTTCTAATTTGAAAAAGTCATAATTATAATTATTTAATTATTTTAGTGGGTGGCTTAGATTTGTTTAAGACAAACCCTGAAACCCTTAAACACTAAACCCTAAAATCCTAAACCCTTTTAAAACAATAAATTATTTCCTAATTTGAAAAAATTATAATTACGATTATTTAATTATTTTAATAGATGGTTGAGATTTGTTTGAAAAATAGATGTTTAGGATTTGATTTATATTTAATACTCCCTCCGTCTCGAGTATTTTTACCCATTTATATGAGTAAGGAGATTAAGACGTGTTATTTTTTTAATATATTATGTAAGAAAAAGTAGGGATAAATTTGTGATTTAAAAAGAAAAGGTAAATAAAGTTGTTGGGAATGATGAATAAAGTGTAAAAAAGTTATTAAAGTTGTTGGGATTGTAAAAAGTAGGTAATAAAATATTATGCATTTTTTCTATTAATAGAATGAGTAAAAATACATGGGACAACCCAAAATGAAAAGTAGGTAAAAATACGTAGGATGGAGGGAGTATTATTAATTTTTTAATGAATAATATATTATTTTCTAATTTGAAAAGGTCACAATTATAATTATTTAATTATTTATTGGGTGACTGAGATTTGTGTGAGAAATAAATGGCCAGAATTGGATTTATTATAATTATTTAATTATTTTAATGGGACAGATTTGTTTAATAAATAAATTGCCAAATTTGAATTTATTCTAGATTGAACTAAATTATTTTCTAATTTGAAAAAGTCATAATTACAATTATTTAATTTAATTATTTTATTGAGTTACTGAAATTTATTTGAGAAATAGATGCTCAGGATCAGGATTGGATTTATTATAATTATTTAATTATTTCCTAATTTGAAAAAGTTATAATTACAATTATTTAATTTAATTATTTCAATGGGTGACTGAGATTTATTTGAGAAATAGATGACCAGAATTTGATTTTTTTTGTTGAGATTTGTTTTGAAAAATAAATGGCTAGGATTGGATTTATATTTAATATTATTAATTTTTTAACAAATAATATCTTATTTCCTAATTTGAAAAAGTCATAATTATAATTATTTAATTATTTTAATATCCCAGATTATAGGTCATTCAAATTTTTTTACTATAGAACGCTTAATCCGGACGATTTAAAATCAAATTATAGGATGTTCAAATTTTTGACTGTAGAACACTTGATCCAGGCGGTTTAGAACCTGAATCCCAGATGTATTCCGTTCTTGAGTTGATTCTCGTTGAAGAATTCGAAGAACTATTCAGACAATTCTGAAGTCTTTGATCGTCTTAGAAAATCGTTCTCGGTGTGTTTGAAATGAATGGAGGAGGACTCCTTATATAGGTGAAGGGTGATGAAGCCCCATATATAACTCGCAATTTGATTAGTCAATGGATTATTTGACCTAATTCTGTGGGCTTGAGCTGATTGGTCAATGGATTATTTGACTCAATTCTGTAGGCTTGGGTCTTTCCATCCCTGCAATTTGATTGATCTATTTAATATTATTAATTTTTTAATAAATAAAATCTTATTTTCTAATTTGAAAATGTCATAATTATAATTATTTAATTATTTTAATGGGTGACTGAGATTTGTTTTAAAAATAGATGACCAAGATTGAATTTATTCTGCTTTTATGTAATTTGATTGGTCTATTTAATATTATTAATTTTTTAATAAATAAAATCTTATTTCCTAATTTGAAAATGTCATAATTATAATTATTTAATTATTTTAATGGGTGGTTGAGATTTGTTTAAAAATAGATGGCCAAGATTGGATTTATTCTGCTTTTATATATATGGATTAAATAATAAAATCTCAATTAGTACACATCTATTGAATGATTTCACTTAAATTAGAAAATTGTCATGCACTAACTATATTTTGGGTTAAAAAAAATAATAGAAATATTATTGCCAATGATATTTGATGTGATGTGATTCTGTATAATTTAGTATTTATATATTCTCGGTTGATCACAAAACAAATAAAACCCTTTATTTTCATTTAAAAAAATCATGATTGTCAATTAAAAATGCACTAACCATAAAAAAAAAAATATGGACAACAATTATTGTTAATTATGCATGCACTAACCATAAAAAAATATATATTGACAACAATTATGTTAATTATGCATGCACTAATCATAAAAAATATATATTGACAATAATTATTGTTAATTATGAATATACTAACCATACAAATATATATTAACAACAATTATTGTTAATTAGGCTTGCACTAACCATAAAAAAAATATATATTGACAACAATTATTGTTAATTATGCATGCAATAACCATAAAAAATATATATTGACAAATTTAATATATTAAATTGTTAAGTGATTTGAAGAATAGATCTTAAACCATCATTAATTAAGTAAAAAAAATACAATCTTACTGATATATTTAAGTAATTTATTTAATAATTTATCAGTGTCCACCAATCTTATTAGTACATTTTCCATATATTTAAAAAAAATACACATATATTTCATAAATATCATTATTTGAAAATTAATTAAAATATATATGTAATAATGGTATTGTCAATTTTGTATGATAAAAATTTTTATTTCGAAAGAAAAAATTCAGACTTAATTTAAAATAATATGAAATCATAAATCGTTAGTGACCTTTGTAAATTTACATCAACTTCATGCATAATATAAATAATTTAAAATTTTGATAATGTATCTATCCGAATCACATTCATGTAAGGTGATTTAAAATAAAAAATATGGATGCAATCTTTTGTGTTATGGATAAATCACAATATGGATCATATACATATCAATTTATTTCAATTTATCAAGATGCAAGATAGAAATAATTAAACATAATTAAAATTTATTTATTATTGTTATTATTATTATTATTATTATTATTTAACTCATCAGATTTAGATCAATAATTTAATGATCAAACAAATATTGTCAGAAATATAAATTATTAATATTTAAGATTTGAATATTACCTTGTAGAAAAAACACGATTCTTTTCTAGGGTACCTTCAATTTGTGGCTCTGATTGGTTAGATCGTACTGATAACATATTGAGAAGGATTTGGAGTGAACAGTAAGATGAACATAAATTAAATAGAAGAACACAGAAAATAAAAGGGAAATAATGATTCTTATTAACTACATCAAACTCACACTTCTCTTACACAATCTTTCTCTTTATATAGGAAGATAAAGGATGAACATAAAATAAATTGAAGAACAAAAATATAAGAGGAAAATAAAATATTGAGAAGAAGTTGGAGTGAACAGTAAGATGAATATAAAGGGTACTATCTATTTTAATGAGTAATAAACATTATTAAATATTTTACAATACTCCCCCTTGGATATTACGACTTGATAATGTCATATGTATGCCTCGTTAAAAACCTCGCTAGAAAACTCTGTGGGAAAAATCAGTCGAGGAAAAGAGTACATGTCTTATAATTTTGATGTGTTATATAAGTTGCCTCATTAAAAACCTTAGACTAAGAAACCCAGTGGGAAAAACTTAGTAAAAGGGAAAAAGAGTACAATTAATGGTCTTCAGGACCCAATCTTCAGGATTGTTTAAAAGTTATCACTCACCCTGAAGACAATAATCTTCCAAGCCTTCGTATTCCAATATTATGGACAAGTCTTTTCAAAAGTAGATGTGGGGAGCGATTTAGTAAGTAAATCTGCTAGATTTTCACTCGATCGAACCTTTTGTATGTTAATCACACCATTTTGTTGGAGCTCATGTGGATAAAAAAATTTTGGTGATATATATTTTGTTAAGTTACCTTTCACATATCCATTACTCATTTGTGTAATGCAAGCTGCATTATCTTAATATAAGACCGTAGGAGAGGTATCATTTTCTATTCCACATAAATCATGAATATGATTTATCAACGATCTTAACCATATACATTCTCGTGAAGTTTCATAAAGAGCAAAAATTTTTGAGTGATTTGATGAAGTAGTAACCATAGTCTGTTTTACAAATCTCCATGAGATAACAGTGCCACTACAGAGAAAAACATAACCAGTCTGAGACCTAGCATTATGGGGATCAGACATATAACCAGCATCCGAGTAACCCACTAATGACATGTTTTTATTCTTTTCATAAAACAATCCAAGATCTTTAGTACCTTGTAAATACCTGAGAATATATTTAACTCCATTCCAATGTCTCCTTGTAGGAAATGCGCTAAATCTTGCTAGTAGGTTAATTGAAAATGCAATATCAGGTCTGGTGCAGTTTGTAAGATAAAGAAGTGCTCCAATGGCACTCAAGTAAGGGACTTCTTTTCCTAAAATATCCTCATTTTCTTCTCTAGGCCTAAAAGATTCCTTATCGATATCAAGAGATCGAACAATCATTGATGTACTAAGTGGATGAGATTTGATACCACTCTGTCACGACCCACCTTATATAACTTATAATTTAAATACTAATTAACATAACCATCATCATTATAAAACTGTATTTTTTTATATTTATTAACCATATGGTTACACACCAATTCAATATACGTAACTGATTTCTGTCACCACTTCAAACCACACAAACTTGTGATAATATTTGTTATATTACAAAATCAAAACGTCAACAGAAATAAAATAAAATCACGGCCTAGCCCACAGGTCGTCATCTATGTACATCTTCTCAAAATCCTGAAGGAGATCCACAACTTGCACAACATACCACATATTCAATCATCATCAGGATCACCTACAATGCATAAACTAGTAAGATAAAAATCTTTGTAAGTAGAAATCATGCATGACAGTGTATGAAAATGCATTTATTTTTCTAATGCCTATTTTCTAATATTTCTAGTTAGTCTCTTTTATTTTGAAAACTGTTCACGTTGCGGGATCCCCACGACACACTTAAGATATGCACCCAAATGTGCTCAATGGGGACGATTTTTCCGAACCCAAATATAGTGCTGAGAACGATCTTTCCGAACCCTTGCAAAGTGTTGGGGATAATTTTTCCAAACTCCGAAATAAAGTACTGGGACCAATTTTTCCGAACCCAAAATAAAGTGTCGGGATGTTTTTTCCGAACCCTGACAGAGATGCATATATAGTGGCCGCACACACCATTAGTATCTTATTAATTTTGGGGAAAACACTTTTTATGTTTATGCATGGTATGCAACCATAACAAATAAATATGCATCATAAATCATTTATGATATCAATACCAATATTTAATCACAATAAAACAATATCTTAAATTAAATTCACACCAATCCACTTCTGGAATAACAACTTCATCTCGGATCACACAGATCCTTATAACCAATATCTTCTCAAATAATACAGATATATTTTCAATAGTTTCCAGTCACACCGATTTATATAGAACAATAATATTATTATTTCAAATCAAATACATCCAAAACTTGTATCGCAAATTTATCACAAATAATTTACAAATAATATTATTGAATATGAAACATACTCTCCCCAAATCACATAAATCCACAACTTGTACCACAAATTAATCACAAATAATTTATGGCGTAATTAAAATAATCACAAATAATTCATAAATAATTATCACATATTAATCACAAATAATTCACACACAACATGTTTATACATTGTAGTTGGACTTCTACTTACTTGGACTCTGACAATAGTAACACTATAGACCTGTGAAGAATCGTAACTAATTCATTTCTTCCCGTTCCGGCACACCTATTCCTTCTATTTTTTCACGAACTGTTGCCCCCAAAGTAAAATGAATGAGATTCTCACACCCCAACATTCTAATTTATAGGGGTAGGGATCGGTATCCCACTCCACCCAAAATCAAAAGAATTTTTTATTATTATTATTTTATTAATAATAAGAACACCAACTCCACTACTTATATTATATAATATATATTTATTATAATAATAGTAATAATTATTATTATTAATAAAAACACCAACTCCACTACTTATATAATATATATTTATTATAATAATAGTAACAATTATTATTATTAATAAGAACACCAACTCTACTACTTATATAATATATATTTATTATAATAATAGTAACAGTTATTATTATTAATAAGAACACCAACTCCACTACTTAGTACACCAATGATTGTTCGATCTATTGACATCGATTAAGGAACCTTTTAGGCCTAGTGAAGAAAATGAGGATATTTTAGGACCAGAAGTACCTTACATGAGTACCATTGGAGCACTTCTTTATCTTGCAAACTGCACCAGACCTGATATTGCATTTGCAGTTAACCTACTAGCAAGATTTAGCGCATCTCCTACAAGGAGACATTGGAATAGAGTTAAAACATATCCTCAGGTATTTACAAGGTACTAAAGATCTTGGATTGTTTTATGAAAAGAATAAAAACATGTCATTAGTGGGTTACTCGGATTATGGTTATATGTCTGATCCCCATAATGCTAGGTCTCAGACTGGTTATCCTTTTCTCTGTGGTGGCACTGCTATCTCATGGAGATCTGTAAAATAGACTATGGTTACTACTTCTTCAAATCACTCATAAATTATTGCTCTTTATGAAACTTCACGAGAATGTGTATGGTTAAGATCGTTGATAAATTATATTCATGATTCATGTAGAATAGAAAATGATACCTCACCTACGGTCTTATATGAAGATAATGCAGCTTGCATTACACAAATGAGTAGTAGATATGTGAAAGGTAACTTAATAAAGTATATATCACCAAAATTCTTTTATCCACATGAGCTCCAACAGAATGGTGTGATTACCATACAAAAGGTTCGATCCAGTGAAAATCTAGCAGATTTACTTACTAAATCGCTCCCCACATCTACTTTTGAAAGACTTGTCCATAATATTGGAATGAGAAGACTTGGAAGATTATTGTCTTCAGGGGGAGCGACAACTTTTAAACAATCCTGAAGATTGAGTCCTGAAGACCATTAGTTGTACTCTTTTTCCCTTTTGCTAAATTTTTCCCACTGGGTTTCTTAGTCTAAGGTTTTTAATGAGGCAACTTATATAACACTTCAAAATTATAATACATGTACTCTTTTTCTCGACTGGTTTTTCCCATAGGATTTTCTAGCGAGGTTTTTAACGAGGCATGCATATGAGATTATCACGTCGTAATGTCCAAGGGAGAGTGTTATAAAATATTTAATAATGTCCATTACTTATTATAATAATATTAGAATAGGTATAATACCCTTTTATCTTCTTTATATAAAGAGAAGAGTTGTGTAAGAGTTTTGATGTAGTTAATTGAATATCTATTTCCCTCTTATTTTCTGTATTCTTCTATTTATTTTATGTTCATCTTACTATTTCACTCCAAATCCTTCTCAATACGTTATCAGCACGATCTAATCAACTGAGAAGAGAACCATAGAAAAGAATCGTATCTTTTCTGCAAGGTAATTCGATGATCTTTATGATTTATTCGTGTTAACAATTATTTCCAATAAAATTTAAGCATGTGTTAAATTATGTAGATTCATAATTGTTTACAATTGTTCATGATTTTGTATCTGTCAAATAATTTTTTTATTCAAATTGTTCATATTTGTCATGAACTTGCAATATTTTTTCAAATAGTAGATTTATCTCCTTGAATTAATTGATGATGTTTATTAACTATTCATGGTGGTTTATTAATATTGAGTTAAATTATCTAACTTACAATTTTGATTTTTTTCAATTTTCGTAGTCATGAATTTGCCCAATTAATTATTATTGTTTCAAATTAAATGCATACATATACTGATGTGATGAATGAATTTAGCCTCAAATTTAGTTGATTGATATATTTAATTGAGGAATTATTTGATAATGTATTAAATCAGTTTTAAATCGGCTATTTTTGGGTTTGATTGATATAATTCAAATTAGTTTGTATTTATGATTTATTATGATACTACCTAATAGTATGTTCATTTAGTACGTAATATTTAATATTCAATTATTACATAATATCTTTATGTGATACTAAAGATTAATATGCACTTGAATACATGTGACTTGACATGTTAATTTTTTTTTAAAAAAAGCACAATAATTGTTGTCAATATTTTTTTTATGGTTAGTGCATGCCTAATTAATAATAATTGTTGTCAATATATATTTTTTATGGTTAGTGCATGCCTAATTGACAATCATGATTTAAAAAATAAAAAAAATATAATTGAGAAATTTAATAAAAAAACAGCAGTGATTACATATAAAAAAATAAATAATACGAATAAATGCTACACAAACATGAGACAACATAATAATGAAACATAGCTGAGCAAGATACAAAAAAATAGTGAATTGTGTGCACTGTTAAATTTATGAGATAAAGTGAACATGATAAATTTAAGGCTCATCTTATTTGCACACCTCCTCGTATTAAGTGCACATCCTATTATTATATAATTAAAAAATATATTTTTAAAAAGTATAATTTATCCTCAAATCATTAAATACACACTTTAATCATATATTAAATTATATTTTATAAACACTGCTATTACCTCCCTCTTCAGAGCATTAAATTGTGTAAACTAAAAGAAAAAATCGCGTCTCCCATAAATTCAGAGCTTTACTTTCAATAATTGGTCAATATAACACAAATTTATTCATATTAAAATTCAAGGATTAAGGTCGCAGTGTTAGTATTAATTATGTGATCAACCTACAGTAGAAAATACTTGAAATCTCCCTTTTAGAATATATACTCAGTCCAAGAGCATTAGCGACAAGGGCTTTGGTCGTATTCCTAAGAAATGGAAATGAGTTTATCATGGTGGCAAAAACTTCACTTGTAGCATGTAAAAACCCTTTTATCAAAGTAATCATTTCCATAAGCTAGCGCCCAAGATATATATGTGGTTGTAATTGTATATAAATCACAATTTGTCTGTTTTCTTTTAAAAGAAAGTTAATTAGGGGCTTATTTTTACACCTCCAATGTATGGCTCTTCTATTGATTTCGGTGGTCATGGAACTCATCCAGCTTCAAGGAGGTCGGTCGACCCACCACCTTCTTCTTCTCTCCGTACGATTCACTCATTCCTCATTCGAATTGAAAAACCTTCTATTCTATTTTCTGAAATTTTGATTTAATCAAAGGATCAACCTAAAACCCTTGAACTTTGAAGTGTATTAAATCTTAAACCAAAATAAGATGATATATGAATGATAAAAATTCATTCGATTTCTGACATCCATGGATGATAAAACCCACGAAATTAAGATGGAGAAGAGAGGAAGGGAAGGTGTGTATAATTTTAATTATAGAAGGGTAGTTTTGAAATTTCAGAGGTGTGTATTTAATAAAAATAAAAAAGTAAAAATTTAAAAAGAATGTGTATTTAATAAAAGTGTGTACTTAATATAAGGGGAGTGCAAATAGCAACACTCTAAATTTAATTGACTACTTTAATGAATACAATATTATGATAATTTTAATAAAATCATGAAAGATTGAGTCACTTATTTATAACTCAAGACTAACCTCAATTTTTTATTTTTGAATTTAAACGATGATAATCTAAAACCTATGCTTAAAGCGATTTTAAGCTTTATCAAATTATCCATTAAATTGTGATTAATATATACTCAATTTGAACTGATAGCATGTATTTATTTTAAATAATTGTAGCTTATTAAAATTATTTGACATCACAAAAGAGAATTTATCGAGCTCGCCCTTGATGGCAACAACTATTTAACTTGGGCCCTAGATGTTGAAATCCACCTCGCATCGTGTGATTTGAGTGACACTATCAACTCAAAAGCTATTTGTACTCCTGCCCAGAAGGCTAAAGCATTAATATTTCTTTGCCACCATCTAAACAAAGATCTTAAAAATGAGTATCTAACCGAAAAAGATCCTCTTGTTTTATGGCAATCACTGAAGGATCATTTCGATCAGCAAACTGTGATAATCCTCCCTCAAGCTCAATATGATTGGTTGAATTTAAGGTTTAAAGATTTTAAATCTGTGACAGAATACAATTCCACTTTACACCGTATTGTCTCACAGATGAAACTCTGTAAGCAGAATATTACAAAATCTGAGCTAATTGAAATAACTCTATCCACCTTCCATGCTAGTAACCTAGTACTTCAGCAGCAGTACAGAGCTAAAAATTATTCTAAGCATTCAGAGCTTATTTCTGCATTATTGGTAGAAGAAAAACACAACTAATTGCTAATGAAAAATCATAATGCTAGAACAGTTGGTTCAAAACCTGTGCCTGAAGCACATGGTACATTTAAGAGGAACTACAATTGTCGTGGAAGGGGTAGAGGAAGAGCAAGAGGTAACGGACGAGGAAATCCAAATTGGACTCCTCGAAATGGTCGTGGTGGTCGACGCAATCTTACTTGGAATCTTAATTGGCCTCAACGAGGTAATTCAAATTTACCCAATCAAGGTAGTGGTCGAGGTCGAGGATTTAATAATACTGATAGGGCACAGGGTGGTGGAATAATTCAAAACAAATCTCATGGATGAAATTCAAATTCCACTCAACAAGAATTACACCAAAATCAAATTTGTCATCGATGTGGATGCGAGGGTCATTGGTCTCGTAATTGTCGTACACCAAAGCACTTGGTTGAAGCATATCAAATAATGAAAAAAAATAAAAAAAGAAAAGGAATAAGTGGTGATCTCATCATGCAAAATTGCCTGAAGCAAATAATGAATTTGACCATGACAATGACAACCTCTTGGGACTCGAGCTCGAAGATTATGGAGATAAAATGTGATTTTTATTCTCATTATTCAAAATTTTAATTGCTAGACAATTTAATTATTCTCATTCATTTTAGTTGTTTTTTTTAAAACATTGAATGTTTGCTAAACTATCTGTTTTACATTATTTGTGAACAAATATAAGAGGGAAATAAAATGTTGAGAAGAATTTGGAGTGAACAGTAAGATGAACATAAAATAAATAGAAGAACACAAATATAAGAGGGAAATAGAAATTTTATTAACTACATCAAACTCACACTTCTCTTACACAACCCTTCTCTTTATATAGGAAGATAAAGGGTACTATCTATTCTAATGAGTAATGACCATTATTAAATATTTTACAACACTCCCCTTTGGACATTACGACGTGATAATGTCATATGCATACCTCGTTAAAAACCTCGCTAAAAAATCCTGTGGAAAAACCAGTCGAGGAAAAGAGTACATGTCTTATAATTTTGATGTGTTATATAAGTTGCCTCATTAAAAACCTTAGACTAAGAAACTCAGTGGGAAAACTTAGCAAAAGGGAAAAAGAGTACAACTAATGGTCTTCAGGACCCAATCTTCAGGATTATTTAAAAGTTGTCGCTCCCCCCGAAGACAATAATCTTCCAAGCCTTCGCATTCCAATATTATGGACAAGTCTTTCAAAAGTAGATGTGGGGAGTGATTTAGTAAGTAAATCTGCTAGATTTTTACTAGATCGAACCTTTTGTATGGTAATCACACTATTCTGTTGGAGCTCATGTGGATAAAAGAATTATGGTGGTATATGTTTTGTTAAGTTACCTTTCACATATCCACTATTCATTTGTGCATTATCTTCATATACGACCGTAGGAGAGGTATCATTTTCTATTTCACATGAATCGTGAATATGATTTATCATCGATCTTAACCATATACATTCTCATATAGTTTCATAAAGAGCAATAATTTCTGAGTGATTTGAAGAAGTAGTAACCATAGTCTGTTTTACAGATCTCCATGAGATAGCAGTGCCACCACAGAGAAAAATATAACCAGTTTGAGACCTAGCATTATGGGGATCAAACATATAACCAGCATCCGAGTAACCCACTAATGACATGTTTTTATTCTTTTCATAAAACAATCCAAGATCTTTAGTTTCTCGTAAATACCTAAGGATATGTTTAACTCAATTCCAATGTCTCCTTGTAGAAGATGCACTAAATCTTGCTAGTAGGTTAACTGCAAATGCAATATCAGGTCTGGTGCAGTTTGCAAGATAAAGAAGTGCTCCAATGGCACTCATGTAAGAGACTTCTGGACCTAAAATATCATTATTTTCTTCTCTAGGCCGAAAAGGTTCCTTATCGTTGTCAAGAGATCGAACAATCATTGGTGTACTAAGTGGATGAGATTTATCCATACAAAATCTATCCAAAACTTTCTTTAAGTAGATAGACTGATGTATAAAGATTCCTTCAGGGAGTTGCTCGATCTGCAGGCCGAGACAATATCTAGTTTGACCCAAATCTTTCATTTCAAATTCCATCCTTAAGTATGAATGAGCTTCTTCAAGTTCATTACTTGTTCCTATTAAGTTTATGTTATCAACATAAACTGAAAAAATACAAAAACCATTTACTGACCTTTTAATGAATATGTATGGGCATACATCGTTATTTTTGTATACCTTTTTCAAAAGGAATTCATTTAATCGATTGTACCACATTCTACTAGATTGTTTTAGACCATACAATGACTTTTGTAATTTAACACAATATATATTACAATTTTCGTTTTCACCCACATTGTGAATTTTCAATCCTTCAGGGATTTTCAAATAAATGTCATTGTCTGATGACCTGTTCACATACGCAGTCACGACGTCCATTAACTGTATATCTAGTTTCATATTGATTGCCAGAGATATTAAATAGCGGAAAGTTATGCCATCCATAACAGGAGAATATGTTTCATCAAAATCTATATTGGGTCTCTGCGTAAACCCTTGAGCTACTAATCTCGCTTTGTATCTCACCACTTCATTATTTTCATTTCTCTTTCGTACAAACACCCATTTATATGCTGCAAGGATAATATTTTTTGGTGTACGAATCATTGAATCAAACACTTTTCTTTTGTTTAGCGAGTTAAGCTCTGCCTCAATTGCATTTTCCATTTTATCCAATCAGAGCGCTTCCGGCACTCTACTATTGATTCTGGTTCTGGATCCAGATTATCGTTCGAGATAGTAAGTGCATTTGTATAAGCAAATATATTGTTGACAATTATGATATTTCTATTATACGTTTCTCCAGTGTCATTAAAATTCATGGCAACTTCCAGATTTTGATTATTTCCCAAAAATTCAATATCCGATTTTTCCGCATCCCCAGTTGTATGAGTATTTGATGCACGTGCAGTTTGGCTGGGACTTTTATCTTCAGGATAATTCTCTTCTGGAGATTTTTCTCTTTGAGATTTCAAGAGTGATCGTGTTTCATTATTAATTTTGGATTCCCGCTGATTCTTATCTCTTGCACCGATGGGTCTCCCACACTTCTTGCGTTGAGGAACATCAGTTGAATTTTCTCCCTTTGGGAACATCCAAACTTGGTGGTGTATTAATAGCAGGTATATGAGATTTTGTCACTCCTTTATGATCAATAAATACATCTGGCAATTTATTTGCTAGGTCTCAGACTGGTTATGTTTTTCTCTGTAGTGGCACTGCTATCTCATGAAGATCTGTAAAACAGACTATGGTTACTACTTCTTCAAATCACTCAAAAATTATTGCTCTTTATGAAACTTCACGAGAATTTATATGGTTAAGATAGTTGATAAATCATATTCATGATTCATGTGGAATAGAAAATGACACCTCTCCTACGATCTTATATGAAGATAATGCAGCTTGCATTACACAAATAAGTAGTGAATATGTGAAAGGTAACTTAAAAAAACATATATCACCAAAATTCTTTTATCCATTTGAGCTCCAATAGAATGGTGTGATTACCATACAAAAGGTTCGATCCAGTGAAAATCTAGCAGATTTACTTACTAAATCGCTCCCCACATCTACTTTTGAAAGACTTGTCCATAATATTGGAATACGAAGGTTTGGAAGATTGTTGACTTCAGGGGGTGCGACGACTTTTAAACAATCCTGAAGATTGGGTCCTGAAGACCATTAGTTGCACTCCTTTTTCCTTTTGCTAAGTTTTTCCCACTGGGTTTCTTAGTCTAAGGTTTTTAATGAGGCAACTTATATAACACATCAAAATTATAAGACATGTACTCTTTTCCTCGATTGATTTTTCCCACAGGGTTTCTAGCGATGTTTTTAACAAGGCATGCATATGAGATTATCACGTCGTAATGTCCAAGGGGGAGTGTCGTAAAATATTTAATAATGTCCATTTCTTATTAATAATACCTTTTTGTCTTCTATATATAATATTAGAATTGGTATAATATCCTTTTATCTTCTCTATATAAAGAGAAGGGTTGTGTAAGAGTTTTGATGTAGTTAATGAGAATATTTATTTCCCTCTTATTGACAATATTTGTTATATTACAAAATCTAAATGTCAGCGGAAATAAAATAAAATCACGGCCTAGCTTACAGGTCGTCATTTATGTATATCTTCTCAAAACTCTGAAGGAGCTCCACAGCTTGCACAACATACCACATATTCAATCATCATCAGGCTTACCTACAATGCATATACTAGTGAGACAAAAATCTCAGTAAGTAGAAATCATGCATGACAGTGCATGAAAATGCATTTATTTTTCTAATCTTTTTAGTTAGTCTCTTTTATTTTGAAAACTGTTCACGTTGCGGGATCCTCACGACACACTTATGATATGTACCTCAAATGAGCTCAATGGGGATGATTTTTCTGAACCCCGAATATAGTGCCGAGAATGATTTTATGAACCTTGGCAGAGTGTTGGGGACGATTTTTCCGAACCCCGAAATAAAGTACTGGGAATGATTTTTCCGAACCCAGAATAAAGTATCGGAATGATTTTTCCGAACCCTGAAAGAGATGCATATATAGTGGCCGCACGTACCATTAGTATCTTATTAATTATGGGAAAAACACTTTTTATGTTTATGCATGGTATGCAACCATAACAAATAAATATGCATCATAAATCATTTATGATATCAATACCAATATTTAATCACAATAAAGCAACAGCTTAAATTAAATTCACACCAATCCACTCCTGGAATAACAACTTCATCTCGAATCACACAGATCCTTATAACCAATATCTTCTCAAATCATACAGATATATTTTCAACAGTTTCCAATTACACCGATCTATATAGAACAATAATATTATTATTTCAAATCAAATAAATCCAAAACTTGTATCGCAAATTTATCACAAATAATTTACAAATAATATTATTGAATATGAAACATACTTTCCCCAAATCACATAAATCCACAATTTGCACCACAAATTAATCCCAAATAATTTACGGCGTAATTAAAATAATCACAAATAATTCATAAATAATTATCGCATATTAATCACAAATAATTCACACACAACATGTTTATACATTGTAGTTGGACTTCTACTTACTTGGATTCCGACAATAATAATACTATAGACCTCGTGAAGCATTGTAACTAATCTTCTATCTCCCGTCCCAGCACGCCCCTTCTTTCTCCCCCCTTTTCTCTTCTTTCTCTCCCCTCTCTCTCTCACTCTCTTTTTATGCTTCTGTTTTCGTTTTCCACTCCCCAAAATTAAAAGGGTAAATATATATATATATATATATATATATATATATATATATATATATATCATATAGAAACATGGGGTGGTGGAAAGCATGCTGATTAATCCACCACCAAACCTACTCTTTTCTTTTATTAATTATATGTGTGGTTACATGGTGATTCACCACTCCACTTACCATAAATTATTATCATTATTATTATTATTATTATTATTATATTATATTACTATTCACACAACTTTTTCCATTTGGATTAGCAATCAACGTGTTTACCCCTTTTTTATCACCTATTACTATATTATTATTATAATTATAATTACAATCATATAATTATAATGATTGAAGTAAATATATGTGGCTTCTTTAGTACCATTCATTAATAAACACCTCTATTTGCCCCTACTATAAATAAATCAATTATCATTTGATAAGGTTAATATCACACGTGCACTAATTAATCAAGTGACTCATGCCTTGCCAATTACCACGTGTACGGATGAAAATTTTATTATTATAAATATATCAAATAAAAATGTCTAAGACAAATAAAATATTAAAATATTTACCACATAATTATCACATAATTATAAAAATGCGTAAAATACAAATTATAAAATAGGGAAAATTCTCAGGTATTACATACTCCCCACCTTATATAAATTTCGTCCTCGAAATTTAGTCTCTCTACTTCAACATTTTATACTCATCACATATGAAATAAATGAGATCACAATTATGTTCATACAAAATCACATATTTAACATATCATAGAACTTACTGGTCTGATGGTGTATCAAAGATTCCGATATTGTATACATGGACAGTCTACAGGACCATGACTGTGCGCTGATACCATTCTGTTACGCCCCAATCTTTCTCACCAATAATAAACAATAATAAATATTCCTTTTCCTTCATTTTTATACAATACAATTTTTACAAAACAGCTCATTACACTGGCCCGGCCAACAGGTCGTCATCCATGTATACAACTCTCAGGATCTGACTGAACTCCAACCACCAGCATCATGTACGATTTTACCTACAATACATACACTAGTGAGATAAAATCTCAGTAAGTAGAAATCATGCATGATAGTGCATGAAAATACATTTATTTTCTAATCTTTCTAGTTGGTCTCTTTTATTACAAAAATTGTTCACGTTGCGGGATCCCCACGACACACTTATGTTTGCAACCCAAATGAGCTCAAAGGGGATGATTTTTCCGAACCCCGAATATAGTACTGAGAATGATTTTTTCGAACCCAGAATGGTGTGATTACCATACAAAAGGTTCGATCCAGTGAAAATCTAGCAGATTTACTTACTAAATCACTCCCCACATCTACTTTTGAAAGACTTGTCCGTAATATTGGAATGCGAAGGCTTGGAAGATTATTGTCTTCAGGGGGAGCGACACCTTCTAAACAATCCTGAAGATTGGGTCCTGAAGAGCATTTAGTTGTACTCTTTTTCCCTTTTGCTAAGTTTTTCCCACTGGATTTCTTAGTCTAAGGTTTTTAATGAGACAACTTATATAACACATCAAAATTATAATACATGTACTCTTTTCCTCGATAGGTTTTTTCCACACGGTTTTTCTAGCGAGGTTTTTAACGAGGCATGCATATGATATTATCAAGTCGTAATGTCCAAGGGAGAGTGTTGAAAAATATTTAATAATGGCCATTACTCATTATAATAATATTAGAATAGGTATAGTACCCTTTATCTTCTCTATATAAAGAGAAGGGGTGTGCAAGAGAATTTATAATTTTGATGCAGTTAAAAGAATCATTATTTCCCTCTTATTTTCTATGTTCTTATATTTATTTTATGTTCATCTTACTGTTCACTCCAAATCCTTCTCAATACGTTATCAGTATGATTTATTGGAAGTCATGCACACAAGTTTAATTTATTCTAGCCATTTAATTGTTGCCACATATTTACTTTTATTACACATACTCCGTATTTATTTATTTAAGTTGGAGGCAGCTTTACTTATAAATTACTACTCCATATTAAATCATTTCATTGGAATCTATTATACCACATACTATCAATACAATGATTAAATTATTTTATGGAGTATGTAATATTATTAACTAAAAACATTTTATTTAAATATTAGATGCAAAATCTTACATTATTATTCAGTGTTATACGATGCTAAATTATTTATTTTATTAATAATTGTAGCTTATTGAAAATGTCCGACATCACCAAAAGAGAATTTGTCGAGCTCGTCCTTGATGGAAACAACTATTTAACTTGGGCCCTAGATGTTGAAATCCACCTCGCATCGTGTGATTTAAGTGACACTATCAACTCAAAAGCTGAAAGTACACCTGCCCAGAAGGCTAAAGCATTAATATTTCTTCGCGACCATCTAAACAAAGATCTTAAAAATGAATATCTAACCGAAAAAGATCCTCTTGTTTTATGACAATCCCTGAAGGATCATTTCGATCAGAAAACTGTGATAATCCTCCCTCAAGCTCAATATGATTGGCTGAATTTAAGATTTCAAGATTTTAAATCTGTGACATAATACAATTCCACTTTAAACCTTATTGTCTCACAACTGAAACTCTGTAAGCAGAATATTACAGAATTTGAGCTAATTGAAAAAACTCTATCCATTTTCCATGCTAGTAACCTCTTACTCCAGTAGCAGTACAGAGCTAAAAATTATTCTAAGTATTTAGAGCTTATTTCTGCATTATTGGTAGCAGAAAAACACAACCAATTGCTAATGAAAAATCATAATGCTAGACCAGTTGGTTAAAAACCTGTGCCTGAAGCACATGGTACATTCAAGAGGAACTACACTTGGCGTGGAAGGGGTAGAAGAGGAGAAAGAGGTAACAGACTAGGAAAACCAAATTGGAATCCTCGAAATGGTCGTGGTGGTCGACGCAATATTACCTGGAATCTTAATTGGCCTCAACGAGGTAATTCAAATGAGAAGAATTTGCAGTGAACAGTAAGATGAACATAAAATAAATAGAAGAACATAAATATAAGAGGGAAATAGAAATTTTATTAACTACATCAAACTCACACTTCTCTTACACTACCGTTCTCTTTATATAGGAAGATAAAGGGTACTATCGATTCTAATGAGTAATGGCCATTATTAAATATTTTAAATACTCCCCCTTGGACATTACGATATGATAATGTCATATGCATGCCTCTTTAAAAACCTCACTAGAAAATCCTGTGGGAAAAACCAGTCAAGGAAAAAGCACATGTCTTATAATTTTGATTTGTTATATAAGTTGTCTCATTAAAAACCTTAGACTAAGAAACACAGTGGGAAAAACTTAGCAAAAGGGAAAAAGAGTACAACTAATGGTCTTTAGGACCCAATCTTCAGGATTGTTTAAAAGTTGTCGCTCCCCTAAAGACAATAATCTTCTAAGCCTTCGCATTTCAATATTATGAACAAGTCTTTCAAAAGTAGATGAGGGGAGCGATTTAGTAAGTAAATCTGCTAGATTTTCACTGGATCGAACCTTTTGTATGGTAATCACACCATTCTGTTGGAGCTCATGTGGATAAAAAAATTTTGGTGATATATGTTTTGTTAAGTTACCTTTAACATATCCACTACTCATTTGTGTAATGCAAGCTGCATTATCTTCATATAAGACCGTAGGAGAGGTATCATTTTCTATTCCACATGAATCATGAATATGATTTATCAACGATCTTAAGCATATACATTCTCGTGAAGTTTCATAAAGAGCAATAATTTCTGAGTGATTTGAAGAAGTAGTAACCATAGTCTGTTTTACAGATCTCCATGAGATAGCAGTGCTACCACAAAGAAAAACATAACCAGTCTGAGACCTAGCATTATGGGGATCAGACATATAACCAGCATCCGAGTAACCCACTAATGACATGTTTTTATTCTTTTAATAAAACAATCCAAGATATTTAGTACCTTGTAAATTCCTGAGGATATGTTTAACTCTATTCCAATGTCTCCTTGTAGGAGATGCGCTAAATCTTGCTAGTAGTTAACTGCAAATGCAATATCAGGTCTGGTGCATTTTCCAAGATAAAGAAGTACTCCAATGGCACTCATGTAAGGGACTTCTGGTTTTAAAATATCCGCATTTTCTTCTCTAGGCCTAAAAGGTTCCTTGTCGATATCAAGAGATCGAACAATCATTGGTGTACTAAGTGGATGAGATTTATCCATAAAAAATCTCTCCAAAACTTTCTTTAAGTAGATAGACTAATGCATAAAGATTCTTTCAGGGAGGTGCTCGATCTGCAGGCCGAGACAATATCTAGTTTGACCCAAATCTTTCATTTAAAATTCTATCCTTAAGTATGAACGAGCTTCTTCAAGTTCATTACTTGTTCTTATTATGTTTATGTCATCAACATAAACTGAAACAATACCAAAACCATTTACTGACCTTTTAATGAATACGCATGGGCGTACATCGTTATTTTTGTATCCCTTTTTCAAAAGGAATTCTCCTAATCGATTGTACCATATTCTACCAGATTATTTTAAACCATACAATGACTTTTGTAATTTAACATAATACATCTTATGATTTTTGTTTTCACCCATATTGTGAATTTTTAATCCTTCAGGGATTTTCATATAAATGTCATTGTTTAATAGCCCGTACAAATATGCAGTCATGACGTCCATTAACTGCATATCTAGTTTCATATTGATTGCTAGAGATATCAAATAGCGGAAAGTTATGTCATCCATAACAGGAGAATATGTTTCATCAAAATTTATACTGGTTCTCTGCGTAAACCCTTGAGCTACTAATCTCGGTTTGTATCCCACCACTTCATTATTTTCATTTCTCTTTCGTACAAACACCCATTTATATCCTACAGGGATAATATTTTTTGGTGTACGAATCATTGAACCAAACACTTTTCTTTTGTTTAGCGAGTTAAGCTCTGCCTCAATTGCATCTTTCTATTTTACCCAATCAGAGCGCTTCCGGTACTCTACTATTGATTTTGGTTCTGGATCCAGATTATCATTCGAGATAGTAAGTGTAATTGTAGAAGCAAATATATTGTTGACAATTATGATATTTCGGTTGTACGTTTCTCCAGTGTTAGTAAAAGTCATGGAAACTTCTAGATTTTCATTATTTCACAAAATTTCAATATCTGATTTTTTTGCATCCCCAGTTGTATTCGTATTTGTTGCACGCAATTTGGCTGGGATTTTTGTCTTCAGGATAATTCTCTTCAGTAGATTTTTCTTTTTGAGATTTCAAAAGTGATAGTGTTTCATTATTAATTTTGGATTTCCGTGGATTCTTATCTTTTAATCCGATGGGTCTTCCACGCTTCTGGCGTTGAGGAACATCAGTTGAATTTTCTAGTCCTTTGGGAACATCCACACTTAGTGGTGTATTAACAGTAGGTATATGCGATTTTGTCACTCCTTTATGATCAATAAATGCATCTGGCAATTTATTTGCTAAATCTTGTAAATTGATAATCATCTAAATGTCTAGTTCAATTTGACTAGTGTGTATATCTAAATGTTGAAGATAGTTCTCATTCCATGAGATTTCTCGGTATTCTATTGAATTTTGACTTTTATCTCCCCCTAATGCCGGGAAATAATCATCATCAAATGTGAAATCAGCGTATCTAGCAATAAATTGATCCCCTGTTATGGGATCTAGGTATTTAAGAATAGATGGATTATTATAACCAACGTATATACCTAGTTTTCATTGAGGGCCCATTGAGGTACGCTTTAGTGGTGATATAGGAATATAAACTGCACAATCGAAAGTTCGCAGATGGGAAATATTTGGTTCTTTACAATGCACTAGTTGCAGGGGGAATAATCAAGATATGCAGTTGGACGTATCTATATCAAAGAAGCTGCATGTAAAACTGCATGTCCCCAACAAGAGATGGGTAAATTGGAATTTTGTAGTAATAGTCTAGCAATTAATTTGATATGTTTAATCAGTGATTCAGCTAGACCATTTTGTGTGTGGACATAAGGAACTGAATGCTCTACTTTAATGCCCAATGACATACAATAATCATCAAATGCTTTTGAAGTGAATTCACCAGCATTATCCATTCTTATTAATTTAATTGGATAATCAAGAAATTGAGCTCGCAATTCAATAATTTTAGCAATAAATTTTGCAAAAGCATTATTTCGAGTGGACAATAAACAAATATATGTCAACTGTGTAGAAGTATCAATTAGAACCATAAAATATCGAAATGGTCATGAAGATGGATGAATAGGTCCACATATATCTCCATGTATTCTTTGTAGAAAAACAGGAGATTCTATTCCAACTTTGGTACGAGAAGGTTTAATTATGAGTTTTCCCTTTACACAAGCTTTACATATGAATTCATTTGGAGAAGGAATCTTTTTATTTTGTATATTATGCCCAAAAGAATTGGTAATTATCCGAAGCATCATGATTTGTCCCGGATGACCCAAACGGTCATGCCACAATTTAAAAGAATTTGGATCCTTAAATGTTAAGCTCATTGTGACATTTTCATTATGTGGTCTGATATATATATAATACAACCTAGAGAAAGAAGGGAGCTTTTCAATGACTTGTTTACGACAACCAATCAACTGAGTCATTAGTAGATATTTGGTATTATCTTCCTTTTCTGTTTCAATATGAAAACCATTAGCCCGTATACCTTTAAAACTGAGAAGTGTACGTTTAGATTTTGGGTATAGAATGCTACTTGGATAATTAATGTCGTACCCATGGGGAATATTATAGAAGCTCTACCAGAGCCCATTATCATAATATTATCATTTGCAATTGTTGTAACACTCCCTTTTTTCTCAGTTAAAGTCTGAAAAATCTCTTATCTCTAAGTATGGTATGAGTAGTAGCACTGTGTACTAGACATAAAATCTTCTCGTTCTCCATATTTTGATTATTGAAAGATATAATCTAATAAGATTTATGAAATAATTATAACATTAAAATAAGAAACGTAAAGCCATTACCACATGAAAAAAGCCATCACAAATAATATAAAACATATAGTTTAGCACACATTCAATGTTTTAAAAGCAACTAAAATGCATGAGAATAATTAAATTGTCTAGCAGTTAAATTTTGAATAAAATGAGAATAAAGATCACATTTGATCTCCATAATCTTCGAGCTCGAGTCCCAGGAGGTCGTCATTGCCATGGTCAAATTCATTCTTTGCTTCAGGCAATTTTGCATGTTGAGATTCAACACTTATTCCTTTTCCTTTTTTGTCTTTTTTAATTCTTTGATATGCTTCAACCAAGTGCTTTGGTGTATGACAAGTATGAGACCAATGACCCTCGCATCTACATCAATGAAAAATTTGATTTTGGTGTAATTCTTGTTGAGTGAAATTTGAATTTCATCCATGAGATTTGTTTTGAATTATTCCACCACCCTGTGCCCTATCAGTATTATTAAATCCTCGACCTCGACCACTACCTTGATTGGGTAAATTTGAATTACCTCGTTGAGGCCAATTAAGATTCCAAGTAAGATTGCGTCGACCACCACGACCATTTCGAGGAGTCCAATTTGGATTTCCTCATCCGTTACCTCTTGCTCTTCCTCTACCCCTTCCACGCCAATTGTAGTTCCTCTTAAATGTACCATGTGCTTCAGGCACAGGTTTTGAACCAACTGTTCTAGCATTATGATTTTTCATTAGCAATTAGTTGTGTTTTTCTTCTACCAATAATGCAGAAATAAGCTCTGAATGCTTAGAATAATTTTTAGCTCTGTACTGCTGCTGGAGTACTAGGTTACTAGCATGGAAAGTGGATAGAGTTTTTAATTAGCTCAATTTCTGTAATATTCTGCTTACATAGTTTCAGTTGTGAGACAATACAGTGTAAAGTGGAATTGTATTCTGTCACAGATTTAAAATCTTGAAATCTTAAATTCAGCCAATCATATTGAGCTTGAGGGAGGATTATCACAGTTTGCTGATCGAAACGATCCTTCAGGGTTGCCTTAAAATAAGAGGATCTTTTTCGGTTAGATACTCAATTTTAAGATCTTTGTTTAGATGGTGGCGAAGAAATATTAATGCTTTAGCCTTCTGGGCAAGAGTACTTTCAGGTTTTGAGTTGATAGTGTCACTTAAATCACACGATGCGAGGTGGATTTCAACATCTGGGGCCCAAGTTAAATAGTTGTTGCCATCAATGGCGAGCTCGATAAATTCTCTTTTGGTGATGTCGGACATTTTCAATAAGCTATAATTATTAATAAAATAAATAATTTAGCATCATATAATACTGAATAATAATGTAAGATTTCACATCCAATATTTAAATAAAATGTTTTTAATTAATAATATTACATACTCCATAAAATAATTTAATCATTGTATTGATAGTATGTGGTATAATAGATTCTAATTAAATGATTTAATATGGAGTAGTATTTTATAAGTAAAGCTGACTCCAACGTAAATAAATAAATACAGATTATGTTGAATAAAAGTAAATATGTGGCAACAATTAAGTGGCTAGAATAAATTAAACTTGTGTGCATGACTTCCTATAAATTGGGCTATCATGTAGAAAACAATCTGAAAGGCTAAATTTTAAATCTTAATTCAAATTAATTAATTGGATTAATTAGAAGTCCCACTACAATGCATAAATATTGTGTATGAATTATTTGTGATTAATATATGATAATGATTTATGAATTATTTATGATTATTTTAATTATGTTATAAATTATTTGGGATTAATTTGTGGTACAAGTTGTGGATTTATGTGATTTAGGGAAAGTATGTTTCATATTCAAATAATATTATTTGTAAATTATTTGTGATAAATTTGTGATACAAGTTTTGAATTTATTTGATTTGAAATAATAATATTATTGTTCTATATAGATCGGTGTGACTGGAAACTGTTGAAAATATATCTGTATGATTTGAGAAGATATTGGTTATAAGGATCTGTGTGATCCGAGATGAAGTTGTTATTCCAGAAGTGGATTGGTGTGAATTTAATTTAAGTTGTTGCTTTATTGTGATTAAATATTGGTATTGATATCATAAATGATTTATGATGCATATTTATTTGTTATGGTTGCATACCATGCATAAACATAAAAAGTGTTTTCCCAAAAATTAATAAGATACTAATGGTGTGTGCGACCACTATATATGCATCCCTGTCAGGGTTTGGAAAATCATTCCTGACACTTTATTTTAGATTCGGAAAAATCATTCTCAGTAACATATTCAGGGTTTGAAACCCAGTGGGAAAAACTTAACAAAAGGGAAAAAGAGTACAACTAATGGTCTTCAGGACCCAATCTTCATGATTGTTTAAAAGTTGTCGTTCCCCCTGAAAACAATAATCTTCCAAGCCTTCGCATTCCAATATTATGGACAAGTCTTTCAAAAGTAGATGTGGGGAGCGATTTAGTAAGTAAATCTGCTAGATTTTCACTGGATCGAACCTTTTGTATGGTAATCACACCATTTTGTTGGAGCTCATGTGGATAAAAGAATTTTGGTGATATATGCTTTGTTAAGTTACCTTTCACATATTCACTACTCATTTGTGTAATGCACGCAACATTATCTTCGTATAAGACCATAGGAGAGGTATCATTTTCTATTTCACATGAATCATGAATATGATTTATCAATGATCTTAACCATACACATTCTCGTGAAGCTTCATAAAGAGCAATAATTTCTTTGTGATTTGAAGGAGTAGTAACCATAGTCTGTTTTACAAATCTCCATGAGATAGCAGTGCCACCACTGAGATACAAAGCGAGATTAGTAGCTCAAGGGTTTACGCAGAGACCCATTATAAATTTTGATAAAACATATTCTCCTGTTATGGATGGAATAACTTTCTGCTATTTGATATCTCTAGCAATCAATATGAAATTAGATATGCAGTTAATGGACATCGTGACTGCGTATTTGTACGGGTCATTAGACAATGACATTTATATGAAAATCAATGAAGGATTAAAAATTCACAATATGGGTGAAAACAAAAATCGTAATATGTATTGTGTTAAATAACAAAAGTCATTATATGGTCTAAAACACTCTGGTGGAATGTGGTACAATCGATTAAGTGAATTCCTTTTGAAAAAATGATACAAAAAATAACAATGTATGCCCATGCGTATTCATTAAAAGGTCAGTAAATGGTTTTTGTATTATTTCAGTTTATGTTGATGACATAAACATAATAGGAACAAGTAATGAACTCGAAGAAGCTCGTTCATATTTAAGGTGGAATTTGAATTGAAAGATTTGGGTCAAACTAGATATTGTCTCGGCCTGCAGATCGAACACCTCTCTGAAGGAATCTTTATACATCAGTCTATCTACTTAAAGAAAGTTTAGGAGAGATTTTGTATGGATAAATCTCATCCACTTAGTAAACCAATGATTGTTCGATCTCTTGACATCGATAAGGAACCTTTTAGGCCTAGAGAAGAAAGTGAGGATATTTTAGGACTAGAAGTCCCATACATGAGTGCTATTGGAGCACTTCTTTATCTTGCAAACTGTACCAGACCTGATATTGCATTTGCAGTTAACTTACTAGCAAGATTTAGCGTATCTCCTACAAGGAGACATTGGAATGAAGTTAAAAATATACTCAGGTATTTACAAGGTACTAAAGATCTTGGATTATTTTATGAAAAGAATAAAAACATGTCATTAGTGGGTTACTTGGATGCTGGTTATATGTCTGATCCCAATAATGCTAGGTCTCAGACTGGTTATGTTTTTCTCTGCAGTGGCACTGCTATCTCATGGAGATCTGTAAAACAGACTATAGTTTCTACTTCTTCAAATCACTCAAAAATTATTGCTCTTTATGAAACTTCACGAGAATGTGTATGGTTAAGATCGTTGATAAATCATATTCATGATTCATGTGGAATAGAAAATGATACCTCTCCTACGGTCTTATATGAAGATAATGCAGCTTGCATCACACAAATGAGTAGTGGATATGTGAAAGGTAACTTAACAAAGCATATATCACCAAAATTCTTTTAGCCACATGAGCTCCAATAGAATGGTGTGATTACCATATAAAAGGTTCGATCCAGTGAAAATCTAATAGATTTACTTACTAAATCGCTCCCCACATCTACTTTTGTAAGACTTGTCCATAATATTGGAATGCGAAGGCTTGGAAGATTATTGTCTTCAGGGGGAGCGACAGTTTTTAAACAATCCTGAAGATTGGGTCCTAAAGACCATTAGTTGTACTCTTTTTCCCTTTTGCTAAGTTTTTCCCACTGGGTTCTTAGTCTAAGGTTTTTAATGAGGCAACTTATATAACACTTCAAAATTATAATACATTTACTCTTTTTCTCGACTGGTTTACCCACAGGATTTTCTAGTGAGGTTTTTAACGAGGCATGCATATGAGATTATCACGTCGTAATGTCCAAGGGAAAGCATTGTAAAATATTTAATATTGTCCATTACTTATTATAATAATATTAGAATAGGTATAATACCCTTTTATCTTCTCTATATAAAGAGAAGGGTTGTGTAAGAGTTGATGTTTTGATGTAGTTAATGAGAATATCTATTTCCCTCTTATTTTCTGTATTCTTCTATTTATTTTATGTTCATCTTACTATTTCACTCCAAATCTTTCTCAATACGTCATGAATTATTTATGATTAGTTTAATTACGTTATGAATTATTTGGGGTTAATTGGTGATACAAGTTGTTTTATTGTGATTAAATATTAATAATGATGTCGTAAATGGTATGATGCATATTTAATTACCCCGGTTGCATACCACGCATAATCTTGAAAAGCATTTTCTCCAAAATTAATAAAATATTAATGGTGTGTGGGGCCACTATATATGTATCTCTGTCAGGGTTCGAAAAAATTATTCCCGACACTTTATTCTGGGTTCGAAAAAATCGTTCTCAGTACTATATTCGGGGGTGTTCGGAAAAATCGTCCCCATTGATTTCATTTGGGGTGTATAACATAAGTGTGTCGTGTGGATCCCGCAACGTGAACAATTTTCGTAATAAAAGAGACCAACTAGAAAGATTAGAAAATAAATACATTTTCATGCACTATCATGCATGATTTTTACTTACTGTAAACTGTCCATGTATACAATCTCGGAATCTTTGATACACCACAAGACCAGTAAGTTCTATGATATGTTAAATATGTGATTCTGTTATATAAGTTGCCTCATTAAAAACCTTAGAAAAAGAAACCCAGTGGGAAAAACTTAGCAAAAGGGAAAAAGAGTACAACTAATGGTCTTCAGGACCCAATCTTCAGGATTATTTAAGAGTTTCGCTTCCCCTGAAGACAATAATCTACCAAGCCTTCGCATTCCAATATTATGGACAAGTCTTTCAAAAGTAGATGTGGGGAGCGATTAAGTAAGTAAATCTGCTAGATTTTCACTGGATCGAACCTTTTGTATGGTAATCACACCATTCTGTTGGACCTCATGTGGATAAAAGAATTTTGGTGATATATGTTTTGTAAAGTTACCTTTCAAATATCCACTACTCATTTGTGTAATGAAAGCTGCATTATCTTCATATAAGACCGTAGGAGATGTATCATTTTCTGTTCCACATGAATCATGAATATGATTTATCAACGATCTTAACCATACACACTCTCGTGAAGTTTCATAAAGTGCAATAATTTCATAAGGGACTTCTGGTCCTAAAATATCCTCATTTTCTTTTCTAGGCCTAAAATGTTCTTTATCGATGTCAAGAGATCAAAAAGTCATTGGTGTACTAAGTGGATGAGATTTATCCATAAAAAATCTCTCCAAAACTTTCTTTAAGTAGATAGACTGATGTATAAAGATTCCTTCAAGGAGGTGCTCGATCTGTAGGCCGAGACAATATCTAATTTGACCCAAATATTTCATTTCAAATTCTATCCTTAAGTATGAACGAGCTTCTTCAAGTTCATTACTTGTTCCTTTTATGTTTATGTCATCAACATGAACTGAAATAATATAAAACCATTTACTGACCTTTTAATTAATACGCATGGGCATACATTGTTATTTTTGTATCCCTTTTTCAAAAGGAATTCACTTAATCAATACCACATTCTACTAGATTATTTTAGACCATACAAGGACTTTTGAAATTTAACACAATATATATTACGATTTTTGTTTTCACCCATATTGTGAATTTTTAATCTTTCAGGGATTTTCATATAAATGTCATTGTCTGATGACCCGTACAAATACGCAGTCACGACGTCCATTTACTGCATATCTAGTTTTATATTGATTGTCAGAGATATCAAATAGCGAAAAGTTATGTCATCCATAACAGGAGAATATGTTTCATCAAAATCTATACCGGGTCTCTGCGTAAACCCTTGAGCTACTAATCTCGCTTTGTATCTCACCACTTCGTTATTTTCATTTCTCTTTCGTACAAACACCCATTTATATCCTATAGGGATAATTTTTTTTGGTGTACGAATCATTTAACCAAACACTTTTCTTTTGTTTAGCGAGTTAAGCTATGCCTCAATTGCATCTTTCCATTTTACCCAATCAGAGCGCTTTCGGCACTCTACTGTTGATTTTATTTCTGGATCCAGATTATCATTCGAGATAGTAAGTGCAATTGTAGAAGCAAATATATTGTTGACAATTATGATATTTCTGTTATACGTTTCTCCAGTGTTAGTAAAATTCATGGCAACTTTTGATTTTCATTATTTCCCAAAAATTCAATATCCGATTTTTCCGCATCCCCAGTTGTACGAGTATTTGATGCACTTGCAGTTTGGCTTTGTCATCAGGATAATTCTCTTCAGGAGATTTTTCTTTTTGAGATTTCAAGAGTGATCGTGTTTCATTATTAATTTTGGATTTTCGTAGATTCTTATCTCTTACACCGATGGGTCTCCCACGCTTCTGGCCTTGAGGAACATCAGTTAAATTTTCTAGTCATTTGGGAACATCCACACTTGGTGGTGTATTAAAAGCAGATATATGGGATTTTGTCACTCCTTTATGATCAATAAATGTATCTGGCAATTTATTTGCTAAATCTTGTACATTGATAATCCTCTAAACTTCTAGTTCAGTTTGACTAGTGTGTGTATCTAAATGTTGAAGATTGTTTTTATTCCATGAGATTTCTCGGCATTCTATTGAATTTTGACTTTTATCTCCCCCTAATGTCTGGAAATAATCTTCATCAAATGTCCAATCAGTGTATCTAACAATAAATTGATCCCCTGTTATGGGATCTAGATATTTAAGAATAGATGAATTATTATAACCAACGTATATACCTAGTTTTCTTTGAGGGCCCATTGAGGTACGCTTTGGTGGTGATATAGGAATATAAACTGCACAACCGAAAGTTCGCAGATGGGAAATATTTGATCCTTTATCATGCACTAGTTGCAGGGGGAATAATCAAGATATGCAGTTGGTCGTATCTGTATTAAAGAAGCTGCATGTAAAACTGCATGTCCCCAACAAGAGATGGGTAAATTGGAATTTTATAGTAATGGTCTAGCAATTAATTTGATACAATTAATCAGTGATTCAGCTAGAATATTTTGTGTGTGGACATCAGAAACTGGATGCTCTACTTTAATGCCCAATGACATACAATAATCATCAAATGCTTTTGAAGTGAATTAACCATCATTATCCATTCTTATAGATTTAATTGGATAATCAGGAAATTGAGCTCGCAATTCAATAATTTTAGCAATAAATTTTGCAAAAGCATTATTTCGAGTGGATAATAAACACACGTATGTCAACCGTGTGGAAGCATCAATTAGAACTATAAAATATCGAAATGGTCCTGAAGATGGATGAATAGGTCCACATATATCTCCTTGAATTCTTTGTAGAAAAATAGGAGATTCTATTCCAACTTTGGTACGAGAAGGTTTAATTATGAGTTTTCCCTTCACACAAGCTTCACATATAATTCATTTGGAGAAGGAATATTTTTGTTTTGTATATTATGCCCAAAAGAATTGGTAATTATCCAACGCTTCATGATTTGTCCCGGATGACCCAAACGGTCATGCCACAATTTAAAAGAATTTGGATCCTTAAATTTTAAGCTCATTGTGACATTTTCATTATGTGGTCTGTTATATGTATAATACAACCCCGAGGAGAAAGAAGGGAGTTTTTCAATGACTTGTTTACGACAACCAATCAACTGAGCCACTAGAAGATATTCGGATTATCTTCCTTTTCTGCTTCAATATGAAAACCATTAGCCCGTATATCTTTAAAACTGAGAAGTGTATGTTTAGATTTTAGGTATAGAAGTGCTTCTTGGATAATTAATGTCGTACCCATGGGGAGTATTATAGAAGCTCAACCAGAGCCCATTATCATAATATTATCATTTGCAACTATTGTAACACTCCCTTTTTTCTCTGTTAAAGTCTGAAAAATCTCTTATCTCTAAGTATGGAATGAGTAGTATGCCCAGCGCTCTTTATATTTTGAATGTAAATAATCTCATTGGAAATTATATTACTAAAGGCTATTTTAATTCATCTATTTTGTGCATTATAACATATGCTTATTAGATAAAGTCCCTAGACCAATTTAAGCTAAAATGTATGGTTACGCATTTGATGGTGATCATGGAATTTATATATAGAGCTTTGGTCTTAAATATAGTTCCGAGTCAAAATTTTTCTAGATGGGACAAAGAATAATTTAGTAAAGACTTGTACATATGATGAATGCTCGTCGGACGAGAATATTGTATTTCATCAATATTAGTGTTGTGACACAAATTCATATATGTGGATACTTATTAGAGAATAAGTTTATTGAACATGATCTGTAGAAAATTCTTATTGGATATGTCGAAATTAGAATTTTCTAATTACGATAGTACACGATTAGTCTTTAGACTTAAAGCACCATGGTAGTCTTGTGTGCTTATTCTAATACTTAGATTTTTCTTCTGATTGTTTAGCAATCATAAAGGGGGTATGTTGGGTATTATATTGATGTACGTGGAGACTTGTGTGTAGCTAAGATAGAATCTGACACTTGTCTAAGACAAGAGAATCTCTATGTATTTCATTGTTAATGATTCAAAGACCTTGGCCAAGGCAATGAGAATAAAGATTCACAATGAATCATTGTAACATGAAATATGAACACAGTTATTGAGTTAGTAGAGTTTCGACTAATATTCCTACTCTAGACTCAATCGGGAGATTAACTGTTAGAAAGACCGTACGTGTATGTCACTCGTTAATTTGCAGGTTTACTCACTATTTCACTTAACACTAGAAGATCATGCTACTTGCTAGGTGTTACCCTGATTAGTAGGTTCTTGAAATTAATTAGTTAATTTCAAGTGAATTAATTAATTGGATTAATTAATATAATAATTGTTATTTATAAGTTACAAGTGTTGTAAGCCTACTGCTAGAGTTAGTAGTGAACCTAAAGGATCACACCTTAATTTGAATGAACAATTTTTATCAATTGGAACAATAGTTAAATTGTTAACTATTTATTATAATTAAATAATTTGATTACTTAATTAGAATTAGAAAAAATGAATATTTCAAGATAATGGGATATATATATGATATATTTCCATAGTGGTGAATGCATTATAAATATTTAAAGATAATGGAATTTATATATAATATATTTCCATAGTGGTGAATGCATTATAAATATTTAAAGATAATGGAATTTATACATGATATATTTTCCATAATGGTGAATTCATTATGAATATTTTTTTTAAAAAAATGATGGGATATATAAATGATATATCTCCTTTCCTTTTTATTCTTAAAGTATCGGCACTTCATATTGTTGAAGTAGAGAGGTCGATACTTCATGTTGTTGAAGTAGAGAGGAAATAGTTTCCTTTTAAGTTAGAAATCTTTGCTTTTTCATTTTGTGAACAATTTTGGAGAATAATTAAATTGATAATTATTCTTCAATTTGTTTTCTCTTATCACAAGTTGATACTGGAAACGTTTATTGATATCAACAGTTTTACACTACTAGCGAAGTGTAACATCTGTGTTGTTTATTTAATTGGTTGATTACTTTAGAGGGGATACGCTTGGATCCCTTCTTGAGAAGAACGGAGTTTTAGCTACAATCCAGAAATCAATTCCCTCACTCCTTGCATCAACTGGAAGAAAGTCTATGAGGGTAAGAATAATCTTTACGTCGATTTCTTTCAATATATTTTAACACCGGATCTGATAATCGTTTCCAAGCATCCGGGATGAAACCTTTTCATGTATTTAATAAATATGATATTAATTTAAATTTTTTAAATTTTGCTGCATTCACCCGGATTGCTATAACGAACCCAACAGTGGTATTAGAGCCTAGGTTCACGGTGTTGAAATATATTCAGTACTAAAACCATTTTAGTATTATTTAATGGTTAAATAAGAAAACTTGAAACAACGAAAAAAGGTTTCTCGACAGTCATTAATTACTCTAAAAATTTCAATTGTTGCAGTAGGATGAGAATTGTTCTTAAACTACTAATTATACAGTTCGGTGATTTTAATGAAATTGGCTAAATGTTAGTTTATGACTCTATTGGTTTCTACTGTGAATATGAAAAATTAAATAAAAGTTATTTATATTTCTTATTCAAAATATTCATTTGGAATGAAGTTTAAGTAATACGTTATATATAACGAGAAATTGTTTCTTGAAATATCATTGTCTAATATAATAATTATTATTGATAATTTGTTATCAATATTTAATATTTAATTTGATAAATCATCAGATGTTTATGATCAACAATGATATTTGATGGCTATTTATAGAAATGGGTTATTAGTTTGATTAATAAAGTAGATGGTTGACATCAACTTTATGGAATGATTTACAAACTAATTTCTATAAAAGAATTGATTACATGAATCAATAAAAGGTTCTTAGAAATGGGTTTCTAAAAAAATATTTAGCTATCATTGAATTGATTTGGTTTTATTGATCTAGAAACTGTTTCTTAATTAATTAAGGCCAACAAAATTCTTAAAGTCAATTCTAAAATTTAGTTTTCTAATATTGACTAATTGTTAGTCATAGTTCTCAACTAGTATTATTTTAAAATGAGAAATAAGAATAATTGTTATTCTCATATTTCGTTATGGAATTATTCATTGAGAATAGGTATAAATAAATTTAATATGTTAATTGCATATTTATTTATTTAGGGATGATCATGAGCCTTGAACTTTTGTGATGGTTTTAATTTATTTGGGTTTTATAGGGACTGCGAGCGTCTTTTATTTACATTTGTAAGTTCTTTAAATTTATGCAATTAGAGTAGATTAATCCATGAGGATTTAATTTTATTCATTGTAAATTAGAGGACTTGAAGGAAGCCCAAAAGAAGACCCAATTATTGATGGGTAATTAAATGTAATAGAATAGATGCTCAAGGCCCATAAGTGTATGGGTTTTACATTATGATGTAAAAAGTTCTCATTGTCCCTTAGATTGATCATAGACCCATTTGGCTGGGTCTCAAATGGGTCGTGTAGGTTGACCTTGATCATCCCATCGCTTTATGTATGTATAGGATATATGCATGCTATAATTTATTTATTTAATGCACTCATTTGATGATAAACATTAAATAATTTACCTTAAAAAGAAAATGAGGTCTTGGAAATAAAATAATCCCTAAGTTTTTGAAACTTATACAAAAAATTTTCGAAAATTTTATTTCAAACAAATATGGATATGATGAGTATGACCCATCAATCCATGCCTACTATCAAAAGATAGAGATATGATGATGCTACTACACTTAACCACTAGCCATGAGTCGTGGGGTGGGTTTATGGAAGAAAGTTGTGTTCTTTATCTATCATAATGATGCACATGAATTAAATACATCACTGCATCGGCCATGAGTCGTGGGGTATTTTGAAGTTTTAATTACATGAATGTTTGATAGGTATTGTTTGACACTAAGTAACGTATGAGCTCATAAAATTAAGGTATACGTGAAAGGAGAGGTAAAACAAATTGAGGGTTGTATAGTGATACAATTGTAAAATGTTTTACTACCAAAGAAAATTTTTCATGGGCTCATAAAATTAGGGCATGAGGGATTTTCATTGGACCTCAAGCCTACTGGAAAATTATATTTTTCTGATTTTCATTGGGTTATGAAATTCGAATAAAATAGTAGGAGACATTTAATGTTGAAGACCTAATATTAAATTAATATTAATTTTCATAGTTTTCTCATTTTCTGCTTTATCATTTTGTAGATTCGTCTACTAAATTGGCAAACAATCCTATAACTGCTTTAATTGGGCAAAACAAGTTAACTGGACCAAACTTTAATGATTGGCTGAGAAATTTCAAAATTCTCTTAAAATCTGAAAGAAGTGAATATGTTCTTAACAAACCAATCCCTGAAGCACTTGGTGCTGATGCTAAGACTGAGGAACTTGAAAAGTTCAAACATCATCAGGATGACGATCTGAAAGCTTGATGCTACATGTTAGCACCCATGTCAAGTGAGCTGCAGAGACAAAAAGAGGATCAAACCTCTGCTTAAGCTATTCTCAAATGCCTTAAAAACTTATTTGGCAAGGATAGCAGGCAGCAAAGATATGAGATATCTATAGAGCTCTTCCATAGTCACATGGCTGAGGGCTCTTCAGTCCAGGAACATGGATTGAAGATGATAGACCTAACGGAACGACTAACATCTTTGAAAGTTGACGTTCCACCTGAGCTTTGCATTGACTTGATGCTGCAGTCTCTGCCTCCTTCATTTGACACCTTTGTTATCAATTATAATATGCATGACATGGTGAAAAGTCTCACTGAACTTGTCAACATGTTAAAGACAACTGAATCCACCATGAAAAAGGATAAACCAATCATGTTTGTTGGGTCCTCTTCTGAATCTAAGGCTGCAAAGCCAAAGAAAAAGAAGGAAAAAAGAAAGGGTTTCAACCATCCCAACAAACTGAAAGCAAAGGGAGGTGTCAAGAAAAAGAAACTTCTCAGGCCAATGATAAGTGTCACCATTGCAATCAAACTGGACACTGGAAGAGGAACTGCAAGGATTACCTTGCAACCTTGAAGAGTTCAGGTATTTATTATGTTGAAGTTAACTTATCTGTTAACGATACTTCTTGGGTATTAGATATCGACTGTGCCTCACACATTTGCAATGATTTGCAGATGATGGAAAGAAGTAGAAAGCTGGAAACGAGAGAAATGGTTCTAAGGCTGGGAAATGGAGCAAAAGTTGCTGCATTAGCTGTAGGAACTATTCATCTAGCTTTAGTAATGATTTAGTCTTTGTTTTGAACAACTGTCTTTATGTTCCAGAGATTATTAAGAACATTATCTCTAATCCTGTTTTGGATAGAGAAGGTTATTGTTTTAAGTTTGAACATGGAAGTTGTTCCATTTCTAAATGTTCTTCTTTAATCACTACTTGCATATTGATGAATGGTTTATATACCTTAACTCCCCAAAATTTCATTCTTAGTCTTCAACAAAATAAAAAAAAATTGGATAACCGTAGTTCTATCACATTATGGCATGCAAGATTAGGTCATATTTCTAAGAAAAGGATAACAAGTTGGCACAATTGCTTGACCTAAATGACGAGCAAGAACTACCAACATGTGAGTCCTTTCTCAAGGGAAAAATGACCAAATCTCCATTTGTTGGACAAGTGGAGCGAGCTACACGTCTATTGGAATTAGTTCATACAGATGTATGTGGCCCATTAAGTGTTAATGCTCGTGGGAACTATAGCTACTTCTTAACCTTTATCGATGACTTCTCTAGGTATGGTTATGTGTACCTATTAAGGTACAAATCTAAAGTTTTTAAAAAGTTTAAAGAATTCAGAACAGAAGTAGAAAAACAAACTGGCTTAAGTATAAAAGCACTTCGATTAGATCGAGGAAGGGAATACTTAAGTGCAGAATTTCTAGATTATCTAAAAGAGAATGGGATTCTCTCACAGTGGACTCCTCCTGGCACTCCCCAACTCAATGGAGTTTTGGAATGCAGGAATCGAACCTTGATGGACATGGTTTGATCTATGATGAGTTTCACTTCTTTACCTATTTCCTTTTGGGGCCATGCCTTAGAAACGACATCACACCTATTAAATAGAGTGCCTTCTTAGGCCGTCCCTACTACACCTTATGAGATGTGGTGTGGCAAAACACCACCGTACAAATACCTTCGGGTATGGGGATGTGATGCTTACGTGAAGCAACAAATGAGAGATAAATTGGATATGAGATCCAAATGTGTAAGTTTGTTGGATATCCAAAAGAATCAATTGGATATTACTTCTACGATACCTTTGAGCAAAAGGTGTTTGTTTCAAGGAATGCTAGATTTCTTGAAGAAGAATTTCTATCTGATAGAAATGGCAAACTCGTAGAACTTGAAGAAGTTCAAGAAACAACAAACCTCCCAATTGCAGTGAGTGAACAACCAGCAGAAACTGGGGCATCTGATACACAACCTATTAGGAGATCTGAAAGGATATCTAAGTTACCTAGTAGGTACACTTCGTTATTGGAAAACAAAGAAGAGGGACTCCTCTTGGACAATGATCCAAGAAGCTATGGAGAGGCAATGTCATACATTGACTCAATGAAATGGCAAGAAGCAATGCAATCCGAGATGGACTCCATGTACTCTAACAAAGTATGGACTTTGGTAGACCCACCAGAAGGAACAGTTCCTATTGGATGCAAATGGGTTTACAAGCGAAAGCTTGGAGCTGATGGGGAGGTAGCAACCTATAAGGCAAGACGGTTGCTAAAGGTTATTCTCAGAAGCAAGGAATTGACTATGAGGAAACTTTTTCACCAGTAGCAATGCTGAAATCCATTCGAATTTTATTAGCTATATCTACATATTATGAATATGAGATATGACAAATGGATGTAACGACTAATTTCTTAATGGTAACATTAAGGAACAGATCTATATGAAGCAACCTAAGGGCTTTATATCTAGTGGGAGTGAGCAAAAGGTTTGCAAGCTCCAAAGATCCAATTATGTGCTTAAACAAGCTTCGAGGAGTTGGAACATTCGATTCAATGAAACAATCAAATTGTTTGATTTTTAAAAGAATCTGGATGAACCATGTGTATACAATAAAGTTAGTGGGAGTGCAGTTACTTTTATTGTGCTCTATGTTGATGACATTCTACTTATCGGAAACGATATAGGAATGTTGCAATCAATAAGAACTTGGTTGTCTAAACAATTCTCCATGAAGGACTTGGGAGAAGAATCATTTATTCTAGGAATAAAGATCTATAGAGATAGATTTAGAAGGATGATTGGACTATCCCAATCCATGTACATAGATAAGATACTAAAGAGATTTAGTATGGAAGAATCCAAACGAGGATTCTTGCCAATGAGTCATAGGGTTTCACTTTCTAAGGCTATGCCTCCTAAGACACCTGAAGAAAGAGAAAAAATGACTCGCATGCCTTATGCTTCAGCAATTGGAAGCATAATGTATGCAATGCTATGTACAAGACCTGATGTCGCGCATGCTCTAAGTGTTACGAGCAGATGTCAGTCAAATCCAGGTGAATAACACTGGAAGGTCGTCAAGATGATCCTTAAGTACTTGAGAAGGACTAAGGATATCTTTTTGATATACGGCCCTAGAGAGCTGAAATTAGAAGGATATACTGATTCTAGTTTTCAGTCTGATGTGGATGACTCTAAGTCAATGTCAGGTTATATATTCACTTTGAATGGTGATGCAGTAAGTTGGAAGAGTTCCAAACAAGAAACTACTACAGACTCCACCACTGAAGCTGAATACATAGCTGCATCAGATGCAGCGAAGGAAGCTCTATGGATCAGGAACTTTATCCAAGAGTTGGGTATAGTTCCATCTATTGTTGATCCAGTAATGATATACTGTTATAACAATGGAGCCATTGCGTAAGCAAAGGAACCAAGATCTCATCAAAGGTCCAAGCATATCTTGAGAAGATACCACTTGATTAGAGAAAACATGGGGAGAGACGATGTCGTTATGGATCGAGTCGCTTCAGCAGAAAACGTAGCAGGCCCACTGACTAAGCCTTTGGCTCCAAAGGTATATAAGAAACATCTTGAGAAGATGGGACTTAAATATATAGGCAATTGGAGCTAGGGCAAGTGGGAGATTGTTAGAGTAGTATGCCCAGCGCACCAATTAGATTGGATAATTGCATCTTTATATTATGAATGTAAACAATCTCATTGGAAATTATATTATTAAAGGCTATTTTAATTTATCTATTTTGTGCATTATAACATATGTTTATTAGATAAAGTCCCTAGACCAATTTAAGCTAAAATGTATGGTTACGCATATGATGGTGATCATGGAATTTATACATAGAGCTTTGGTCTTAAATATAGTTCCGAGTCAAGAAATTTTTTTAATCAAGTTGGACTTCTACTTACTTGGACTCCGATAGTAATAACACCACAGACCTCGTGAAGAACAGTAACTACTTATATCCCGTCCCGACAGGCACACACCTCTTTCCTCTTTCTTCTCTCTCTTCCTCTCCTTTTCTGAATTTGGAGTGAACAGTAAGATGAACATAAAATAAATAGAAGAACACAAATTTAAGAGGGAAATAAAATGTTGAGAAGAATTTGGAGTGAACAGTAAGATGAACATAAAATAAATAGAAGAACACAAATATAAGAGGGAAATAGAAATTTTATTAACTACATCAAACTCACACTTCTCTTACACAACCCTTCTCTTTATATAGGAAGATATAGGGTACTATCTATTCTAATGAGTAATGGTCATTATTAAATATTTTATAACACTCCCCCTTGGACATTACGACGTGATAATGTCATATGCATGCCTCGTTAAAAACCTCGCTAGAAAATTCTATGGGAAAAACTAGTCGAGGAAAAGAGCACAAGTCTTATAATTTTGATGTGTTATATAAGTTGCCTCATTAAAAACCTTAGACTAAGAAACCCAGTGGGAAAAACATAGCAAAAAGGAAAAAGAGTACAACTAATGGTCTTCAGGATTGTTTAAAAGTTGTCGCTCCCCCTGAAGATAATAATCTTTCAAGCCTTCGCATTCCAATATTATGGACAAGTCTTTTTCAAAAGTAGATGTGGGGAGCGGTATAATGTATTCCAATGAAATGATTAATATGGAGTAGTAATTTATAAGTAAAGTTGCCTCCAACTTAAATAAATAAATACGAAGTATGTTGAATAAATGTAAATATGTGGCAACAATTAAGTGACTAGAATAAATTAAACTTGTGTGCATGGCTTCCTATAAATTGGGCTATCATGTAGAAAATAGCCTGAAAGGCTGAATTTAAAATCTTAATTCAAATTAATTAATTGGATTAATTAGACATGGTAATATATGTAAATTTATATTATTTTTATTTTTATATTTCTAACAAGATTAACTCTGTATCATAAAAGGTATATGGTAATTATTGTTGACAAAGATTTATTGAATATTGTGTGTCCATATTTTGTTAAAAGATTTTCCATGCTAATTTATTGTGTTATGCGACTAGAGCTTTTTTTTAAATCATGATTGTCAATTAGGAATGCACTAACCATAAAAAAATATATATTGACAACAATTATTGTTAATTAAGCATGCACTAACCATAAAAAATATATATATTGACAACAATTATTGTTAATTAGGCATGCACTAACCATAAAAAATATATATTGACAACAATTTTTGTTAATTAGGCATGCACTAACCATAAAATATATATATTGGCAACAATTATTGTTAATTAGGCATGCACTGATGAGTGTGTAAATTCACGAATCTTGCACCTGGATTTGTGCTATTATGAAGTATTTGAAGGTTGTAATCAGTTATAAACCGATATATTTTGTATGAAGGCACGAATTAGGTGTTGTTGGAGCCATTTGAGTGATTTTTCAAAGGAAATCTTAGTGGAAGTGTTGAAAATCGAAGAAAGGAAGTCGAAGCCATCCGTTTGGGCGAAGCAGGAATGAAATTCTACCAACAGGAGGTCAATTCGACCAGGCCTGCTGGTCGAATTGGCAGCAGGACACGAGCAGAAGGTGGATTTGACCACGATAGGGGAATTCGACCTGAGCATCAGGTCGAATCGAGGTCGAATTAAATGGCTGGGATGCCAATTCAACCTCATCATTTCAATTTGACCAGGACAACTGGTCGAATCAAGCACCTAGGATTTATAGTAGGTTGATTCGACCTCCAATTCGACTTGGAGGGGTAAATTCGACCTGTTGTTGAGGTCGAATTGAGCCTTGGGAACTTACCATATCCGTATTTTTACACCGTCAATGCATGTGATCACTTAAAAAGCCCATTCCAGACCCGAGAGGCATGATTACAAGTATAAAAGAATGCGTATGCAGCAGTATAGAGGTTGGACATACACGGAGAAGACGATTGATGAGAGTGAAAATAAGAGTGTTTTATTGTCCAATTTAACACCTTCTTGATTGGAATTATTGTCATATATTAGCACAATGGTCTTATATTCAATATATATGATAATAAGGTGCACTTGAGGTGTTTTTTTGTGTTTTAGGTGAAAAAGGATCAAAAGTGCAAGGTTGGAGAAAAGGTGCAATTTTTGTAAGGATGTTGAAAAACGCACGTCCAACTTTCGTAATTTTTCTGTATTTTTTTGGAGATCAAAACTGCTTATATAATACATGGTTGGAAAGCCACTAAAGAGAGTGTCGTTTTGGTATGAAGAACACCCCAATCGGATTCCAAACAAGAGAGTTATGATCAAAGTGGTGACGTCGCGTAAACTGTTCTTGTTCAGAAATATTGTCCACTTTGCATGACTTATTACATATTCAAATGTTGGATTTTCTATAATTTCTTTATATGGATAGAAATCCAAGGAAGAGAGGATCACGTGAGCATAAGAATCACTCAAATCAGAGCTCGGATGAGGAAGTTATATGCAAAACGGTGAGACTGTGCAAGTCAATTCAACCTGATGTGCTGGTTCAATTGAGGTCGAATCGGATGGCAAAAGAGTCAATTCGACCATGACACCTCAATTCAAGTTGCTGTGCTAGTCGAATTGAGCACCTGAAGCTTCCAGTAGGATAATTCGACCTCCAATTCGACCTGGAAGGGAGAATTCGACCTGGCTCCTTGGTCGAATTGACGTACGGAAACTTACCATATCCATATTTTTACACATTCAATGCATGTGTTCACCTAAAAAGCCCATTCCAAGGCCTATGAGGATAGCTTACAAGTATAAAAGGGGGTATAGATCACACCAATACAATACAATAGATTAGATTGAATTGGAGAGAGGCCACAACAATACTACACCCCACAAGGGGGGATCACCACCCAACCATCATCCACATCCTTTTCTATTGTAATCTATCCATCACTTTGAAGATTCGTCTGTGAAATCAAGAGGAGAACCAAGAGAAGAATTCAAGATGGAAAAGGACGCGACGATACCCACATCTAGAGTTTTATTCGTTTCCTAATTTATCTTGTATTCTCCGGACATCCGGGTAAGATCTATCCAACACCCATGATTGTTCTTTGTAACATCATGGCTAGAGCCTTTTTGGTAGAACTAGGGTTGTGAAGGTTTTTACCAATTAATTGAACTGTCGTGTGTAAACTTCGTACAACACTACTTGTGGATTTATTTTATATATGATCGTGCTTTTTTAATTCATATTCACGGTCGTTTTGTGCATCTTCAATTGGTATATAGAGTCTGAATATATATCTTGGTTGTAGATTGAGTGCGTTCACCGCTTAACAAGATTCCATGTTATGATTCTAAGTGAGGGGACTCCGAAGCTTCATTAGAACTATCATATATGAATACTTATTAATTGTTCGGGTTAGGTTATTAAGTAGGATAAAGAGGATAATTTTATAGTACCTATAAAGGGAGATCATATCGGGTTAGAGTACCATTGGCCAGGGAAATAATTGATACTGATAGTACCTAGAAAGGGGGGTGAAATTATATCTCTTGCTCCGAGATTATTCACACGTGTTACACACATGTTTACTTGTGTCTATAGAGTAGATATGCATGGTTTAGTGATGCGTCCATATTCCACAAGGCAGAGTCGGACATCAACACATGGAAGGAAAATTAATGAGTTAAACTGGATTACCCTAGAGCTACCTATTCTCTCTCTTGATCCACTTTCGTATTCTTTGAGTGATCTTTTATTTTATTCGTTATTTAATTTAATTGTTAGTAGATTAATAATTCAAACCTCCAACTTAATTGCCAACTGGTCTTAATTAATTTAGTAAATAATTAAATTGATAATACGCCGTCCCTTGGGTTCGATATTCACTTGGTCGCTTGCTAAGCTGCAATTGATATCCTTAATACTTGGGGATTAATTTTGCGTGCAAAGAAAATGCACTTAGGTCATGCAACTCTTATTACATGTAATAATCAATTCATAGCATACAAGTGCATGCGTAACCATAAGCTTGCCAAAAGTCTCAAACTCTCCTTTTACTTGTAGCAAGTAAATCATGGATCAAAAAGGTCTTTTATTTGGTTGTAATGTAGGCTCATTGGAAAAGGTGAGAAATATATGGATAAGTGAGTCAAACTCGGATCAATCAAGCTGCAGTCTCTCTCGATCTTTCATTCTTCCTCATCCCTTCAATCAAGCACAACACTCTTCAAACTCTCCCATCTTTCTCTTTTAAGCACAACATATTTTCTTTTAACTTTTCAAGCTCTTCAACTCCATCATTCTCCTTTTCTTCACTTTTTTTTTCTTTATTTCTTTCTTTTGAGGTACCAGTTTCGGGCACTACCTCTCGCATCCTCCATAGGGTACTAGATTTAAGCACTACCCTAGGGTTTTCATGGAGTACTAGATTTAAGCACTACTCCACGAATTTTCTTCTTGATCCTTAAGATTTTTCTTTCATCATCCTTATCATCCCTCAAATCACCACTCTCTTCAATTAAGCTTTATTGGCTATCAAAAGAATGGATTTAAAAAGGCTCAAACGGGCTGACTAGGGATTTAATGAATTCAGGTAAAGTATATGGTAAAATATGGTTTAAATATCAAATATGGCCTAATATCATTTCCATAATCCACTAGACTAATCTTGAATATTCAAGGAGACTCAAGGCAAGTTTTAGAATACACGCACAGAATGATACTCACAAGAAAAGAAATATCATGCGATTATATACATGAATAAGGCTCAAAATCTCACATGGGTTTTTAACAAGTAACAGAACACTTTCCATGGTAAGCAATATCCCACAAGTGCATATAGAACTTCATATCACAATATAACTCAAGTACACTCCCTTCATGAATACAAAGAGCATATGAATTTAGGCATAGTTAAAAAAAATATAATCTCACATTGATCACCACCATAAACTCAACTCATCACTCCATGAATTAAAAGCACACATAAGAATTAAAATAAGGGAATGAGGGCACCTGATTTTTTTTCAATATATGCACGAGCTCCTCGAGTCAAAGCCTCAATGTATAACTCGTCTTGCCACTTTTTTATCTTTTTCTATCATCAAAGCTCAAATAAACTCATCATCACAGGATTCATTAATAATAAAATAAGAGAACTATAAGAAAGACTCAATTGACTATCTAATCGACTCCACACACTTGAAACACCACTGAACACTAGGCAAATTGCAAAAAATCGATACATCAAAATTGATTAAAGTTTCAACATACCGCAAAAAATCAACTCCCCTAGCAAACATTACAAAGAAAAGATTATACTCTTGGTGCTTCAATGAGGTAAGTACATTGCACCTCCCCAAACAAAGTAAAAACATAAGTTGAAAAACTAAGTTTGAGAAGAAATGTAATTGCTGAATAGTAAGCACCTTAAATATAAAAATTTCTTACTCACACAAAATAAATAAAGCAATAAAACGGAAGGGCAAGCCCCCAATAGGCGCTCATGTTTAACGTTGGAGAGTCACGACGGACGTAACCTTTTAAACTACTTGATTGGAGGACGGTCTTGTCGCATCCTCACCTTCAAATACTTTTTTCCCTCTTCTTGTCTACACTCAACACCTCACCTTTCTTGGTCACAAAAATATGATCATTGGAATTTCCTTCCTCCCATGGCTGTCTAGACACCTCATTGTCAATCTTCCACTTAAATTTAGAATCATTTGTCTCAGAAAAATCAAGATTAAACAAGTTAGAAACCACATCATTGCTCTTGCACGATTGAGTCTCCATTGGCATCTTCATTGCTTGATCAAGAGAGAAAACCACATCTTCATTATCCATTTGCAGTCTAAGCTTCTTGGCTCTCAACTTCTTTGCTCTTTCCTATTTCTTCTCAACTATAATCTCATTATTATGCTTTTGTAATGGTACTGGAGTAATGTTCACATCATGAGGATTATTCGGTGCAGAAAATTATGCAGATTGGTGTGATTCAACCTGAACTCGACCAGGACTCCTGGTCGAATTGTGCACCTGGAAGTCCAATCTTACCCTGTCTGTAGGATTCGACCAAGATTCGACCAGAGGGTCTGGTCGAATTGAAGTGGTCCTAGTCAAATTGAGCTTCTGTATGATTGTTGTCCTCTAATTCGACCTGGATTCGACCAGAGGGTCTGGTCGAATTGAATATGGGCTGGTCGAATTGGGCTTCTGATGAAACAGAGTACTTTGGAGGGCTAGATTCGACCTCAATTCGACCAGAGGGTCTGGTCGAATAGAAGTGTTTCTGGTCGAATTGAGGCTCTGCTACTTCCAAATCACATCCAAGTGTCTCATTCAACCTCTCCTATTGAATTCAACCAGCTATGTTGGTCGAATTGGGATCGAATTGAGCTCCCGACATCTCTAATTTTGATTCCGGTCTCATTGGTCCCTCGTACTGTGTTCCAGACCTTAACGTGATGGCATTATTCTCCAATTTTATGTCAATTGATTCACGTTCACGGTCATCTGCCCCATTATCAAAGTAAGGTCCTTCAATTGCCAAGATAAATCTGCATGATCAACATTCATGGTATCCTCAAGACGATCAATCCTTGCATCATTCTCAGTCATGTATCGATTGAAGGTATCTTCAACACTCTTCACTTCTTATTGCTATATACTAGGCCCCCTTTATGTCAACTCTGTAATCTGCATTTGGGATTCTAGTAGCTTGTTGATGTTAGCTACACTAGAGACGATCTCATCATCCCTATTCGGTTTCACCGCTTGATGTTCAACATGTGCTACCTTGCCAAGTAAATATGATCATCTATCTCTCTCTACAGGTCAGTCATGTAAATTCATAGAGATGTCTTCAAACAACTTTTCTGCTTCAAGTGTTGTCTTAGATAACGACGCTCCTACTGATGATGCATCAATAAAAGTACATGACTCACAATCCAATCCATAGTAGAAGATACTTATGTATTCAGCCTTAGACATTCCATGCTGTGGACACCTCCTGAGCTTGTCTTTAAACCTGTCCCACATCTCATAAAATTTTTCACCCTGATTCATAACAAATTGTGTGATTTCTTACCTCATTCTTAAGATCCTTGAGGGTGGCATGTATCTCTCCAAGAACTTCTGCTGCAGTTGGTCCCATGTAGTGTAATCTGTTGCATCAAGAGTCTCATACCAATGTTCTGCCTCATCAATTAAAGAGAACTTGAATAGGGCGATCCGCCTAGCATGATCATTATTTCCAGCACCCTTCTGAGTGTTTGCATAACCAAGAAATCTTCGGAGATGCTGATATGGATCTTCAAAGCAACCTCCAGAAAAGTGATTCTTCTCTACCATGTCGATAAGAGCGGGATGTATCTCAAAATCATCATCTTCTCCCTTGCTCCTATCAATCCCATGTTGCCAATTCCATAGTTCGTGAAAATATCACGTATGACAACATTATCCGGATTCTGCCTTGCTCCAGCCATGTTCAGCTCAGTGTGTTATTCCTTCCTTTCCTTCATCTTCTTTTCCTAATGCACAAGTACCTTAGAAAATTTAAGGTTAGATAGAAATAAAATAATCATAAATAGAAGTCTTAATCAACTAGAAATAATAAACTAATAATAACAGCCATCCCCGGCAATGGCGCCAAGAACTTGATGCGTATTTTCTTTGCATGCAAAATTAATCCCCAAGTATTAAGGATATAAATTGCAGCTTAGCAAGCAACCAAGTAAATATCGAATCCAAGGGATGGCGTATTATCAATTTAATTATTTACAAAATTAATTAAGACAAGTTGGCAATTAAGTTGGAGATTTGAATTATTAATTTACTAACAATTAAATTAAATTACAAATAAAATAAAAGATCACTCGAAGAATATGAAAGTGGATCAAGAGAGGGAATAGGTAGCTCTAAGGTAATCCAGTTTCACTCATTAATTTTCCTTCCGTGTGTTGATGTCCGACTCTGCCTTTTGGAATATGGACGCATCACTAAACCATACATATCTACTCTATAGAAACAAGTAAACTTGTGTGTAACAAGTGTGAATAACCTCGGAGCAAGAGATATAATTTTACCCCCTTTCTAGGTACTATCAGTATCAATTATTTCTCTGGCCAATTGATACTCTAACCCGATATGATCTCCATTTATAGGTACTATAAAATTAACTTTTTTATCCTACTTACTAACCCGAATTCAATTCAATTAATAAGTATCCATATATGATAGTTCTAATGAAGTTTCGGAGTCCCCTCACCTAGAATCATAACATGGAATCCTGCTCGGCAGTGAACGCACTCAATCAATAACCAAGATACGTATTCAGACTCTATATAAAAGTTAATGATGCACAAAATGAACGAGATGTAGAGTTGTGAAGAGGAGAGATCGTCCATCATCCGGAGGGGCTGCAAGAGAGGTTCCGCTGGAGATTCAAGTAAGATCGGTCAAACTAACCATGATTGTTCTTAGATCAATCATGGGCTAGAGCCGCTTCGGTAGTTCTAGGGTTATGAAGATTGTGCGTTTTAATCCATTCTCATGGTTATTTTATGCATTAATAATAATTGTGTAGAATCTGAATACATAACTTAGTTATTGGTTGAGTGTGTTCACTGCTGAGTAGGGTTTTGTGTTATAATTCTAAGTGAAGGGATTCCGAAGTCTTATTAGAACTATCTTATATGAATACTTGTTAATTGAATCATATTCGGGTTAATAAGTAGGATAAAGAGTATAACTTTATATTACCTAAAAAGGGAGATCAAGTCGGGTTAGAGTACTAAGTGCATGGGAAATAATTGATTAAGATAGTACCTAGAAAGGGGGTAAAGTATACATCTTGCTCCGAGGATATTCACATGTGTCATACGCATATTTACTTGTGTCTATAGAGTGAATTTGCATAGTTTAGTGATGCATCCATAAACCACAAGGCAGAGTCGGACACTGTCACATGGAAGATGAATTAATAAGTGGAACTGGATTACCTAAAGAACTACTTACTATCTTACTTGATCACAACTCACTTATCTCTTCTTCTTATTATCTTTACTTGTTATTTTAATTATTATTCGTTACTTAATCTCAATATTACACCATTATAATTTCCAACATAGTCTTAGTTTACTAGAATATAATTAAATTGATATTTATCCGTCCCTTGGGTTCGATATATAACTTGGTCGCTTATCTAAGCTACGATTGATATCCTTCATACTTGGGGATTAATTGTGTGTTGAGAAAACGCCCATCAAGTTTCTGGCACCGTTGCCGGGGATGGCATAAAATATCTTTTTATTATTTCTAGTTTTATTAGGACTATTTTAATTCTTATTTTACTGTCTAACTCTTAATCTTTTTAGGTGTATGCTCACAAGATCAAAGAAAGGTGAATTAGAGCCATATAATCCTGAGATCAGAGCATCAGCAAGGAAGAAAAAGAAGAAGAAGAGTAAGAATAAGAACGTAGATCCAACTGAAGCTCTTAACCTTGGAGTTGAAGTTGACATGCTAAATTCGCAAATGATTGAAACTACAACCGAAGATAATTTGGAAGTAGTGACAGCCAACGTGGCAGCGAATCCAGACAATCTGGCCATCCGTGAAGTCTTCAAGAATAATGGGGCTGGACACTTTGGGCTTCTAGGAGCAAGGGGCTAATGTAGATTTCGATCTTCACCCCGCTCTTATTAGCATGATAGAAAGGAACTCCTTTTTAGGAGGATTTTTTGAGGATTCGCAGTAGCATCTAAATAAGTTCTTGGGCTATGCAAGTACTCAAAAAGACGCAGAAGAACATGAAGATGCTAAGAAGATTCTCTTGTTTAAATTCTCGCTTACTGAAAAGGCGAGAGATTGGTACGACACTATTAACGCAGTTGAATACACTACTTAGGAGCAACTGAAGTTAAAGATCTTGGAAAGATACATGCCACCTTCAAAGGTGTTCAAGATAAAGCAAGACATTAACCAATTTGCTATCGGTGGTGGAGAAAAGTTTCATGAAGCTTGGGACAGATTCAAGGACATGCTTCATAAGTGTCCACAACATGGGCTATCTAAAGCTCAATATATCAGCATATTCTACAATGGATTGGAATGTGATTCACGTGTGTTATTGGATGCTTCTTCTAATGGAGCATTGCTTACTTAGTTATCCGTAGAGGCCGAGAAACTTTTTGAAGATATTTCAATGAACTCAAGAGATTGGCCAACTTATAGAGTGAAAGACACTTACATCCTTGGAAAAGTAGCTAAGGTTGAACATGTTATGGTGAAAATAAGTAGAGAAGATGAGATCGTCTCTATCTTGTCCAATATTAGTAAGCTACTTAAGTCCCAACAAAAGCAAATCAGTGATATATCTCAGCACGTGCCAATCATGTAGCAGGAAGTTATGAATGATGGAACGATCCAAGAGGAGATGGAAAAAGCAAACTATGTTATGGGCCAAAGTATTCAAGGAACAAGGTATCAAAACCAGGGCAACCAGAATTATCAAGGAAACTACAACAATCGTGGTTTCCCGGGTAATTATCAACAGCCTAGGAGGCAGGAGTTTTCATGGAGTAATCCTAACAATGCAATTAAACCTCCGATGGGTGTTGATCTGGGTGCAAAAGTGGAATAAGGAAAGCCAGGTTTCAAGGATACAGTGAACAGGTACATGGCTAGGAATGATGGTAGAGTGGATCGTCTTGAGGCCAAGTTAGAGAAGAAGATTGATGCAAACCATGAGGATTTATCCAAGCAAGTGAAGGACCTTACATTGTTGATAGGGGAGATGGCAGGAAGTGTTAACATGCTCACTCAAACTATTGAGAAATGAAAGCTCCCATCGCAAAGTATTGAGAACCCAAAGTCCTGCATTGCCATCATATTGAGGTCTAGAACATAGTACGAGGGACCTATGAGGCCGGAATTGAAGTTGGAGATGTCAAGGGCCCAATTCGACCCCAATTCGACCTACACTACAGGTCGAATTTAGCAGGAAAGGTCGAATGAGCCTACTGGACATGATTCGAAAGCAACAGGTCTTCAATTCGACCAAGGGGAATTTAATTCGACCAGACCATCTGGTCGAATCCAGGTCGAATTGCACCCTCCGGAGTACTCTGTTTCAATAAAAACCCAATTCGACCAAAGTCAATTCAATTCAACCAGGGGACCAGGTCGAATTGAGGTCGAATCTTACCTTCCAGAGCACTCTATTTTATCAGATGCTCAATTCGACCAGATCCACAAGTCAAATTCAGGTCGAATCGGGGGGTAGAAATCTTACAGAGCCAATTCGACCAGGGAGACTTCAATTCGACCAGACCTACAGGTCGAATTCTGGTCGAATTGAGCATGCAGGGTGAGAATGGATTTCCAGGTGCACAATTCGACCACTACGTACCCAATTCGACCAGGGCTCCTGGTCAAATCCAAATCGAATCATCTCCCACAGCACCTGTTTCTTCACCGAATACTCATCATGATGTGAACACCACTCCATTGGTTCCAAATGAGCAGAATACTGAGATCATAGTAGAGAAGTAGGAAAGAGCCAAGAAGTTGAGAGCCGAGAAGGATAAAGCAGATAAGGTCGAGCGTGATAAATGGGGTATTCCCAAAATAAAGATAATCCGCCTTTTCCTTATAAGCTGGTTAAGAAGAGATTGGAAGAGAAGTTCAAGAAGTTTTTGAAAAAGAGAAGCAGATAAGTTTGAGTATTTCTCTCTCTGAGGCTATAATTGAGATGTCGTACTAGTGTCGATTCCTTAAGGATATACTGTTGAAAAAGAGAAGCTTGAGCGGAGTTGAGATGGTGAACTTGTCTGAAAATTGCAGCTCGATTATCCAAAGGAAGCTGCCACAGAAGATGAAGGATCCGGGAAGCTTTACTATCTTGTGTGAGATTGGAAAAGAGCCGGCACGACGAGCCTTATGCGATCTTGGGGAAAGCATCAATTTGATGCCATTGCCTATCTTTTAAAGGCTTGGTTTGGGGGAGTTATCTCCTACAACGGTTGCTCTACAATTGGCGGACAGGTCGATGACTTTTCCGAAGGGTATCATTGAAGATGTTCTTGTCAAAGTAGAGAAACTAGTCTTTCCTGTGGATTTTCTTGTACTTGAGATGAAAGATGACAAGGATAACATCACTCTTATCTTGGGGAGACCTTTCCTTGCTACTGTTGGGGCCATGATTGATGTTAAAAAGGGGGAGCTCAGGTTGCGGATGGATAAAGAAGGGGTCATATTCAACCTTGACAAAGCAATGAAGATGCCTATGGAGTCACAATGTCATAGTATTGATGTGGTGGAAAAGATTATGAAGGAAGATATGTCTTTGATCCTGTCTAAGGACCCTTTTGAGACATGCTTGATGGAGTCTCTTACTTATCCCACTATGGAGCTTGATGATCTCTTCAATGAGGTATGTATTGAATATCTTGAAAACTTACTTGCTTTGGGTGATGACAAGTATGAATTGGAAAGATCTAAGATTGCAGAAGTGAAGTGGACTAGGAAGTACTTGTCGTTGGATAGAGAGAGCACTCCGATGGAAGAAAAGAAAGAGAAGCTGAAACCGTTACTGGAACACTTGAAGTATGCCTTTCTTGGTGACAATGGGAAATATTCGGTAATAGTATCTTCTTCCCTTGATGATGATCAACTTGAGGAGTTGTTAGATGTTCTTAGGAAGTACAAGTCTATGATTGGGTGGTCTCTTGATGATTGAAAGGTATTAATCTTTCATATTGCATGCATAAGATAAGGTTGTTAGATGAGGTCAAGAGTAGTAACCAAAATCAGCGGAGGGTGGATCCCACGATTCAAGAAGTGATTAGAAAGCAAATCCTAGTGTGGTTGGATGCTTGAATTATTTATCCGATTAGTGATAGTCCCCGTGTGAGTTCATTGCATGTTGTAGCTAAGAAGGGGGGCATGACTATTATGAATGTCGAGAATGGTGAGAAAATAGCCACTAGGATTCCAACGGAATGGCGTGTGTGTACTGATTATAGGAAATTGAATGAAAATAAATGCAAAGACCACTTTTCCCTTCCTTTCATGGATCAAATGCTTGATCGTCTCGCAGGTTATGAGTTCTATTATTTTTTGGATGGGTACTCGGGATATAATCAAATCATGATTGCTCCCGAGGATCAGGAAAAGACTATTTTTACTTGCCCATACGGGACCTTTGCTTTTAGAAAAATGTCATTTGAATTGTGTAATGCGTCTGCTACCTTTCAGCGCTGCGTGATGTCAAATTTTTATGGGTTGATAGAGAAGATCATGGAGGTGTTTATGGATGATTTTTCTGTATTTGGTTCTTCTTTTGATATTTGTTTATCTAACCTTGCTATTGTTTTGAAGAGATGTCAAGAAACTAATATTGTCTTAAATTGGGAGAAGTGTCATTTCATGGTGAGAGATGGGATTGTTCTTGAGCATCATGTTTCTGCCAAGGGATTGCAGGTGGATAGAGCGAAAGTGATGGCAATTGAGAAGCTTCCACCACCGACCAATGAAAGAGGAGTGCGGTCCTTCCTTGGACACACTGTATTCTATAGAAGATTTATCAAAGACTTTTCAAAATACTCCAAGCCCTTGTGTCATTTACTTGAAAATGATGTTCCTTTTGTTTTTGATGATGAATGTCTAACAGCTTTTCAGGTTTTGAAAGAGGCGCTTATTACTGCACCTAACTTGATGACACCAGATTGGACTCAACCATTTGTACTTATGTGTGATGCAAGTGATGTAGCACTTGGAGTGGTGCTTGGGCATCTGAGGGAAAAGAAGTTCTGCGTCATCTACTATGCGAGTAAGACTTTTGATGCAGCACAAAAGAACTACATTGTGACTGAAAATGAGTTTTTAGCTGTGGTGTATGCATTCAACAAGTTTTGACAGTATTTGGTTGGCATGAAAACTATAGTGTATACGGATCACTCTGCGATTCGGTACTTGATGGAGAAGAAGGAAACGAAACCAAGAATCATAAGATGGATTCTTCTTCTTCAAGAGTTTGACATAGAGATCCGAGATAAAAAAAAGTACGGAGAACGTATTGGCTGATCACTTATCAAGGTTGGAGACAATGGAGCATTGTGATGATTCTTTTGATTATATTGAGGAGATGTTCCTTAATGAGAAGATTATGGCTGTGTTTGTTGAAGGGGCTGAGCGAGCATGTGTGGTTGCTGCACAAGGGATGGATCCATGGTATGCGGATTATGTCAATTAAATTGCCGTGGGTGAAATCTCGAGAGATCTCAACCGATATCAACTTGCTAAATTCAAGAGAGATGTTGAGACATTTAAATGGTACGATCTATTTATTTACAAAATATGCACGGATTCTATCATCCGTAGGTGTGTGCCCGAGATGGAAATGGAGAGTATTCTCGAGTTTTGCCATGCACAACCTAACGGGGGGCACTTCGGAGCTCAAAAGACAGCCGCCTAGGTACTTCAATCCGCTCTCTATTGGTCTACCTTGTTTAAAGATTGTGAAACCTATGTGGCGACATGCGATAAATGTCAAAGGATGGGGAATATAAGTAGGAGAGATGAGATGCCACTTCAGCCGAGCATTGTCATAGAGATCTTTGATGTGTGGAGGATCGATTTTATGGGGCCTTTTCCCCCGTCTAATGGATTTCTCTACATCCTCTTAGCTTTGGATTATGTTTCTAATTGGGTGGAAGTCATTCCTACTCGCTTGAATGATTCAAGGACTGTTATATCTTTCTTGAAGAAGCATATCTTTGCCCGCTATGGAGTTCCTAGAGCACTAGTGAGTGATGGAGGGTCTCACTTCATCAATAAACTTCTGGAGAAGGTGCTTAAGGATTATGGTGTTAAGCATAGGGTTACTACACCCTATCATCCTCAAGCGAATAGGCAAGTGGAGGTCTCTAACCGTCAAGTGAAGCAAATCTTGGAGAAAGTAGTAGGAACCAATAGGAAGGATTGGGCTATGAAGCTCGATGATGTTTTGTGGGGGTTCCGTACTGCTTATAAGATGGTGTTGGATATATCACTATACCAAATTGTCTATGGGAAACCGTGCCACTTACCTGTAGAGATCCGACACAAAGCTTTTTGGGCTTTAAGAAATTTGAACTTGTCTCTTAAGGATGTGAGAGAGTTGAGGATAATTCACATTAATCAACTTGATGAGTTTAGAAATCATGCTTACAAGAATTCTGAGATTTACAAGGAAAGGATGAAGAAGTGGCATGATTCTAAGATCTCATACAAGGAGTTCAAGCAAGGTGATAAGGTTTTACTTTTCAACTCTCATTTGAAGCTTTTCGCATGGAAATTGAAGTTGAAATGGACGAGTCCGTTCATGATTCATAGAGCCTGTGGAGGGGGAGTTCTGAGCTTATTGACAAAGATGGAGACATTATCGAGGCAAATGGGCATTGATTGAAGCATTATAAGTCGCCGGATGATGCTTGCATCGTCTTTGAAGATACCTTACAGTAAAGTGGTTCCATCTTGACTCTCCGATATTAAACAAGAGCGTCTGTTGGGGGCTTTCCCTCCTGTTTATTGCTTTATTTCATTCGTGTGAGTAAGAAAATTTTATATTTGAAGTGCTTACTTATCGGCAATTACATCTCGTTGCAAACATAGTTTCGACTATGGTTTCTACATGTTTGGGGGGGTGAGATGTACTTACCTCAATAAGCACCGATAGTATAGTCTTTTATTTGTAACGTTTGCTAAAGGAGTTGATTTTTTGCGGTATGTTGAAACTTTAATCGGTTTTGATGTGTCAATTTTTTTTGTAATTTACCTAGTGTTCAGTGGTGTTTTGTTCTGTGTTTTATGTCATTCGCGGAGTTACTCATGAATTTCATGTTTTAGGATTGATTCTTGATGAAGTTATGTTTTTTTGTACTTAATGTTCGTTTGTTAAGCTTGAAGTGTGTAGGGGATGAAGAACACTCGATTTTGGGAGCATCAGGGAGCCAATTCGACCATGACAGTTTCAATTCGACCAGCAGCTCAGGTTGAATTGAGGTCGAACTGAGGACATGAATCTTACAGTGTGCAGATTTGACCTGAGGCATTCCAATTTGACCAGGGGAGCAAGTCGAATCGAGATCGAATTGAAGGTGAAAGTTGTCCAGAAGGTTAATTCGACAACGATGAGGGCAATTCGACCTCTTAGGCAGGTCGAATTGAGGTCGAATTGGGCCAGGTAAGTGCGTTCTTAACCTTAATCTTCATACCATTCGATCATTTTGCACACCACCTCCACTCGAATTCACTCTTAGAATCGAAGAACCTTGCCTCTAATCTTCAATCCTGCGTATTTTTGCACCGATTAAACCACATTTCACCCCTTATTCCTTTGATTTGTCTCATTATTAGGCAAAATTTGTCTCAAACTAGGGTTTTCTAGCGCGAAAATCGTTGGTTGATTCACCTGTTCGTTTTTAGCCATGGGCAGAACAAAAAGTATGTTTTCTCAACTCTATTACCCTAGGATTGAATTGATGTTCTATGTGTTGATTTTGGTATGGGTAAGTTGATTAAACTTGGGTTTTTTTGAGAATTCATGGTGACAGTTGAATGTTGTGAACAATTTCATATGAATACTTGTTTGGTTAGGTTTGATTGCTTAATTGATGTTAGAACCTTGAGTTTTGTGTGAATTGTTAGGTGATTAGGGAGTGTGATTAATGAGCATGTTGATTATGGATTAGAATTGTTGAATTTAAGTAGTTTCTTGTGATTGTTCATATCGAATTGCTTGAATTGATGATGCATGCTTGTTGTTTGATTGTTGTGCTTGATTGGTGTTGGAATCATGGTGAATAAGCAAGAGGATTGAGTATTGGATGTGAATGGAACAAGTTGGGTTTGGTTGATTATGCATTGAAACTTGAAGTTTTGAGTAGAGTAAGATGCTAGTTAATTACTTGGTTTGTTTTCCTTGTTGGTTTTTATTGAAGTATTGTTTTTAGGACAAGAAAAAGACAAGGGAAAGGAGGTGGAAGTTCGATCTAAGAAAAGGCAAGATAAACCTACTCGTGAGGATAGATTGAGATGCATGAGCTGGGATTTGTAGAGATGCTTGTATGAATGATTTGATATATGGGTTTTTGGATTTGTGCATTCATATGTTCATGTGTTAATGTTCATTGATGAGAAGCATGTATAATTTAATAAGTATGTAGAGTTTTTGTGAAAATTGATCTTGATTACGTGTTATGAGGAGTACTTAGGATTCTATTTACCCATGTGAGGATTTGAGCCTTTTAATCATGCTTGATCATGAGAAGTTATTATTGAGAGAGTCATTCATACGAACGTATTCTAGAACTTGGCTTGGAGTCTTGTGTGAGACTTACAATTGGTGAATTGCTAGGATATGATCTTAGGTCATTCTTGATTACTTGAGTTATTTAGCCAAATTTTACCTTCCCATGGATTATGTATATCTTTGGTAGCCCCGTTTGAGCCTTAAAAACCTTTTTCTTTGGCAAGCCAAATAAAAGATCCTTATTTAGCCTTTACTTGAGCTTTGTTGAATACTCTATTCATTAGTAGAGAGTTGAGGTGAATAAGTGTTGCGAGAAGAAGAAGGAAGATAGAATGATGGTCAAGTAAAATAGAAAGAGGAAGTGTATGGTTAAATCTTGTTTAGAGGTAGTGTCTGAAACTAGTACCCCGATTGCTGTTTAAAAAGGGTAGTGCCTACAGCCAGTACCCAAAAGAAGAATGATGTTGATGCAAGAAAAAGGAAATTCAAAATTGGAGGAGAATATGTAGCTGAATGAAGAAAGCAAGAACCTCCAAGGTAACTCTCTACTAGTGTTTGAGTCACTTTATCTAAATTTTTCTACCCTTTCCAAAGAGCTAACATTACAACCTAAAAACAAGTCCTTTGTGAAACTAGTCATGAGTTGATTGTGAGTTGATTTTTTAGACCCTTGTCAAGCTTATGGTTACGCGTGAGTATGGATTGAGTATGAGCGTATATATTAACCTTTTAAGTGCAACTAGCACTTGAGTGAGAGAGTAAACACTTGTCTTGTGAGCTAGATGACTTAGTTCTCTGAATGGTAATATGATTAAGTAATGTTTTACGTGAATGATATAAATGATGCAGGAAATACTTGTCTTTAATTAATGAATTCGCATGTGTAATATGTGTTGTACTTGGTGATCCTCCTGAATTATACACGACTCCTGGTTTTGATTGCGTTGCCTTGGGACGAGCAACATGTAAGTTTGGGGGTTTGATGAGTGTGTAAATTTATGAATCTTGCCCCTGGATTTGTGTTATTATGAAGTATTTAAATATTGTAATCGGTTGTAAACTGATATATATTGTATGAAGTCACAAATCAGGTGTTGTTGGAGCCATTTGAGTGGTTTTTCAAAGGAAATTGGAGTGGAACTGTTGAAAACCGAAGAAAGAAAGTCGAAGCCATCCGTTTGGGCGAAGCAGGAATGCAATCTGACCAACAGGAGGTCAATTCGACCAGGCCTGCTGGTCGAATTTGTTGGCATTCGATCATTTTGTTAACATGACCCGTTAGGGTTCCATACGTTTCTAATTCAGTGGAAGCAAGAAAAACTAAGAAACGTATTACCTTTCACCAGGGTATGTTGGAGAAGATGCAATCTCGCCGGCAGCCTGCGCAGCGTCATGAGAATAGCAATAACTTCCTCATCCGATCTCTGATTTGAGTGATCTATACGGAAAATTGATCCTCTCTTCGGTAGCTTTCCGTCAGTATATTATACTTTGAAATATGAGGTCTGTTCGATTTTATAAAAATCATACAAGTTGGCGGACAGCAGTATCAAACAACCTTCCGGTCTTCTGCTGTATTCCCAAGTCCGATCTCGATGTCGTGTGGACGACGATCCTCGAGATCTTCTCAATCTGCAGTTCCCTCTACCCTCTTCACGTATTAGGTGTGTCTCACTTAGGGTCAGAACAGCTGAGATGACTTATATACATGGGCTACTGCAGGGACCAGGAGGAGAAATTAGAGCTGGGCCTCCATTGGGTTTAAAATATTATTACTGCACTACCGTTCTAATCCTAAAATTATGTTTTGGGCTCCTTCTTATTATGAGTCCGTTAGTCTCCCTATATTTAAGATATACAATTTCTATTAATTAAATAAGTTACTAACAACTCCATTAATTAATATCTCATCCGAGAGTAGTACCACTCAACCTCGTTATCATGTCGGAATAAATCCAGCTGCAGGGTTTACATGATAATCCTTATGAGCTCCTCATGGGGACATCATCAACCTATGACGGACACGGATTCCTTCTACAATCAACATCACACATAGAGACAGCACTACTTCCCAACTCACCGAGTTTGTTAATTTAATACATGTAAATCTCACTCATTGATGAATCAAAGAAATACATATTGGCCTATGTGTCAAGGTTATTGTATAGAGATTAAGAGCACGAACATCTATAATAACAGAGATCAAGTTCTCCTATAAGTCAGTATAAGTCGAACGATCTCAAGCAGTCCTGCTCAATACACACAAAGTGCACTAATGTGATTCTATAGCCAAGACAAGCTAATATCAAATCACACTACAATCATCCCGATAGAGAGTCCCCGTCTATCTCGGTTGTGAGCATATGTTTATACTTTATATGAAAATTGATTATATGATATTCCACATGTTGTCGCACAATATATTATCTTCAGTATAAAGTAAGCGGACTATTGCATCGTGCATATAAATAAATCATAAGACGCAATCATTAGATCATATGATTCTTATTTCAAATATATTGTTATAACATTGTTTATACTAAAGCTAGACTTTTAGTATACAATCCAACAGAATAGGTAGCAGGACACGAGCAGAAGGTGGATTCGACCACGACAGGAGAATTCGACCTGAGCATCAGGTCGAATCGAGGTCGAATTGATTGGCTGGGATGCTAATTCGACCTCATCATTTCAATTCGACCAGGGCAGCTGGTCGAATCAAGCACCTGGGACTTACAGTAGGTCGATTTGACCTCCAATTCGACTTGGATGGGTGAATTCGACCTGTTGTTGAGGTCGAATTGAGCCTCAGGAACTTACCATATCCGTATTTTTACATCGTCAATGCGTGTGATCACTTAAAAAGCCCATTCCATACCCGAGAGGAGCGATTACATGTATAAAAGAATGCGTATGCAGCAGTAGAAAGGTTGGACATACACGGAGAGGACGAGACATAAAGTTGTGAAGAGGAGAGATCATCCATCATCCGGAGGGGCTGCAAGAGAGGTTCCGCTGGAGATTCAAGTAAGATCGGTCCAACTAACCATGATTGTTCATAGATCAATCATGGGCTAGTGCCGCTTTGGTAGTTATAGGGTTATAAAGGTTTCATGAGTTAATTTGTCTTTCGTGTGTAAACTCCATACAACACTACTTGTGGTTTATTTTATATAAGATTGTGTGTTTTAAATCCATACTCACGGTTGTTTTGTGCATCAATAATTGTTGAGTAGAGTCTGAATACATAACTTGGTTATTGGTTGAGTGCGTTCACTGCTGAGCAGGGTTTTATGTTATAATTCTAAGTGAATGGATTCCGAAATCTTATTAGAACTATCTTATATGAATACTTGTTAATTGAATCATATTCGGGTTAATATGTAGGATAAAGAGTATAACTTTATAGTACCTAAAAGTGAGATCAAATCGGGTTAGAGTACTAAGCGCACGGGAAATAATTGATTATGATAGTACCTAGAAATGGGGGAAAGTATACATCTTACTCTGAGGATATTCACACGTGTCATATGCATATTTACTTGTGTCTATAGAGTGAATTTGCATGGTTTAGTGATGTGTCCATAAACCATAAGGCAGAGTCGGACACCGTCACATGGAAGATGAATTAATAAGTGGAATTGTATTACCTAAAGAACTACCTACTATCTTACTTGATCACAACTCACTTATCTCTTCTTCTTATTATCTTTACTTGTTATTTTAATTATTATTCGTTACTTAATCTCAATATTACACCATTATAATTTTCAACATAGTCTTAGTTTACTAGAATATAATTAAATTGATATTTATCCGTCCCTTGGTTTCGATATATAACTTGGTCGTTTATCTAAGCTACGATTGATATCCTTCATACTTGGGGATTAATTGTGTGTTGAGAAAATGTCCATCATGCACTAACCATAAAAAATATATGTTGACAACAATTATTGTTAATTAGACATGCACTAACCATAAAAAAATATATATATATTGACAACAATTATTGTTAATTAGGCATTCACTAACCATAAAAATATATATATTGACAATAATTATTGTTAATTAGGCATGCACTAACCATAAAAAATATATATTGATAACAATTATTGTTAATTAGGCATGCACTGACCATAAAAAAATATATATTGACAACAATTATTGTTAATTAGGCATGCACTAACCATAAAAAAATATATATTGACAATAATTATTGTCAATTAAGCATGCACTAACCATAAAAAATATATATTGATAACAATTATTATTAATTAGGCATGCACTAACCACAAAAAAATATATATTGACAACAATTATTGTTAATTAGGCATGCACTAACCATAAAAAATATATATTGACAAATTTAATATATTAAATTGTTAAGTGATTTGAAGAATAGATCTTACATCATCATTAATTAAGTAAAAAAATACGATCTTAATGATACATTTAAATAATTTATCGATGTCCACCAATTTTATTAGTACATTTTCCAAATATATAAAAATATACATATATTTTATAAATATCATTATTTGCAAATTAATTAAAATATATAATAATGGTTGTCAATTTTGTAAGATAAAAATTTTGATTTCGAAAGAAAAAAAATTCATACTTAATTAAAAAAAATAATGTGAAATCATAAATCGTTAGGGACCTTTGTAAATTTACATCAACTTCACGCATAATATAAATAATTAAGCATAATTAAAATGTTTGATAATGCATCCATCCGTATTAACATATATGTATGGTGATTTAAAATAAAAAAATATGAATGCAATATTTCGTGTCATGGATAAATCACAATATGGATCATATACACATCAATTTATTTCAATTTATCAAGATGCATGATAGAAATAATTAAACATAACTAAAATTTATTTATTTATTATTATTATTATTTAACTCATGAGATTTAGATCAATAATTTCATGATCAAACAAATATTGTCAGAAATATAAATTATTAATATTTAAGATTTGAATATTACCTTGCAGAAAAGACACGATTCTTTTCTTGGGTCCCTTCAATTTATGGCTCCGATTGGTTAGCTCGTGTTGATAACATGTTGAGAAGAATTTGGAGTGAACAGTAAGATGAACATAAAATAAATAGAAGAACACAAATATAAGAGGGAAATAGAAATTTTATTAACTACATCAAACTCACACTTCTCTTACACAACCCTTCTCTTTATATAGGAAGATAAATGGTACAATCTATTCTAATGAGTAATGGCCATTATTAAATATTTTACAACACATTCTTTTTTAGTTCGTCGTCCACATTATTATTCACCCCTTAAAGTGTGGGCAAAAGAATGGAGCTGTGGTTGTGTCTCCCGTATAATATACAATATCCTCCTTAAAATTGTTCATTCTTTTCTATTTGGTCGTCCACATTATTATTCACCCCCCTCCCTCTCAATATATATATATATATATATATATATATATATATATATATATATATATATATATATATATATATATATATATATATAATTTTAATTTAAAGTCTCAAAAGTGTTGGGGAATTTAATTGGTTAGTAAGGAGTAATAAATAAATTAATCACCAATTAAATAATAATTAAAGTGAGTGAAATTAGTCTCACATGGAATTGATCAAATATGGTAAATTGATCAAATATGGTAAATTTGATCAAATTTGGTAGTGATCACGATCACTAATTAAAATAACAATCCTATCATATGAGAGTGATCTCTGGAACTTATAAATAAGATCATTCTGCATTTATTCAAACATACAAAATACCAAAGTCTTTCAAGCGTGTGCATACACTTGCATAGTGCATAGTCTAAACGATCTAATCTTTCATTCTCCTTAGCGGTAGTGCTTCGCCGGAAATGAGAAGTCGTTTCACCTTTGGAGAAGATCCGCCGAGACCGGAGCACTATCGGGGCGTGTTTCTTCTTGTGGGAAGAGTTCTACTCGACTCGACTTCGCCATCATCTCGAGAAGTTCAAGATCCAAGTGTTGGATTATATACTAAAAGTGTAGCTTTTTGTATGAACAATGTTATAACAATTAATTTGAAATGAGAATCATACGATCAAATGATTGCGTCTTATAATTTATTTATATGCACGATGCAATAGTCCACTTACTTTATACTGTAGATAATATGTTGTGCGACAACACGCGGAAGATCATATTATCGGTTTCCTTATAAAGTATAAACAGATGCTCACAACCAAGATAGACGGGAACTCTCTATCAGGATGGTTGTAGTGTGGTTTGGTGTTAGCTTGTCTTGGCTATAGAATCACATTAGTGCACTTGTGTGTATTGAGCAGGACCGCTTGAGATCGTTCGACTTATACTAACTTATAGGAGAACTTGATCTCAGTTATTATAGAAGTTCATGCTCTTAATCCCTATACAATAACCTCGACACGTAGGGCAGTATGTATTTCTTTGATTCATCAATGAGTGAGATTTACATGTAATTAAATTAACAAACTCGGTGAGTTGGGAAGTAATGTTGTCTCTATGGTGTGTTGTTGATTGTAGAAGGAATCCGTGTCCGTCATAGGTTGATGATGTTCCCTTGAGGAGCTCATAAGGATTATCATGTAAACCCTGCAGGTGGAATTTATTCCGGCATGATAATGAGGTTAAGTGGTACTACTCTTGGATGAGATATTAATTAATTGAGTTGTCAGTAACTTAAATTAATTAATGGACATTGTATATCTTAAACATGAGGAGACTAACGGGCTCATAATAAGAAGGAGCCCAAAACGTAATTTTGGGATTGGAAAGGCAGTGCAGTAATAATATTTTAGTGGAATATATTATTATTATTGAACTTAAAGTATAAGCTTTGGGCTAAGCTTGGATACTTAAGCCCAATGGAGGCCCAACCCAATTTCTCCTCCTGGTCCCTGTTGTAGCCCATGTATATAAGTCACCTCAACTTATCTGGAACACTAATCTTATTCATTATTCACGTATGATGAGGGTTGAGATCAGATTGAGGAGGTCTCATAGATCGTCGCCCACACGACGTCGAGATCGGACTTGGGACATACGGCAGAAGATCAGAAGGTAGTTTGCTGCTGCTGTCTGCCACCTTGTGAAATTTATATAAAATCGTACAGTTCTCAGAATTCGATTAACAATATATTGAAGGAAAGCCGTTGAATAGAGGATTGTCAGAGCACAAAGATCATTCAATTTTGACATCAGACGAGGAAGTTATGGCCATTCTCGTGGGACTGCACAGTCTACCAGCGAGAATCCTTCATCTTCTACATACCCTGGTGAACGGTAATCGTTTCTATGATTTATTTCTTCCGCTGACATTAGAAACGCATGGATCCCTAACGAGCCACGTTAATCAAATGATCCAAGTGCCAACAATTGGTATCAGAACTTCGGTTTTGTGGTGAAGCGTGACACGTTAGGCTAGGATTTATGTGGTTAGTTTTTTGAAATTAGGATCACATGTTTAGGATTTTGGATTTACTGCTAAACCATGAATATCCCTATGTGATATATACCCTGTATCATACCTATATTTTTTGATGGTTGAGTGTGAGAGGATTCGACGAAAACTGTTCATCAATTTCACATGGAAGGAAGTAAAAGTGGGCAAAAACAGATTCACGTTTTTGAGAGAAAAACCAGCGCAGTGATAGTACATAGGCAATAACCAGAGTTTCAACCATCGGATCAAGCTGAATTTTGGTCAGAACGTTCGGATTTTGTGGATGTACATTCTGGACGGTGCAGATCGTATTTAGAGCTTTGTGTTGTCGGGAATACGCCGAAAACAGAAGCAGGTTTTTGGGCGATTCTGTTCTGCGCAGTCGAGGGAAAAAAATTGTTTCTCACGTGCTAACCGTTGGATCAATCTGTAATTTGGATAGCATGTTCAGAACTCACAGGAGTAGATTCTGAACGGTGAAGATTGGATACTAAGGTGTCTACAGTTGCGAACCCTGAACGACAGTTGGTGTAGTTTGGTGTTGCGCGTTGGGAACGCTGAACTTGGTTCCGTGCAAGTAGGCCCTTGGACGAGCGACAGCCCGAGCGAGGAGCGCTCGTCAAGGCACATGGTGTTGTGCACAGCATCAAGTGAATGGCATGGCTGGGGCGCGTTTTGAACCGGGCAAGGAGCGATCAACTGCTGGGCATGTGCTGCTCGTTGGCGTGCGGAGCAGCGTACTGAGTATCGGGCGGCCTGATGGGCATTGGTACTTGATGGGAGCTCGAGGCGTGACGTGTAAATCTTGCACGTTGGAGAGGAGTCGCACACGTTGGCTTGCTGGACGCTGGGATGGCGTGCATGGTGGCGTGCCATGTGGCGCGCGGAACACTGTGTGAGGCAGCGCGGATGAAGGTTCGATCGATGCTGCATCAGGTTCGAGTGGATTCACATCAGGTTCAATTGGTCTGCATCAGGTTCGATCGATGTTACACCAGGTTCGAGCGGATTCACATCAGGTTCGATTGGTCTGCATCAGGTTCGATCGATGTTGCACCAGGTTCGAGCGGATTCACATCAGGTTTGATTGGTCTGCTTCAGGTTCGACCGATGCTGCACTAGGTTCGAGCAGATTCACATCAGGTTTGATTGATTTGCATCAGGTTCGATTGGTCTGCATCAGGTACGATCGATGCTGCACCAGGTTCGAGCAGATTCACATCAGGTTCGATTGGTCTGTATCAGGTTCGATTGATGCTGCACTAGGTTCGAGCTGATTCACATCAGGTTCGAGCAGATTCACATCAGGTTCGATTGGTCTGCATCAAGTTCGATCGATGATGCACCAGGTTCGAGCGGATTCACATCAGGTTTGATTAGTCTGCATCAGGTTCGATCGATGCTGCATCAGGTTCGATTGATCTGCATCAGGTTCGATCGATGCTGTACCAGGTTCGAGCAGATTCACATCAGGTTCAATTGGTCTGCATCAGGTTTGATCGATGCTGCACAAGGTTCGAGCGGATTCACATCAGGTTGGTCTGCATCAAGTTCGATCGATGATGCACCAGGTTCGAGCAGATTCACATCAGGTTCGCTTGGTCTGCATCAAGTTCGATCGACTCTGCACTAGGTTCGAGCGAATTTGCATCAGGTTCGACTGCTCTGCATCAAGTTCGACTGGTCTGCATTAGGTTCCGCGTGAGTCTTCACAATGTGATCGGGCAGGGTGCCGGAGTGGTGGAGCAGGCTGCGGGGAGGTCGATCCCCGTCACAGTTGTCTGCATTCATGATTGGTGGCGAACAATCGAATTCGCTGTTATATAACTGTTATAATTTATTTATTAATTGATTATTGTTATATATGTATGCATGCTTTCTGTGATTTACTGTCTTATGTGCCGTAATAGGAGCATGCTAAGTTGCGTATATTATTCTGAAAATTATATGCATGTAAAAACCCTTGGTTTTAAATAACTTAGTGGGAGAGGGGATTGGTAATTAATTCCCGCGGCCTCCATTATTGGTTTGTTAGTAATGTGAATAAACTTGCGCGTTGGCATTAGAGCCTTCCTCCCCATCGGATGAGTTTATTCATAGATTGCTGGAACAGACTTCATTAAATAATTATGTTTGTAATGTGATGCATATGAACTTGCGCGTTGGCATAGACCTTCCTCCCTATCGGATGAGCTTATATGCGGTTCACTGGTACAAACTTATAATTAATGAATGTAGGAAGTTATCCAAGCGTGTGTGTACTTCTCCATCTGTAAGGCACATAAGCTTGCGCAATGGACTTGGGGTCAAATAATGGTGTACACTTAGATGCAAATAATAAGTATCCTCCCCATCGGAGTCACTGCTTTTATTTTCATGGCTAAAGAGGAACTGACTATTAATTATTTTGTCATAAAGTTAGGTTGACAAATGAAATTAAGGAGTAAAACCTTCTCTTGTAAATGTTCGGGTTTGTAAACGTCCACACTATCGTGGCTTGCAAACTCACGGTGCTTGAGATGTCGGTGAATTTATATTTTATATTGTTTTGAGGGAATCAATTTAAATGGATAAATTCGAAGATTTGATCGGTATATATATTTTATGATTCTCTGAATTTCGAATAGTTTTATTTCACTTATGGTTGACCAAAAGAAATTATATTTACTGGTCCAAAATTAGATGATTAGAAAAAAATCTTGGATTCTAATTTTACTGCTTAAGAAATACATGTGTGTTCTCATGATGCATATTAAAGTCTCTGGTGAAGAGATAAGAGATTCATAGAAATATGATGGTCTCATGTAACTCTTCGGATACTTGAGTAAGTTAAAAGGCAGTAGGTCATGATTGAATTTAATGAATGAATTGGAAATACATGGAATAGAAGTTGAAGGGGAAACCTAAGTCAAATTTATTCTTCATTGTTTGCCTAAATGTTTTGAGCAAGTTTCACCTGAATTACAAAGAGGCTGTATATGGTGGGGAACTTCTGACAAAACATATGGCGAAGAAAATCCAATTTCATCAAGACGTGAACAAGGTTAGTATCTCATTCACTAGTTGTTGAAGCATGAATACTGATGGCATCTACTGACACGTTGTGTGTAGATACCGGAATCACTAAAAGCGTGTAACTTAGTGATGATGAGATTATTATGGACATGGGTAATACTACGAGAGTAGTGGCTGTTGCAGTGGGAGTTGTTTATTTATCTTACGATATGAATAGACGTTTGATTATGAGAAACTGTCTTTACGTACGTTTTCATAGAAAGAATTTTATTTCAGTTTCTATGCATTTACGGATGGATACTCCATTTCATTTAAATGACATGGTCATAGTAATGAAGGATGGAGCTATAATCTGTTAAGGTACGTTATTGACAATTTGTAAACTCTTAAATCATGTTTATACCACGGATGCAACAAATAGTAATTAATAATGCGTCTTTTAATCCTAATAAGAGAAAGACTCTTATGCAAATTATTAGATAGATGATGAATTATTTGGAATTACTTAATTCATTTTATGGATAAGCCCTAGAAACAGTAATTCATTTGAATGTTTGTCTGTTTGTGGGATATGCTATAAAAATGAAGGTGATTTATTTAGTCTAAAAGATCGAAGGGTGATTGTTAACACAAACACTAGATTTTTGGAAAGAGACTATGTAATAAATCACATACCCATTTATAAGTTGTCCTAAAGGATGTGAGAAGAAAACACAAAGTATTAGTACCAATTGTATAAGAGGATATACCACCAGTTAAACTGCAACGCGTGTCACGTCTTATACACAATTGCGTGTAGTGTCTTGTCGTAGTGGGAGGATTGTTCGACAACTTACAAGATATATATTTTGGGAGAGTCGTGAGACTTAGTCCCTAGTAAACATGGATTGAACCCACGGATACGACGAAGCACTACAAGATCGAAATGCGATATCTTAGCTAGTGCAATGATGTTGAAATAGATTTGATGAATTCTAAATTAAATCTGGGAGCTTGTAAGACTGGTGTAAAAGCCATTGGAAGTGGTCATACAAAATAAAAGAGGATCATATGGTAAGGTGAAAACCTTGGAAGCAAAGCTTGTAGCGAAAAAGGTATACTCAGAAAGAAAGGGTTCGATTATGAGATAACTTGTTCGCCGGTAGCTATGCCTAAGTCGATCCAGACTCTTTTACCTGTTGCTACTCATATGGAATATGAGGGATAGCAAATAGATGTCAAGACAACTTTCTTGAATGGAAGTCTTGAGGAAAACATCTATGTTAAGCAACCAGAGTGATTCATTGCAAAGAGCTAAGAGCATTTTGATATTAAGCTTAAAAGTGTCCATCAATGGACTAAAGCAAGCTTCAAAATTATAGAACATCCGTTTTGATGAAGAAATCCAGTTATATGGATTTTATCAATGCTCGGATATGTCTTGTGTATTGAAAAGAGTGACGGAAATGTGGTGGTATTTTTGTACTATACGTAGATGATATATTGCTCATTGGAGACAATGAAAGAGTATTGTCAGGCGTATGGGTATGATTAATAAAGCAGTATGAAATGAAGGACTTAAGAAGAGTAAAAATATCCTTTTGATCACGGTAATACAGATCACAAAAAAGGATGTTAGGTTTAGCTCAAGTTTAGCAAAATGATACGATCCTTACTCATTTAGTATGTGAATTTATCTAAGTGAATGTGTCTTGAGACACAAAAAGAGATAAAGGTGATGAAAGTGGTTCCTTATGCTTCGGCGAATAAGGAAGCTTAATCTAAGGAATGCTATGCATGAGAATGGATAATTGTATTGTCAATTGCATAGACAGTGAGTATCAAGGTAACTCGAAATAAAAATGTTTAACTGTGGTAAGACATATATTTATGTACCTGAAAATGACTAGAAATTATATGTAGGCTTACCAGACAGATTCGCTGTTTATTATGAGTTACGTAGATTCGTATTTTTCAAATCAGATAGGGATGGCAGTAAATCCACCTCAAGGTTATGTGTTTAATTTTAAGAAGTAGAGCCATAATATGGAGGAGTGTTATATATAAATATATTTCGAACTCCAGACTTCATCATGGAAAGATGATAAATTGGAGCTTATAAGGCAACCAAATTATCTATATGTTCTAGAAACTTCATGATGGATTTTGAAGTATTTCTAAGTTTGCCTAAGATTATCATAATTTAAATTAATGATATTGGTGCAGTTGCAAACTTGAAAGAATCATGAGTCCATAAGGAAATTAAACACATGGAGCGCGAGTACAACCTGTTACGAGAAATTGTATGATGAGGGGAAGGTTTTTGTCGCCTAGATTGCATCGGATGATAACCTAGTAAATCCATTTACAAGGACCTTAAACCGAAAGCTTTTGATGGTCGTGTAGTAGGAGTGGGAATCGGATGTATGGCAGAAGACATGACAGCATAGTCTTTTAGTATAAATGGAAGATTGTTGGATTATATACTAAAAGTGTAGCTTTTTGTATGAACAATGTTATAACAATTAATTTGAAATGAGAATCATATGATCAAATGATTGCGTCTTATAATTTATTTATATGCACGATGCAATAGTCCACTTACATTATACTGTAGATAATATGTTGTGCGACAATACGCGGAAGATCATATTATCAGTTTCCTAATAAAGTATAAACAGATGCTCACAACCGAGATAGACGGGGACTCTCTATCGGGATTATTGTAGTGTGGTTTGGTATTAGCTTCTCTTGGCTATAGAATCACATTAGTGCACTTGTGTGTATTGAGCAGGACCGCTTGAGATCGTTCGACTTATACTGACTTATAGGAGAACTTGTTCTCAGTTATTATGGAAGTTCGTGCTCTTAATCCCTATACAATAACCTCGACACGTAGGGCAGTATGTATTTCTTTGATTAATCAATGAGTGAGATTTACATGTAATTAAATCAACAAACTCGGTGAGTTGGGAAGTAATGCTGTCTCTATGGTGTGTTGTTGATTGTAGAAGGAATCCGTGTCCATCATAGGTTGATGATGTCCCCTTGAGGAGCTCATAAGGATTATCATGTAAACCCTGCATGTGGAATTTATTCCGGCATGATAATGAGGTTGAGTGGTACTACTCTTGGATGAGATATTAATTAATTGAGTTGTCAGTAACTTAAATTAATTAATGGACATTGTATATCTTAAACATGGGGAGACTAACGGGCTCATAATAAGAATGAACCCAAAACGTAATTTTGGGATTGGAAAGGCAGTGCAGTAATAATATTTTAGTGGAATATATTATTATTATTGGACTTAAGTATAAGCTTTGGGCTAAGCTTGGATACTTAAGTCCAATGGAGGCCCAACCCAATTTCTCCTCCTAGTCCCTGTTGTAGCCCATGTATATAAATCACCTCAACTTATCTAGAACCCTAATCTTATTCATTATTCACGTGTGATAAGGGTTGAGAGCAGATTGAGGAGGTCTCGTAGATCGTCGCCCACACGATGTCGAGATCGGACTTGGGACATACGGCAGAAGATCAGAAGGTAGTTTGCTGCTACTGTCTGCCACCTTGAGAAATTCATATAAAATCGTACAGTTCTCAGAATTCGATTATCAATATACTGACGGAAAGCTGTTGAAGAGAGGATCGTCGAGCATAAAGATCATTCAATTTCGACATCAGACGAGGAAGTTATGGCCATTCTCGTGGGACTGCACAGTCTGCCAGCGAGAATCCTTCATCTTCTACATACCTTGGTGAACGGTAATCGTTTCTATGATTTATTGCTTCCGCTGACATTAGAAACGCATGGATCCCTAACGGGTCACGTTAATCAAACGATCCAAGTGCCAACACCAAGATCCTAGATCCAAATCTGTAAGAAAGGTTAGTAATTTCCCTTTCTATTTTTTCATATTCATTGTAATAGTGATTGATTGGTGTACCTATAAACCAACAATCGCAAGAAGAAACATCTAGCCTCCACACCCTACAATCACTATGACTAATCCAATGGATATTGACGGAGTTGAAAAATCCAATGCTAATAACTCCCAGAGAGTTAATGTTGAGATTCCTATTGGGACTGATTCCTAAATGATATATCATCCAATGGGGATGTCGAGACCATTCATGGTTTCGGCTCCAGCGGAGAAGCCCGAGAAGTTTGGGGGCGCAAACTTCAAAAGATGGCAGTAAAAGATGCTATTCTACCTCACTATGCTAAATCTTGTAAACTTCTTAAAGGAGTCTGCACCAGTTACGGATGAGCATGAGACTGATACATAAAAGCGTATAGCTCTTGATCAGTGGACTCCGCTGATTACTTGTGTAAGAACTATATCCTTAGTGGACTTAGTGATACACTGTACAACATGTATCTAAACACGAAGATATCCAAAGAACTGTGGGATTCTTTGGAGAAGAAGTATAAGGTGAAAAAACCCAAATAGGTCCGATACTTGGTATTATCTTACCCAAGAAGTCATTGAGGGAAGATAAAAAAAAAAAGAAAAGAAAATTAATATTTTTTAGAGAGAATCCAGCGCAGTAATATTGCAGAGGTAATAATCGGAGTTTCAACCGTTGGATCAAGTTGAATTTTGGTGAACACGTTTAGAACTTGTGAAAATATATTATGAATGGTGGAGATCATGTTTAGAGCTATGTGTTGATGGGAATAGGCTGAAAACAGAATCAGGTTTTTAGGCAATTATGTTCTGCGCAGTCGAGCAAAAAGATTTGTTTCTCACAAACTAACTGTTGGATCGAGCTGTAATTTAGACATCACGTTCAATACTCACACAGGTAGATTTGGAACAGTGGAGATCAGATTCTGAGGTTCCTAGAGTTGCGAACATTGAACAGCAACTGGTGTTGTTGGTGTGTGTAGAAAGAAAAAATGACAAAACAACCATTTCCAACAATAGAAAGGAGTACTAAACCTCTAGAGTTGATCCACACTGATACGTGTGATTTAAAACTTGTGCAAACTTGAAGGGGGGAAAAGTATTTCATTACTTTTATTGACGACTACACAAGATTATGTTATGTGTATCTTTTGAGAAGCAAAGATGAAGCTTTAGAAGCATTGAAACGCTACAAGAATGAAGTTGAAAATCAACTTAACTCTCGATTAAAGCAGTTTAGAGTGATATAGATGGCGAATACGTAGCACCGTTTGAACAAATATATGCTAAATCTGGCATCATACATCAAACAACGGCTCCTTATTCACCTCAATCAAATGGCGTTGTCGAGCGCAAGAATAGAACTCTGAAGGAAATAATGAACGCAATATTAATCAGTTCAGGGTTGCCTCAGAACTTGTGGGAGGGAGCTATCCTATTAGCTAACCACATTCTGAATAAGATTCCACACAAATCCAAGGATCAAACTCCTTATGAAATGTGGAAGAGATGTAAACCGTCATATAAATACCTCAAAGTGTGGGGTGTTTGGCTAAGGTTGAAGTGCCTCTACCTAAACAAGTTAGAATCGGACTTAAAACGGTTGACTGTATATTTGTAGAGTACGCACTTAACAGCAGTGCTTACAAATTTTTGATTATAAATCGGAAGTACCTGACATGACTGTAGGCACTATGATAGAATCAAGGAATGCAATATTCTTTGAAGACATATTTCCTAGCAAAGGAAATAAACAAGTGACATCTTCTAAGAGACCACTTGTAGATACTACTGTGGTTCAATCTACACATGAGAGTGTAGAACCAAGACGTAGTAAGAGAGCTAGAGTAGAAAAGGACTTTGGTCAAGACTTCTTCACCTACGCGGTTGAAGATAAGCCCAAATCCATATTTGAAGCTCTATCTTATCCAGATGCACCATTCTGGAAAGATGCTATAGATAGCGAGATTGATTCCATTATGCAAAATTATACATGAGAATTGGTATATTTACCAAAGGGTGGTAAGACCTTAGGATGCAAATAGATCCTTAAAATAAAATATAAAGCTGATGGGTCAATAGACAAATATAAAGCCAGGTTGGTGGCTAAAAGCCTAAAGGCTTTAGACAAAATGAATGGTATGATTTCTTTGATACCTACTCACCAGTGACATGAATTATGTCTATTCGTGTACTTATAGCGATTGCTGCATTGCACAATTTAGATATCCATCAAATGGATGTGAAGATAGCCTTCTTAAATTGTGAGTTAGAAGAAGAAATATATATGGACCAACCAGAAGGTTTTATAGCACCTGAAAATGAGAAAAAGGTGTGCAAACTCGTGCGGTCGTTGTATGGACTTAAACAAGCTCCAAAACAATGACATGTGAAGTTTGACAACATAATGATGTCAAATAGTTTTCGAATCGACGAATGTGACAAATGCGTGTATGTGAGAAATATACCAAATGTAGATGATATGCTTATCATAGGAAGCAGTAATAACGTAATCGTTGACACTAAACGAATGTTGAATCAGAACTTTGACATTAAGGACATGGGTATAGTGGATGTGATAATTGGAATCAAGATTCAAAGAACATCTGATGGAATTGCATTGTCTCAATCTCATTACATTGAGAAAGTGTTGAAGAAATTCAATGCATTCGATGATTCACCAACTAAGACACCCATGGATCCAAGTGTATATCTTAGTAAGAATAAAGGTGAATCAGTAACTCAATCTAAGTATGCAAGGGTTATAGGGAGCATAATGTACATAACCAATTGTACGCGACCTGACATAGCATGTTCAGTTAACAAACTGAGTAGATACACGAGTAACTCAAGCAATGAGCACTGGAAAGTATTGAGAAGAGTGCTGAGATACCTGAAATACACTCTTGATGTGGGGCTACACTACACAAAGTATCTAGCAGTACTCGAAGGGTACAGTGATGCAAACAGGATATCTGACACAAAAGACTCGTTCTCTACGAGTGGATACGTGTTCACTATCGAAGGTGGAGCAGTGTCGTGGAGGTCTACAAAACAGACTTGTATATCCCGTTCCACAATGGAATCTGAGTTCATAACTCTAGATAAAGCTGGGGAAGAAGCAAAATGACTTCGTAATTTCCTTGAGGACATTCCATGTTGGAACAAACCGGTCCCTACAGTGATGGTACATTATGACAGTCAAGACATAATTGGAAGAGCTCTTAATGATATGTACAACGAAAAGTTTAGATATATCCGTAGGCGACACAACACGGTGAGATAATTAATCTCGAGTGGTGTAATGTCAATTGAATATGTGAAGTCAAAAGACTACATAGCGGATCCGCTTACAAAAGCAATTAATCGAGATCAAATGAATAAATTGCTAGAATGATTGGGGCTAAAATCCACAAAATATTGAGCCAAAATAGTGGAAACCTAACCATGATGACTAGAGATCCCAAGAACTTGGTTCAAAGGGACAACAAAACTGTAGAGGTTCAAGTGAAACTTGGTACCTACCATTCCTTAGTAGATCAATTCTACCAAGTATAGAACTCGTATTGTGGTGAGGTTACATCTTTTGACGTTTAATGATTCCTAAAAAGCCAAGTAATGGCTGGTTGAGTATAACGGGATACTCAAGATAGGAGATCACCTATGTAAGTGTGAAGTGAGTGGCCGCTTCAAAGTAAAACACTTATGAATCCAAAGGGGGTCCATGGCCAAAACGGACTAAAACGTGAGAATAAGGAGAATACGAGACATTGATGTGTTTGCACTGTTGTCTCAGTATACGCTAAGGAGGAGTAGTTGAAAGACATCATGTCTACTAAGCCACCGGTATACTCAATAGTGTTGGACTATGAAAGGTTCAAATTCCCAAACTACTTATCCAGATACATTAATATTTCACGAGGACCGAATTGTGTATCTGCATTTTATAGGCACCGAATTTCACTCATGTGGGGGATTGTTGGGAATTTAATTGGTTAGTAAGGATTAATAAATAAATTGATAATCAATTAATTAATAATTAAAGTGAGTGAAATAATCTCGCATGTGGAATTGATCAAATATGGTAAATTGATCAAATATGTTAATTGATCAAATATGGTAGTGATCACGATTACTAATTAAAATAACAATCCTACCATATGAGAGAGGTCTCTGGAACCTATGTCATTGTGCATTCATTCAAACATACAAAATACCAAAGTCTTCCAAGCGTCTGCATACACTTGCATAGCGCATAGTCTAGATGATCTAGTCCTCCATTCTCCTTAGTTCGCCGGAGTTCCTGCGATAGCGGTGCTACTTCGCCAGAAATAATAAGTCGTTTCATCTTTGGGAAAGATTCGCCAAGACCAGAGCACTACCGGGCTTGTTTCTTCTTGCGGGAAGAGTTCTACTCGACATCGCCATCATCCTGAGACGTTCAAGATCCAAGATCTGTAAGAAAGATTAGTAATTCTCCTTTCTATTTTTCATATTCATTGTAATAATAATTGATTTGTGTACCTGTAAACCAACAAAAAGTACACATTAATTTTAATAAAATTATTCATTCTTTCAACACTTAACATACTTCATACTTTATTTATAATTTAAAAATATCATATTATCCTTAAAAATTAATAAAACTAGTTAAAAAGTAATATTTTCTTAATATTAGTGGTATAGTAAGGGTGAATGATTTTGGGGATGAAAGAAGTTATAAGTTATACTTATTTAAGATGTCATTTTAAAAGTCTATTTGACTTATTGAGAATACTAATTCTTCCACCGGACTTAAATGCATAGTTCAATTATGACTTGATCCTTTAATAAGAATGAATTATAAAAGATATTTACAACTTGAAAATGGGCATAAACATACCTTAGGGAGATTTTTAACTGACCCAAGTTCACACATGACCCAAATTACAACAGGTAGCAAGTTTTATTGGGTCCACACACATACACACACACACACATATATATATATATATATATATATATATATATATATATATATATATATATATATATATATATATATATATATATATATATATATTATAATAGGGGTCCACATATGGTGATAACTTTACTACTCTAATTTGTAGTGCTTCCCAACCTTGTATGCACCATTACTTCTATGCATTAAATGATCATTACTCTCTCAATATTGTATGCATCATTACTTCTATGCATTAAATGCATCATTACTCCTCTGCATTAATTGTTCACAAATCTATTTTGAATTTTCTAGTTCAACACCGTAATATTCTCCATCCAACTCCTCATCTTTGCAATATTATCCGCACCTTTATATTCTCCACACCTTTATGAATGGTCTTCGCAGTAGCTTTCTTCACCATTGCAAGATTCTCCAACTAATTTTACAATTCCACACCATCTAATTCTGCAACTCCGCACCATTATATATGAATGGTCTACACAGTGGCTTACTAGCACTCATCATTAATATACTGGAAAAAACATATGGACCTTCCCTAATCTACATAGATTAGCACAAGCCGACTAATCATGAAGAATGAATATTATGTGATCTGTATTAAATTTACACTATAAAATATATGTAAAAAAATAATATAAACTTACCTATTTTATAGAAGGAAATAATCAATCTAAAAGAATATATGGAATCCCTCAATTATAGCTAAATAAAATACGACTAAATATATGATTCTTTTTAATGTTGTTAGGATAGAATGGTGAATAGATTTAAGGTATGATCTTATCTAAAATTTTATCATGATATTAAAATAAAATAATAAAAAATAATATTTAATATTTAAGGTAGTGCATTTACTTAATATGATATATTATATAATTTTTATTTAATATTATTTAAAATTGCGTGAAATGTTGAAATATATTAATAAAATATTGAGATATACTATATTAATAATGAGAAACTCTCTTATAAGATGAGTTATTTGTGAGACGGTTGTGAGATGGGTTGATACATCACTAAAGTATGCTTATATATAGATAAAATATGTTTATTTGCAGTTAAAGTATATCAATAATAAATCAAATTATAATACAATAAGATCATACTTTAATGCATAATCTAACATACTTTAGAAAACATATTTTAACAACCATTAAATATATTTTATCTAAATAATAGACATACTTTAGCACGTCTCAAAAACTGTCTCACATAAATATCATCTCACAAGAGAATTTGTCATTAATAATATATATTGATATTTAATATGGTTGAATTTGATTTACGGTATTTTTTTTTAATTTCAATTAATAACATGACCATATTACAAATTTATTTTAATTAAGAGTTGATATTCAGTGCACCCGGTGCACCCTTCCAACCACATGTATATAATTTTTTATTCAATAGTGTATAATGTTTCTTAATAATTTTATAGTTTTTTGCGTAGTTTTTATTAAAAATATTTACAGAAAATTTGCTAACAAAGTGTATACGTTTTTATTTATTATTGTATATTTTTATTCATAAGTATATAAATTTTTCGAAAGTGGGTGCACGGTGCACCGAAGTATTAGCCTTATTTTAATATTTAAATTTTGAAGATTACATCTAAAGCTTCAATTTTATTTAATCATATTAAATGAAAGTTTAAGTTAATTAATTTAAATTTATATCTATATACTTGTACTAATTTTCAAAAAAAAAAAAAAAAATATATATATATATATATATATATATATATATATATATATATATATATATATATATATATATATATATTTAAATAAAATTATAAGAAAAAATTTAAAATTATATATATTTTTATATAAAATAATATCAAAATTCAAATACTAATTACAATACAAAGTAGTAAAATGATTTAGTATTTGACAGAATAGTAGTAATCATTAAATGAATGATCAAATAAATAGTATGAAAATTTATCATGTGTACTCGGGTGCACCGTGCACCATTTTAAAAAATGCAAACACTTAAACTGAATGCAAAAAAAACTATATTATATAATTATTAAAAAAACATATATATACTACTATCTCCGTCCCAAGAATACATTTGCCCTTTTCATTTTGGTTCATCCCAAGAATACTTTCACCCCCTAAAAATGGAAATAATACACAATATTAATAACCTTACAATACTACAATATTACAAGAATGACACCTTCTTTTTACACACAATCTAGTCAAAATCAACTATATCATACACTTTATTCTACTCAATTACCCAAAATACCTTTTCTCTTTCTTATCTCATATTACCAAAAAGTTATTTTTCTTAAACTCCGTGCCAAAAAATACGCGAATGTATTCCTGAGACGGAGGGAGTATTAAATAATAATTTATATATATATGAATGCAAGTGTACACCCAGATACACAAGATATCAACTCAAATAATATTGACAAGTATGTTACATCAAATAAATTATTTTTTCAAAATTTTTAATTAAAAATCTATATTATTTATAAAAGAAAATACTTAAAAGATGATTAAATTTATTTCTTAAAAAAAAAGTAATTACATTAGAGGTGGAGACGGATGATGCACTGAACACCATGGTGAAGAATAGAATAGTGCATACTCATAAGGTGCATATCATGGAAAATAGGAGGAGTGCATACACAATAGAGAATAAATATAATAAATATAGCGCGTGAAGTATTCTCTCAATCTCAACAATCATACTCTTTCACTGAAAATGCAAAATTACATATGTTTTTAATTTTAATATTTATCATATAGTTAATATGGATGTCAAATTAAAGATTTTTAAAAGACGAAAATTTTGGTATACATTTTATTAAGAATAGATTTGTAATGATAGAGTTATTGATGTTTGAATTTTTTTGATAAAATTAAAAAGACAATCATAATTAGGGGAGGAGAGAAAGCAACATATTTATTGTCTTTAGGCTGCGTGAAATCTTTATCTCAAATGAAATCTATTATACATGTATCTCATATATAATTAGATGATCCAAGGGTTGAAATTAATCAAAATTAATCTAACAATTAAAATTAATCAAAATTAATCTAACGGTTGAAATTTCCATGGGTCATATGTGATCCTAGGTCAAGTAAGTCTCCATACTTTATCGTTATATTTTTTTTTCATCTTTGAATCAATCAAATCTCACTTTCTCAAGTTTCTAACTTACCAAACAAGTGTAGTTTGACTTATATTAATCATGAAGAATTTTAGTTGATGATCCACTTGATTTCCTGTGATCTTAATATCTACTTATGCTTATAAATCCAGTCGGGGTTACCAAATTTTTAATTTTCTATTTGTTACTTGTCAATCAGAAATCGAATTCTCTCACATAATTAATAAATTTAATTTAGTGAAATCATGGATAAAGACTTAGTTTAACATTCGATACGTGGAACTAAATAATAATTTGGCAAAACACACACAAGTGTGACATTTCATGGGAAGATTTCATGAAACGGTTAACATCCATGTCACGCCATGTCTTGGTATATATAGTTGTCCTCCACTTTAGATAATATTGGCAGACAGCGTAGAGCCATCCGACACGTAAAATGTCAAAATTTCAAGATCTTATCGAATCAAGAAATGATAAATAAGATATGCTGCTGATTTCGTATTAAATGTAAAGCAAGCCTTGATCCTTAAGCTCCTAAATTTCAATGTTACTTGTATTTAATGAGCCTCAATCTTTGTCAATAAATAGCATTGGAGGATCATACTAGGAAAATTATTTCATTCTCATTACTAAAATTAGCATAAATTCTCTCAGTTATAATTTTCCTTTATCGAGCAAGCTCTATTTAGTTACCTTCTGTATTGTAAGAGTTTTGCCAAAACTGAAAGAAAAGAGAGTTCCAATTATTTTTACTCTTGATTTGTCGGATAAATTTATTCTAATTTAAAAAATATTATCACCGTACATAACCACACGTCAATATAAATTATGGAATATTATTATTTTATGTAGTGTTATATGTGAGGCCCTCCTTTCAAAAAGGGATAGTCGTTACATAATCAGGTGCCCAAAATAATAAAATAGATAACTTTAAAAGTGGGCGGAGCAAATGAGATCACATATTCCATCTACTATTACATTTATTGAATGTGTGCAACATGTTAAAAAAACATATTAGGTGTTAAAGGGTTTAAAGATAATTTTTTAGGATATATTATTTTAATAAAAAATATATTATTATATACTAGGTGAAGTACTATTGTGAAATAAATAAAAAATTCGAACCAGTGATGGAGAGGGTGTTTTTTTCCCCTCCTTTTTATGTTGTTTTACGGTAGATATGTAGTCACTATAAATGGCAACTTGGCATTGCTGTAACTTGTGAGATTCTCATTTTTATTACCTAATTTTTGAACCTGGAAACCAATGACATCATCGGTGTATTATAATCTTTATAACTTCATTATCATATTTGAGTTTCGGTATAATATGTTGATTAGAAAATTATGACATAAATAATAAGAACGGAATTTGAGTCGAGTCAAGTCAAGAGTTACACTCTTTCTCCTTAAGACGAAATTGCACTGCTCTAATACTTACGGTTTAAAAGTATGTAGGAGTGTTTCTCACGTTCAATTTGAGTACTTCGAAGTGAAGGATTATGAAATGAGATGGTCTATTTATAGATTTCAAGGCATCTTTTTGTGAATCGATATGACCATTAGATTTACATTTGAATTTAAATTCAAATGTCTATCTTTGAAAAGATACAATTATTCAACAATCACAATATTTGATCACACATTTTCATAGACACACTTTAATCTAATAGACATCATTTTAAGGTGATTTTTTCATTCATTGAAACTTTCCAACAATCCCCACATGAATGGATAAAGTCAACTAAAAAAACTATGACACGGGAGACTGACAGTAAAGTGAATTCAAACGAAAAGATATTATATCGGGATAGGTAGCTTCTGGCTTTGAACCCTCCCTAATTGAATACTATCGAACATACTTGCATTTTAGTAAACGTGATGCCTTGAACTATTCTACTTTTGTGTATGCCATGACAACAGTACCAACATAATACCTCTTCTAATACATTTGATTCTCATGGTTATGTCCATTTAGGCCGTAAACCATATCTTCTAATACATAGTCGCGTGAAGAATGACACAAAAAATCAAGTATATAGGAAATCGCGCCTGCAGTTGTAGACATATAAGTGTCACAAACTACATATATTAATGGTATGTAAATTAAAATAGAAAAAAGTTTAAATATATTACTCTCTCTGTCCCACGTATTTTTACCCACTTTTCATTTTGGGGTGTCCCACGTATTTTTACCCATTCCATTTTTGGCAAAAATACATAATATTTTATTACCTACTTTTTACAATCCCAACTTCAATTACTTTTTTACACTTTATTCATCATTCTCAATAACTTTATTCACTTTTTCTTTTTAAATTACTAATTTATCTCTACTTTCTCTTACATTATATATTAAAAAATAAAACGTCTTAATTTCCGTGCCCGTACAAACGGGTAAAAATACCTGGGACGGAGAGAGTATCAATTTAATCTTAGTAATTATCTAAAAAAACGTACTCTCTCATTCCCAATAATTTTTTTATACTTTCTTTGTAATTTATAATTGAAAGTGTAAAATGTTTGTTGAGACGAATGGAATATATATTTATAAATAGCAAAGTAATCCTTGCACTAGATTCACCTTATTCCTTAATCCTTATTCTTTAATAGTTTAATGTTTATTCATAAAATTTAAAATATTTTAGGATGGGTTTACACCGATAAATAAAAATGGTTTGTTGTGCACTATCTTGGATGTTCTGTTATACTGATGTTACATCTCCTATTACACGGGTTAGATGAGTGATATGTGTACGGGAAAGAAAATCACAATCATTGCCCCTAGTGTTTAAGTTTTCCTTTTAGAGTATACGTTTTATTATATCATATGTGTCAATCATTCAACGATGCACAACAAGAGATGTAACACCAAAATGTAACAAGATAACCGAATCAGTTGTGCACCCTGATTTACATAGGATAGCTAACGGACATTCATATATTTGTCTAAAAAAATTAGAATGCCTGGTGACCAATCAGTAGTTACAAGCAGTTTACATTTCAATGAGTTGAGATAATCTTACATTAAATTATTATGTATAAGTGATTAAGAAAAATCAATTACTTCATTAATAACTTTTAACATATAGGGGTAGCTTGATGAAGACATGCATGAAACAAAACCTTATCCAGTCCATCTGGAAATTAATTTATTGATGCCATTTAATTGCATAGTTTCACGTAGATAGGAATAGCATATTAATCATCATTAATATATATTAGATGAAGTGCAAGAAAAATATAGGAGTAGATAAATAGGTAACTTCCAAGAATGAGATTCATCAAATATATATCTTGTTAACTTGTGCATATAAAATCTTGAATTGGTCTCCACTGTTGGTCTATAAATAGTTGCAACTCTTTCATTCATTTCTCATCTCATTCCATACTCAATTCAACCACTGATATATATCCATAGCCATGGCTCCCAAGGGATTGCTCCTTCTTGGCCTTCTCTTGGCCATAATCCTCGTCAACTCTTCCGATCACGTCGTTTCTGCTCGCAGTTTGGCTGAAACTAGTGAGTATTTTTCCTATTAAGTACTATGCATATATCCATATTATGTTGAGAAATTACACTAACTAATGGATCGTTGCACTTGTAGGACTCAGTATTTATGGACTGACAATTTTAGGACACTATATTTTATGTTTCGCTCAAGAATGACAAGTTTGGCTCGGCCTTATTTGTCTTGGAGCAAAACTTAAAATCTAACGTCTTAGGTTTGCTAGCTAGACAATAATATGTTGTCCTAATAATATTGTCGGTCCAAAAATATAGTGTCTTAAAATAATTTTAGGGTGATGATCAAGCACACATGTCCAGTTTTGAGGACAATATAATTGAGGATTTTAATTTTATTTTGGGCAATGCTTTTAGTTAACTGTATCCCACAATAGTTTAAACATTCATTTTCGTCCCAAACCTTTTAGTTTTGCTCCAATTTCGTTTTAAAAGTATTTATTTTTACCACTTTCGTCCCATAATTGTAAGAACACCGATTCAGTTTCATCCCATGGAATTAGAAAATTTGAATATTTTTTAGTAAAAATAACCATTTTGGTGAAAATTTAAAATGTGTGAGACTATTTCGTGGAAATTAAGTTTTCTTAGGACTATTTTAAATAAAGTAAATTTGTATGAGACGATTTTAATTTTAAACTCTATTTAAAATGGTCGAGGAAGCTGAATTTTATTTGATGAATACATACTAATTTTGGTTAAATTAATGGGAGTAAAGAGGACATGGAAGTTGACGGACACCACCACCACTGCCACCACCCTCACTGCCGTGAGGAGGAAAAGGATGAATCTGATCATCACGACGAAAAAGAAGAAAGCAAAGAAGAGGAAGACGGCCACCACCACCACCACCATCACTGCCACCACCCTCATTGCTAGACGGAAGGAATGCCCCCATCTATACGTGTCTCTATAGCAAAGTTGTTGTGAAAAAAATAAGGCGAGTGTAGCCACTGTGAGAACTGAAGCATATATATATATATATATATATATATATATATATATATATATATATATATATATATATATATATATATATATATATATATATATATATATATATTTTGTTTGATTTGATTTGAGTAGTTTATGTATTTACTATTGTAACGTAAGAGTATTAATTCTATGTATTGTGTGGTTGATTTATATGTCTACACTTGGATGTGTTGCGGGTTTGATTCGAGTAAAATGAAGTTGTTTGTTGTCTGTTTATAATCGACACTGCTTTTAATTTTCTTTGCAGCATCTCATGATTCCACTAATTTTTTTAGAGGAATTATCATGAGTCCCGTCTTGAAAAAAATTGCATTTTCACTTCAAATAATCAAATTTACCCACACCTACTTTTCATATCAAATTACCGTAATAACCCCATCATATGTTAGATCCTGTTTGAGGTTGTCAAATCTAATTTTAGCTCAGTTTTTTTATTCATTGTTGAGTAGATGTAAGGAAAATGTTACAAATGACAAAAAAAAATTGACAAAGAGGAGAAGAAAAAATATATAGAAAACACTTAGATTAGGTTGTATTTGGATTGAGTCATTTCAAATTTAAGGAATTTGAAAATAAGTGAATTTTAAATTTCTTGGATTTTAAATCAATTCATTTGAATTCTACTGTTTTGATGAATTATGGATTTATGAAAAGATTTTCAAATTCATAATTCAATAATTATTTTTTAATTTTAATTAAAAAAATTTTTTTTTTTGGAGGGAGAAATGGTTGGGTGGGTAAGGGGGGAATGGGATGGGTTGGATAGATTGAGTGGTAATATTTTTATTATTTAAATATTAAAATCTAAAATTTTATTTTAAAAAATCCCTTCTCAAATCCTTTAAATCCAAGTTATAAATTAATTAAATAAAAAAAACTCAATAACCCCAAAGAGTTAAAATTAAAATTCAAACAAATGGTAGAAAAAAAAAGTACTCGAACTTTAAGCGTGGACACCAAATCCGAATAGATATGCAATGAAATGCCCAAGTAGATCTAAATTAGTTAAATGATTTCGGTTCTAATGTGTCTATTTGTTTTTTTTCATATATTAAGGAGTATTATTATTATATCTAAAGTAGGTAGTATTAGAGGGAAGTGATGGGTCATATTGTATACTTTTTTATTAAATAAGGAAATGTATACATTTGAACCGGACACCAAAAAGAGTAATATGTATACCTTAGAAGTAATGAAATAATGGAGTAATAAATTAACAAATTTATTAAAAATAAATGAAATAGAATTATTAAAAAATAATGTTAGGGCCAATTTTGGTACTTTAAAAGCAATTAAAATAAGAATGATACTAGTATAGAGGAACGTGAGTATGACATTTAAAAGCTTAATATTTGGATGATAATAAGAATCACTGTTATAGTTATTGAGTACATTAGGATTGCTTGAAGAATGGAATCAATCGTATTTTATTTTCAATTTTTAATTAAAACATTATTTTTATAATTATTTTTTTATTATTATTAAATAATATTTTAAAGAAAAAACATAAAAATATTTTACAATCATTTTCTCTTGGAATGTACCCAATAAAATAGAGAAATCACCTTCCTTATTTTTTGGGTATCATTTTAGTACACCTTGGAATCCATAAAACAAAGACTCCCTTAATGTAAAATGTAAAAATATATGAAAAACGTAAAACGTTAATGAAAGTAATACTTTATGTTCTGATTAAATAATTATTACTCTTATTAATTTATTTAACTAATAATTAATTTTATTAATTTAATATGTAATATTCTGATTAATGTACTCATTTATGTATTTGAACATTTTTTTTTTCATTTTTATTAGAAACTAAGCAGCGAAAGTGATAATATTTCGTACTATGTAAAAGTGATAATTTTTTATCCACCTCATGTAAGTCATTACATGAGATGGTCTCACAAATTTATTCGATAATAATATTCCTTAATTCACATGCAAAAAGTAAATTATCGATGGACAGATGAAGACTCCCTCCATCCATTTAGAATTGTTCCAAATTAAGATTTACATTTTCTTTTTATCAAGTTGGACTCACACAAAACAATTAATAATTCTATGTAGAACTCACACACAACATTAATACAATTACTCACTAAGTATCAACAACTTGGTTAGTCATTTTGACTAAGGTGCGGCTGTTATGGTTAATTAATAAAATGTGTTAAAAATTATAAAAAAAAAATGGACTAAATACACACCCTATTTTATTGAATACATACCCTATTATTATTTTATTATATTATAAATTTTTAAAAAGTCTAAAATAACCTTAATCTATTAAATACACACCCCTCACTCTTCGCCGTCTCCGCCACTCCCAAGCTCTCCTATCTCTTATTTCTTCTCCCTCATCCAGCACCTTCTCAATAACACTGACATCACTATTAACTCCACCCCACCCCCACTCCCAACCCATCTTGATCGTATTCACAATGAAATTCTCGCTGCAGTATTGCTCTGAAAACACTACCATGTCAATGTGTCCTAGTTCACTCAAGCCCCAGAAGCACAAGGTACAACACCAGAAGTTCATTGTTTTGAATGTGTACATACAATAGACTAATACATTCACCATATGAATCAGGTATTCTACTCGAGATTCCGTTGTCGAAAATTATTAAACTCTCCAGCTTCTTCATGTAACACAAATTCTGAGCAATGGGCCTTCCAGATTGTTCCCAGAGACATCAATTTCTACCAAATCTGAGTTATCCAATTATTGGGTTATGCATTTAAAGCTATTATCTATGGAATTTCACTTTCTAAGAAATTATCATTGAGATGCAATGATTCCAGGGACAGGGCTATATTCTGCAAGACTATCAGGTGTTCTCCATGTGAAATCATTTTTCAAAGCATCGAATTGAAACAAAGAGATGAGATTGAAGAGGGTGTTCGGAAGTACAGCAGAGATGGTTATTGAATAGTTTGATTTGCTCTGAATTTTTCAACCCACCAATGCTTTGGGGTATTTTCCAGGGAGGTTGTTCAATGACATATCAAAATTTTTGATAGAAGTGAGATTTTCTATGGAAATAGGAATTTCTCCGACAAGATCTGATTGTGCCACCACAAAATGTTCGTGACCATATATTATTAATGACGGCCAATAAACCGTCATAAATCCATCGGGCTATCACAAAATATCAATATTTTGTACCGATGAATCGAAGGATTGTTTATGGTTTCGTTTGTTTTTTTAATGAAAAAAAGATTGTTTTATTTATTTATTTATTTATTTTGGTCGAACAAAGTTAGTTGTTAGTATAGTTAGTAGTTAGATCACAAGTCTCCATACACCTTTATTTCTCCAAGCCTCCTTATAACTCCCTCCTATTCATTCCCAAATGAAATCGAACATGAGTCTCTCACCTTAATGGAAAAAAAAAAAGGATTGTTTTATTAACACTAGCATTTCGACCCGTGCATTGCACGGGATTGTGTTTAATAAATATTTTTTTAAAAAAAATTGATACTAATTATTTAAAAGTCGAATAAAGTTATAGGATCAATTTACAAAGATGTATCATCGTAAAGATTACTGATAACTAAATTTGAAGATTGCATATTATAAATTAAATTTATTTTCTTTGAATATTTGTTTATTTTACCCTTAAGACGTTGAGTTTTGGGAACGAAGTTATTCATATGTGTTAATTTCTTTATACTCGTCTAATTTGTTTTATATCAATTTGATACAATTATGTATTTCATGTATGTTTCCATGTCCTATATGTTTATAAATGTTAAATGTAAAAGAGTTGATTGAATTTATAAAATTATAAACCAAAACTTTAAATTAATTAATTAATATTAACAAAAAAAGATTAATCTTTTGAACAATATAATAATTTATAAACAAAACACGATTATTAATGTAATGAGTCCAATTTTTATTTTTCTGTTAAATTCATCGCCGTCATGAATTCCAAACATCAATACATTATCTCTACAATACGTAAACATTATAACATCACCAATGCATATGTTATAAAACCTTTCAAACAAATCCTACGTACCCACTTCCAAAATAGTACTTGTTATTTTTATATACTATAGAAACCGTCCAGTTGCACGCTAATAGGTATAACAATGCAATTTAAAGAGATACTCTCTCTGTCCTTAAGTAAGTATACGTTTGTTTTTACATAAATTAAGAGATGAAATATTTTATAATATATTTTGCACGAAAATTAAGAGATTGTTTTAATACTATATACAAGAGGTAAATGTATTAGTGATATGTGTAAACCACATTTAGAAATATAAATTGTTGTTTGAGTCACACTCGTAAAAAAAAGAAAATGTATACCTTATATTGAGACAAATGGAGTATAATATTTATCTAATTTAATATTATTCCCTACATTTTTAAATACTTTCCTTAAAACCCTATCTTGGGAGGGGGTATAATATTTATCTAATCTAATATTAGTCCTTAACAATAAATCTCACATTTCTAAATACTACCTTAAAAATATAATTCCTGCAAAAAGCAAAATATAGTTCTTATAAATTTTCTCTGCTACATGTCATCTTTTTTCAAATAAAGTTTACAAAACTGATTTGATATTGAAACTTCATAAAATGAAGTACAGTTGATCATACAAAAATTAAATAAATAATATGGAACAACATAAATTCCAATGAAATAATTCCAAGAACAATATCACCTTGTCGTTCATTGAAATGAAAAAAATCAATACATTTTTCCACATCTTAGCCTATTACTCATAAAGGAAAATGGCTAAAGTTATATATGCAATAAACTTTTATAATATTAAAATTATATGAGCACTAATAATTAATCAACCTAATACAACTATCACTACATTTCATAAATATATCATACCCACTCCAATTATTATATTTTAATCATAAATTTAGATGATTTAAATTTACGAGGGAACAAAAATTCACGGATAAACATTGCCACAAAAAATAAAATAAAAAATAAATAAAGCTAACTAATGAGAGTGAAAATAAGCGTGTTTTAGTATCCAATTTAACACCTTTTTTATGAGAATTGTTGTTATGTATTAGCACAAGTGTCTTATATTCGATATACATGAGAAAAAGGTGCGTTTAAGTTGTTTTATTATGTTTAAGGTGGAAAAAGGATCAAAAGTGCAAAGTTGGAGAAAATATGCAGCTTGTGCAAGAATGCTGAAAAAACGCACGTTCAACTTGTATAATTTTTATGTATTAGTGTAGAGCTAAAAAATATAAGTGTGATATATTATTGGAAAGCCACATAAGAGTAGGTCGTTTTGGCGTAAGAAATACCTCAATCAAATTCCAAACGAGAAAATTATGATCAAAATGGTAACATCGCGCAAGATGTACCGAATAGAACGGTTGTACCATTTTGCATGACTTGTTACACATTCAGATATTAGAGTTTCTGTATCTTCTTTATATGTATAGAAAGTCAAGGAAGAGAAAATCATGTTAGCGTAAGAATCACTGAAATTGGAGTTTGGATGTGGAAGTTATGCGTGAAATGGTGAGACTGCGCATGCAACTTGACCTGCCATTCGACCAAGAGATCCAGTTCGACCAAGTTAAGCCAAGTCGAACGGCGAAAGTCAAGTCTAACTGGAAATTTCAACTTACAGACATCCCGCTTGACCAAGGCCTCCAGTTCGACCAAACCACTTTGGTTGAATGGGGACGCGAAATTCTGATTTCGACAGTTTTTACACCCATGTGCATGTATTTTCGTGTTTTCCAAGAAAAAGTTCATCCAAGGTCCATAAGGAGAGCTTACAAGTATAAAAGGGGATGTAGATCAAATCATTATTCATCGAATAGCAACACAATCATCCTACACCTCACAAGGGGGGATCACCCCCAACCATCATCCACATCCTTTCCTCCATCCATCCATCACTGTGAAGATTCGTCTGTGGAATCAAGATGAGAACCAAGAAGAGGATTCAAGACGGAGAAGGACGCGACGACTCTCACATCTAGGGCTTTATTCGTTTCCTAATTTATCTTGTATTTTCCAGATATATGGGTAAGATCTATCCAACCCCCATGATTGTTCTTCGCAACATCATGGTCTAGAACAGTTTTGGTAAATCTAGGGTTTTAAAGGTTTTATGAATTAATTAAACTCTCTTGTGTGTCCTCCTTACAATACTACTTGTGGATTTATTTTATATATGATTATATTTTTTTGATCCATATTCACAGTCATTTTGTGAATCTTCAATTGATATATAGAGTCTGAATATATATCTTGGTTGTAGATTGAGTGCATTCACCGCTAAATAGGATTTCATGTTATGATTCTAAGTGAGGGGACTCCGAAATTTCATTAGAACTATCATATATGAATGTTTATTAGTTGAATTGAATTCGGGTTAGTAAGTAGGATAAAGAGGGTAATTTTATAATACCTATAAAGAGAGATTATATCGGGTTAGGTTTCAGACGTGGGAAATAATTGATATAGATAGTACCTAGAAAGGGGGTGAAATTACATCTCTTGCTCCGAGATTATTCACACGTGTTACACGCATATTTACTTGTGTCTATAGAGTAGATTTGCATGGTTTAGTTATGCATTCATAGTCCACAAAATAGAGTCGGCCTGCACTTGAGAGGGAAGTTAAGTAGTAAAACTGGATTACCCTAGAGCTATCTATTCTCCTACTTGATCCACTTTCGTATTCTTCTACTGCTTGATTTATTTTATTTGTTATTTTTATTAATTGTTTAGTAGTGGATAATTCTATACCTCAAACTATTATTGCATTTCGTCTTAATTAATTTAGTAAATAATTAAATTGGTAATACATCGTCCTATGGGTTATATATTTAACTTGGTCGCTTGCTTAAGCTGTAATTGATATCTTTAATACTTGGGGATTAATTTTGCGTGTAAAGAAAATGCGCATCAAGTTTATGGCGCCATTGTCGAGGACGACAGTTATTATTGATTTTATTATTTCTTATTTGATTTAGACTTTTAATTGTTGTGACTCTCTGACGTTAAACATGAGCGCCTATTGGGGACTTGTCTCTTCCTTTTTATTACTTTATTATTTTTTTCATGTGAGTGAGGATTTATTATATTTGAGGTACTCACGCTTCAACAATTACATCTCTTTTCAAACTTAGTTTCGACTTGCATTTTTACTAAGTTTGGGGGGTGTGATGTACTTACCTCATCTTATGAGCACTAAGGGTATAATTTTTCCTTTCATCTTATTGTTTGTTTGTTAGGAGGTTGATTTTTTTGCAGCATATTAATATTTAAACTGGTGTTAGTATGTCGATTATTTACAACTTATCTAATGTTTAGTGTGTTGTGTTAGTATTTCTAGTGTGTGGTCGATTAGATAGTCAATTGAGTCTTTCTTATAGTTCTCCTATTTTATTATTGATGATCATTTGATGATGAGGTGTGCTTGAGTTTTAATGATAGAAAAAGGTAAAAGATGGGAAAGATGAGTTCTACACTGAGGCTTTGACCTGATTGAATTGAACAACTCTTGGAACACGTGCATATGTTGAAGAAAAATTAGGTGCCCTCATTTCCTTATTCTAATTTTTATGTGTGCTTTTAATTTATGAGAGAGGAAGGATTAAGATCTTGGTTTTAGTGATCCACATGAGCTTATATTTTTAAATTGTGCTTAAAATTCATATGCTTTTGAAATTGATGAAGGAAGTGTACTTGAGTTATATTGCGATATGAAGTTCTATGTGTACTTGTGGTATATTGCTTACCATGAAAAGTGCTCTGTTACTTGTCAAAAACCCATGTGAGATTTTGAGCCTTTGATCATGTTACATAATCACATGGTATTTCTTTTCTGGTGAGTATCGTTTTTGTGTGTGTATTTTAGAACTTGCCTCTTGTCTTACTTGAAATTACATATGTGTTAGATGATGGGAGATAATTTTAGACCATCTTTGAATTTATAAGTCACTTAGCCAAATAATTCTCTATCGAATGTTATTTATCCGTAGTTAACCCCGTTGAGCCTAAAACCTCATTCTTTAGCATCTTACGAGAAATAACCACTTTGAGCTTCTGAATTCTTTGAGCCTTGATTCTATGACGAGAATTAATGGCTTTTCAAAGTGTGTTGATTAAGTTTGATAACAACTTGGGAATGAATGAAATTGGTATTGAACTTTTGATTGAGCTTGAAAATGCATCTAAGAAAAATCATGGAGTTGTGCTTAAATCTAGTACTCCATGAAATCAAATACCCTAGGGTAGTAATTAAATCTAGTACCCTATAGAGGATGCCAGAGGTAGTGCCCAAAACTGGTAACTTAAAAAAAAGGAGAAGGAAAAATGAAAGGAAAATAAAATGTTGTGCTAGGAAAAAAAAGAAAAGTGAAGGAGTTGAGGAGGATGTGTGCTTAATTGAAGTGAGTAGGAAGAATGAAAGATCATGATGGAATGCGCACTTGATTGATCCGAGTTTTGAATCACTTATCCATATATTTTCTACCTTAACCAAAGAGCCAATATTACATCCAAAAGAAAAGTCATTTTTAATCTCATTGTCGAATCATACTTTTGATAGTGGAGAGTTTGAGACGTTTAGCAAGCTTATAGTTACGCATGCACTTGAATTGAATCTGAGCGTAAACACTTTAACCCATAAGTGTACATCTTTTACACTTGAGTGCGAGTGATATACTTTCCGTGAGAACATGTCAATGGAGCATTTGAAGTGGTGGTGATTGTCTTATCTTGTATGCTATGAATTGATTATTACATGTAATAAGAGTTGCATGACCTAAGTTGAGGACAATTGTATTTTGAATGAGATATTGATTGTAATCCTTATTTCTCCGCTAATTCACTACAACATAAATGACTTTACATAACAAGCGAAAAATATTATCTAATAGCTTAATTGTATTATTATAGACGATAGATAACACTTTTAGGGATGTCGTTGTTGCCCCTATTACATATTGTCTTATGTAACACTTTTTTTAATATAGTAACACTTAATAAAAATGTTACATTTACTTTAGTAACACTTCATAAATGTTACAACAAAATGTTTATGTAACACTTTTTTAAAATTAAAAAATAAAAGTGCAATTGATTGGATCAGTCTTAACAAATATTAAATATTTATTTTATTATATATTTCAAGTTTTTTATTTTACTTTTTATATAAACTTTTGTAGTTCAATATTTTAATCGTTAACATAAAATGTAAGTAAATATAATTTAAAATAATTTTTTGTGATTAATATATTTTTTTAATTTTATTAAATAATATATATTATAAAATAAAATATATTTTATGTAATGAACTATATATACTTATTTTGTATTGTATAATTACATTAAACTAATATATTCAATTTTTTTAAGAAAATTATTAAAAAATATATATGTAATTTATTTTTTAAATATGGGTAATATATATATATATATATATATATATATATATATATATATATATATATATATATATATATATATATAATTAACATTTTAATTATTATTAATCTTATAAATATGGAGTATTTAAAATACTATTTTAAAATGCTATGTAAATAATTATGTATGTTATAAGTGTTACTTAAAAATGTTAATTATGAATAAGTGTTACATTATAATATTATCTTTGCAAAAGTGTTACAGAAAATGTGTTATATATATATATATATATATATATATATATATATATATATATATATAAGTGTTATATGCATGTGTTACATATTAGAAAAGTGTTAAATTATGTGTTACTTATATAAAAAGTGTTACAAAAATGTTAAATATCATAATAATTTTAAAAGTGTTACCATTTTGTGTTAAATAAATTTAAAGTGTTACTATGAGGTGTTATTTAATGCTACTTATGATGTAGTGATTTTTTTACACTCTCTTTCTCTTTATTTTGTTGCCTCGGGATGAACAACGGGTAAGTTTGGGGGTTTGATGAGAGTGAAAATAATAGTGTTTTAGTGTCCAATTTAACACTTTTTGATGAGAATTATTGTTATATATTAGCACAAGTATCTTATATTCGATATACGTGAGAAAAGGTGCATTTGAGGTATTTTATTATATTTTAGGTGGAAAAAGGATCAAAAGTGCAAAGTTAGAGAAAATGTGCAACTTGTGCAAGAATACTGAAAAATGCACGTCCAACTTGTGTAATTTTTCTGTATTTGTGTAGAGTTAGTATGATACATGGTTGGAGCCACAGAAGAGTGGGTCGTTTCTGCGTAAGAAATACCTCAATCGGAGTCAAAACGAGAAAGTTATGATCAAAACAGTAACGTCGCGCAAGCTGTGCCGAACAGAACGCTTGTGCCACTTTAAATGACTTGTTACACATTCACATACTAGAGTTTCAGTATGTTCTTTATATGTATAGAAAGGTAAAGAAGAGAGGATCACGTTAGCAAAAGAATCACTGAAATCGGAGTTTGAATGTGGAAGTTATGCACGAAACGGTGAGACTGCGCATGCAGCTTGACCTGCCGTTCAACCAAGTTAAGCCAAGTCGAACGGCGAAAGTCAAGTCTAACTGAAAATTTCAACTTACAGACATCCCATTCGACCAAGGCCTCATGTTCGACCAAAACTAACTTGATCGAACGGTGACCCGAAATTTTGATTTCTACGGGTTTTACACCCCTGTACATGTATTTTCGTGTTTTCCAAGAAAAAGTCCATCCAAAGTCCATAATGATAGCTTATAAGTATAAAAGGGGATGTAGATCACATCATTATTCATCGAACAGCAACATAATCATCCTACACCCCACAAGGGGGGATCACCCCCCAACCATCATCCACATCCTTTCCTCCATCCATCCACCGCTATGAAGATTAGTCTGTGGAATCAAGAGGAGAACCAAGAGGAGGATTCAAGACAGAGAAGGACACGAGAACTCCCGCATCTAGGTTTTTATTCGTTTTCAAATTTATTTTGTATTTTCCAGATATATGGGTAAGATATATCCAACCTCCATGATTGTTCTTCGCAACATCATGGGCTAGAACCGTTTTGGTAGATCTAGGGTTTTGAAGGTTTTATGAATTAATTAAACTCTCTTGTGTGTCCTCTCAACACTACTTGTGGATTTATTTTATAAGATTATACTTTCTTAATCCATATTAACGGTCATTTTGTGCATCTTCAATTGATATATAGAGTCTGAATATATATATCTTGGTTGTTGATTGAGTACGTTCACCACTGAACAGGATTCCATGTTATGATTCTAAGTGAGGGGACTCCGAAGTTTCATTAGAACTATCATATATGAATGTTTATTAGTTGAATTGAATTCGGGTTAGTAAGCAGGATAAATAGGGTAATTTTATAGTATCTATAAAGGGAAATCATATCGGGTTAGGTTCCAGACGTGGGAAATAATTGATACTGATAGTACTTAGAAATGGGGAGAAATTACATCTCTTGCTCAGAGGTTATTCACACTTGTTACACGCATATTTACTTGTGTATATAGAATAGATTTGCATGGTTTAGTAATCTGTCCATAATCCACAAGGCAGAGTCTGCCTGCACTTGAGAGGGAAGTTAAGTAGTAAAACTGGATTATCCTAGAGCTACATATTCTCCTACTTGATCCACTTTCGTATTCTTCTACTGCTTTATTTATTTTATTTGTTATTTTTATTAATTGTTTAGTAGTGGATAATTATATACCTCAAACTTTTATTGCCTTTCGTCTTAATTAATTTAGTAAATAATTAAATTGGTAATACGCCGTCCTTTGGGTTCGATATTTAACTTGGTCGCTTGCTTAAGCTACAATTGATATCCTTCATACTTGGGGATTAATTTTGCATGCAAAGAAAACGCGCATCACTAACCTGTAAATCCTTTGCATACATTATGTGGGACAATTATTATAGAGTTGTTGTACAACCATCTTCAATTCTTCTTGTATTCTAATGTTGGATAGTCAGATTCCACATATTGTTCTGTACATAAGTTCTAAGTTTAACCTACACAAAAAGTAATATGATAATTACATCTATGTATAAATATGCACAAAAACTTGCATGATATTATGACATCATATGACGGGTATCAATTATCTTTTTCAGGGTAAAATTGGTCATCACTTTTCGTTTTTAGAGTATAGCTGGTTGTTATTTTTCTATTAAGAATATATACTTATTATCCATATCGCGGAATGGATTTCGTGAAACAGACTCACACGCACAATAGTTACCCTCAAATGTAGAAAACAACTTCGAGTAAATTAGTGATTTCATATAGAAATCAATAGAAAGCATGGCTAGAGAGTAATAATACTACCTTATGTAAATATCATAATTGGACATGGTAAACTTCTGAACTAATCAGTAGCAAAATTTCTATATGGAATGGAAGAAAGAAATGTGGATGGTGGGAAATCTTGCAAAGAAACATAATACAACATTATCTTGCAAGATCAAACATTTCTTTCTCATTGACTTTTTCTTTTGTTTATAAAAGTATGCACATCTCACTGGCTTTTAATGGAGAAGTTACAGTAATTCAGATAAGTAGAGTAGTACCTGATCCTTTAAAATGTAAGCCTCAGGATTTCTGGGTTGTCCAGGAGCACAAACATCGGTACTCTGTCGAAAGTATTGAAATGTTAACAAACAAACCAAATAATATCACCAAATCATTTATTAGTCAAAATTACCTTAGTATAGTTTTTCCTTGGACCTATTTTGTCTGGGCATCATGTGGAGACAGTGAGAAAGCACAATGAATGTTTTAAGAAAAATACTCAACTATTTTTTTTTACTTTTACCTACACAGTAAGGTACCATAAGATCAAGACTTTTATCAGTACATGTTTATTGAGGAAACCAAGAATCATTTTTTCCAAAAAAATATGCACATTCAGCCAAATATTAACTAAACAGATAGTCATCTCAAAGATTAATGAAAGATGAACAACTTGTATTGACATGCATGTGCAATAGCTTCCAAAAAGCCTTCTGCAGTGACTTTGTTGTTCAATGATATCTGAAATACTGTATTATGGAGTGAAATCAGAACTCATAAGACAAAATCACCTCAAAAATCATAGTTTAATTGTAGACAAAAATACCAAGCTTGAGCTATTAAAGGACACCCTCAAATCTTGAAGCAAGGTTTAATGGGAATAATAAAGTGTAATTTCATATTTTATATATAAGCTTTGTTATTTGTATCTTGGTACCATGTGCTCATAGACAATGTGGGGCTCAGAGCATAACAATTAATAAATAAAACAATTTCATGTGTAGTGGAAGCTTTATATCAAATTTTTACATTAAAACATGATAGTTTTAGGCCATCATTGTCACTTAATCTTCCATTCATGGAAGAAAATTTAGAAGGGAGAAAGCTTATTAAATTAAAAAATATCTCCGTAAAAACTGTGGTAATTAATTGGACTCAATAAATGAAATATGGCAAAAATAAGAACAAAAATCATTCTTACTATAAGATGGTAAAGAATAAACCCGAATAGGGTAAGATCTTATCCAGATTGATGGCGGTCTGTAACGGATTTGACAACTTCTCCTACGTTGTGCTTCATCACTGTTGAGAGTGGAATTTCACGTGTTTTATGTCTCACATTACACCGTTTTTGATAGAATGTGGCCATAATTTTGTGTAGAATGACGTAGTTTTCATATCTTGCATACTTAAGATGATACTAAGGTGTTTTGTTGAGTTTTGAAGGGTAAAACATGATCAAAAGTTCAAAGTTGGAATGAAGAGTGAAAGTGTGAAGGAATGCTGAAAAACACACGTCCGTATTGCATAATTTTAATGTATTAGTGTAGAAGTTCAAATTGATTATATGATATATGGTTGGAAAGCCACGAAAGAGAGGATCGGTTTGGCACAAAAATACTCAAATCGGAGTCCGTGTGAGGAAGTTATGCTCGAAACGGTGAGATCGCGCAGCACAGTCTCTGCAGCTCGGGAAGCAGCTCGGCTCGAGCTGGACCCACCGTGGTCAACTTTTTGGACGAGCTGGGGTTCTACGGAACCTTTTTGATGTCAGCTTTTCATCCATATATGGCTCGGCACCAACACTGCATGCACATACGCAGCTCGGCTCGAGTTGAGTGCCGAGCGGCCCAATCCCGAGCGTGGCCTGTTCGATACAAAATTGTATTTACACCCTTTAAATTGTGTTTTGGCTCAGAAATCGTCGAAAAACAGCCCTACATCAGTCCAAGACATAATAGGGGAGATCAACACATAATTGGAGAGAACCCATCCACAATCCATCGATTTCTTACACCAAAAACACACCATATACAACACCACCCAACAGTCACAACCCAAATGCAAATTCTCACTGTAAGAAAGACAAACTTCAACAGGGAATATACATAAGAAAATTCAGTAGTAGAATTAAGATTATGAAAAGGTAAAGCTTAGATTCAAAACATGCCATTATAATCAAAATAGGACATCTTTTGACCCAAAGATATAATGTTCATCATCGCATAGATCCAAAAACTTCTCTTATTACCTGACATACTAAAACCACATTCTCGAGATAATCAAATTGCAGTTCCTATTCTTACCATTGTGTTTTCCTTTTTCCTTCCAGGACTACCAAGTTTACCTGCAAAAATTAAACACTTAAAGCACACCAGAAAAAAAAAATCAAGCCATTAAGATGATGAAGTGATATGACGAAGAGAGTCCTTAACATATACAACACCACCCAACATTCACAACCCAAATGCAAATTCTCATTGTAATAAGATAAACTTCGACAGGGAATATACATAAGAAGATTAAGTAGTAGAATTAAGATTATGAAAAGGTAAACTTCGACAGGGAATATACATAAGAAGATTCAGTAGTAGAATTAAGATTATGAAAAGGTAAAGCTTAGATTCAAAACATGCCATTATGTCCAATATAATTCTACATTTAGCATTTCCCCAATGCAAAACACGTATATACCCGTAAAAGAACTCTAGTATTTAAGACATAACAATGATCAATGCATACTAAAAACTAATTTAAATAAAATTCAGTAATCAAAATCTCAAGCAAATTCTTTTTATTCCACAATAACAGAATCATTAATCCATTGAATAAGTACCTTATTAGAACTTACTCAAAGATGGAGCCATTACATTTAGTTGGAGTCATTGACCCATTCGAACTGGATAAATTGGAGTCACAGACCTTAGATTTGAGGTATCCGCCAAAAGTTAGACCAATAAGGATTCTGTTCAGCAAAAGAACCAAAAACTCGAACTTTCTCAAGATATATGTATTGCATTTTGTCTACCACATTTCTCATTAGAGCATAAATATGAATTTGTTTTAGCAGTCATTACAAAGTACAAACCCAAAAACACATCAGATACTGACCTCAAAAACTCATGGGCATATTTCTCTCTTCTAATTAGTTGTATTTGAAACAATACTCCAACAGGAGATAAAGGAGAACATGTTCCTTATCCCTTACGTATAAGATGTTCAAATTTGCATATGAAGTATAGATCTAGCTTTCAATCTAAATTATGGAAATGAAAGTTAAAATAAGAAATAAAGCTTTCAAGATCCACACAATAAACATCCAGAGTGAATCATAAAGTGGTACTTTCATGTTTTTGAATGCAACCCTTGGAGAAGGTGTGAAGTAATTGGTCAAGTAGAAGTCAAACATTGTAGCACAACATTTCAATATGGTTTCAACCATTAGAAATCAGAACATCAATAACATGAATACAAAGATTACAGCATGCATTATTTCAATTTCAAAAGTTCCAGAATTCGAAACTTAACTTTGAAAGGCCATAAACCTATGAATACTTTGAAGCTGATGGTAAAAAATATATGGTTGGAAAGATAATTGAGTTGGCTTTCCAATGCAATAAACGGTGCATGAATAAGAGTATTGTAGAGAAACCTATGGCAAAAATACCAAACTGTGGCAGATTCATTGAATTTGTCCTATAACATTAAGAATGTTTTGAGAATCAAGTATCTAAAGCGTAAAGAACCCAATTTAATTTTCATGACTAAGGATTCTCCAAATTGAAGATTTATGTTGTAGTAGTTGTGTTGTGCTTTCACATAGGATTTCACTTAAATGAACACAAATATAATGATTGCATTCTTTCACAGCCATGAACATTATTTTGATGTCAAGATTTGCAGCTAATGCTAATTAGAAACGTTCATCTGAAAATACAAAATAATTTTCCTACGAAAGCATGCAATGCCTCTACAACATGCTCTCGAACATCCAATATTGCATCCCACAAAGCAATCCATATAGCATCATAAACTTAGAAACATGCATATTGAAAACTGTTGAATAAATAAATATTGTAGCAACCTATCAGAATTGTATAGAATGAGAAATGGATTTTAATTGTTCAAGAAATATTAAAAACTGTTGAATAAAAAATCCCATTCTATGGATTTTTGAAGAGATGATTTGAGAAAAAGATTTCAATTGCTGCATACTGTATGCATTTTAGTTATAAATAACACATTAAGGTCGTGTGTGTGTGATAAGAAGCAGAAAGGGTCCATATCTAACAAGCATCAAGCAGCAGATCAATGATAGTATTTAATCGATGAACAATTATTAGCATAGTGCGCGAATTGAACTCTTCAAGAATAGTCTTTTCGATAAGAGCATCAATTCTAACGATGGCGGTAGATGAGGGTAAAGCGGCGCCACAATGGCAGTAGCTGGAGAATCAAAATCTCATCATCCACTGCCAATGGAATTTGAAAAAGAAATAGTTCATCAACCTGACCTATCCTTTGATCACGAACTTTCATCCTCTGTGCTAAATTCCCAAACATAAAAGGAAGACGATGAAGTTGAAGAAGCAACAATCCGAGGTCCAAGACGTTAGAATTTACTGAAATTTCTCATGTGATTGGGAAAGGAAAAAGACACAAAAGGTAAAACACGATGACGCATTAGAGGTTCCAAAGAAGGGGATTGAGAGGAAGAACATGAGAGAAAGAAAGTGAAGGTTTCCATTGACAACCAATCACAGCCTCGCGATTCCATAGAGGAAGAAGATGATAAATTCAGGGAGAAGAGAAACTTGCAATGAAATGGAAATTTGAAATCCAATTCTTTAGAGGAAGTTGAAACATGAGAGAGGGTTGATTCTAGGGTTCATATGTATCGGGATGATTTTCATCAGAAAGTTGAAAAAGGGAGAGAGTTTTGATATGAGAGGATTAATTCAGCGATCGAGTTTTTGATATATGAGAATTGATTAGGACAGTAGTCCTTGCCAAGGTCACAAAACATTACCTTACAAATACAGAGCGGAAAAACACAAAGTACCCATTAGGTGCTTTTATATATCCTAATCCTAATATATTAAAAGTACCTAGCATATGTAAAATATTTTTTTCCATTTCACTAATTACTTCACTATCCTAATTAATTATTTTAGTATATTATTATTATTATTTTAATAAATCAATCTATTCAACTTCTAAACCTATTGAACTTCCTCTCATATTAGTCACCGACTTACACAGAAGGAGTCGCCTCTAAATCCTTTCCAATCCAAATCCATCCAAAATCCTGAAGCGCCTTCTCTGCCCTCCCACCATCCTCCATCCTACGAATGGCTAGATGAAGGGGCATCGTCACTGAGATCATATACGACTTTGGCCGTGGTCGTCGCTCGCTGACGTAGTCTTCGGTCACCCCTCCTGATTCTAGCACCAGAAGAGCTCTTCGTCGCCGTTGAGAGTACGTGGGTAGTTTGATTGGTAAAGCATTGATTTTTTAACTTGATTTGGGAAATAACATTTCAGGAGAGGTCGATATGATGAGACTTGGTGGAGGGATCGATGGTGTAGGAGAGAGGAGGCGGCAGTGGATGAGTTGGTGGTGGGGACCTAGAGCACGATTCAGCGCCTTCTTCGTCATAAGTATTTCTAATTTCTATTTCTCTCTCAATATGATCTTTCAAATGGTTGGAAGTAAATATAGTTGGAATTCGGGATTCAATTCTTTATCTTTAAATGAACTTATCATTCACCATTATTATAGTATTATCTTTAAGCTTCCTATTTCTATTATTACTCTTGCAGTGTTTGATATGGTACTTTATTTTTCGCTCCAAAAAGGTTTTGGGCATCATCCTATTGGCTTGTTCCTTGCAGGCTGGTGATATTTTGATTAATACATACGGTGGATTCAAACTGGGGGAATTTTTGTGTTTCTACCTACTTGGTTGATGCTGTGATAGGCAGAGAATGAGGAATACATTTGTAATACTCCTCGATGATTTGGTTTGAAATCTAGCATGGTTATCCACCATCGTTTATTAACTCCTATTAATCCGAGATTTGTAGGATTCATCACTAATTAGTAGTATATGCATATATGATCGGTGTGAAATTCACCTAGGTTTTAAGTGAATTTTTGTGGCTTTAATTCAATAATTGAGAATGATTTTAATGAAAATACTATTAATTGCTTGATTATTTGGAGAAAGGTATTTTTATTTATTTTTGCAGAAAAATGGGTAATTTGATAAAAATGAATTCTACAAGTGAAGAGGAAGATGTAGGAGAAAATGGAGCTCGATTTGGAGTTGAAACGAGTAAGAACGGGCCAAAGGAAATTTTATTATAAATCTCATTTTTTATCTCATGAGCTAAATTATCTCACATTGATTACTTACCACAAATTCTTCTCACTCTACCGTTAGATGAACCCACTTGTCCCATATTGGAAACTCACTCAAATTTCTCTCATCCTTAATACTATAAATATCCTCTTCCATGAAAGTCACCATTGAACAATTCTTTACCCATTTAAATTCCATTAAATTGAATCATTTCCAAGATTCAATAGTTGAGAGGGCTTTTAAGTAAAACCTCAATAGTTGAGATCTCTCCCCCTTTTGGGACGAGGGATCCGTAGTTTTAAATATTTTTCTAGATTAGGATTTTATTTGCTTTCCAAGAAAGTGGGGACACCAAGGAAAGGATGTGCTTTGTGGATGTAAAAACTTCATTCGGTGAAATCTAATTCTACTTATTATCTTTTTATTTTTTATGTTTTGGATGTTTAAGTGATGTTTAGATTATGGATTAATTTGTGATATTATTTAAATTGTGATCCCGAATTTTATTAGTTTCATTTATGGATGCTTAATTGCTTAATCTATATGTTTGATTTGTGTGGTTAATTATCTAGTATATGTGGTTAGAACGAGAGTTCAATTATGTGTCTTAGGAATTAATTCAATCATTTCATCATGTGGGTTATGTTGATTAATATGGAAAGAGTTGGAGTCGGCCTCTCATGTTTATAATTACGTAAATGGACACTAGAGAGGTTAGATCGAGAGGTCAATTAATCTAGTGACGAGAACCCAACTTTAGTGAATTCATAGTACCTAGAAAGGGAATATTACCTATGATTTAGTACATTTTAGGGAATTCGTACGTGTAATTAGTACCTATTGGAGGTGTTCACTTTTGTCTCGATCTTATATATTATTTTGGGGTCTTTGTAAGGGTCTACATCCTCTTCATCTCGAGAGGGAGTTTAGGTGGAATTTGTGATCGCTCTTACTATGATAGCTTAAATTGGGAGGCAATTACATGTGTTACATAATTGATCCATTTGAATTACATCATGAAGATTCCTTTGCATTGAAAATTCCAAAAATATTGTAATTAGTTTCTTTTCATGTTTTTATTATCTTCTCCTATCGATCATCCCTAACTAATACGAGACTATAACTTGAAGGTCATAAATCTTAAATTCCTGTTGTTCGATAAATTCTTTAATTGGTTATCCGACTATATTACGACCAATCAATATACCCATATTTGAATACCTGAAATTTGTAATATAATTGCTATTTTATTTTGACATCAATATCATTTAATTTTTCTCTAAATGATGAGAGGTGATTATCTTGTGTGGGATAGCACCAAAGGAGCAATTGCATAGTTATGACTTCAAATATGTCCATCTCTTATCACAACCCCGTTATTTTTTGCTATTGTATATCTTGATCATTTTCGAATTAACAATTTTGGCTGAGTTAATATTTAGTCATTTGGCATAACTATTTTGGAGCTTGCGCATGGCCAATGTATGTTCTTTTCGGTATAGTGATATGCTTTCTTACTTTACACAAACTCTTTTATATATAGTAATTAAAAATCCAAGGATGCATGCGATACATTTTTCTGTTTTAGGTACTGCTAATGACTTTGCAAAAGGATTGTGATCAGTAAATAACAACTCATCCCCTCCCTATTATATTTAATCATATGTATTGCTAGGAAGTTTAAATTATAAAGGGACACGAATTTAAATTTGTGTGTCCGAGCGCACAAGAGACTCACTCTTAAATGTATCATTTTATTTATTCAGGATTTTTATTTATTATGGTAAGAGATCATGTATATGGGGTTGATAATAGTACTCTTATTATATTTCCTGAAGGAACTATTATTTTAGTTCATTTGCTGATTTATGTCATATATTCGATAAGAATGTACTCCCTTCGCCCGCCCGAAAAGTTCACATTTTGCCATTTTGGGGGTCCACACCAAAGATCCATATTTTCCTTTTTAAACACATGGGACCACACATATCACTAATACAATAAATTTATGGGACTCATACACCCCACTAATACAACTACCAACTACACCTTAAATAATAATACTCCTTAATCCACGTGCAAAAAGCAAATGTTCATCTTTGTGGCGGACAGATGGAGTATTAATTTCCTTTGCTTTGAATAAAAATAAAAAATGCTTATGGATTTTGTGAAATCACATTAATATTTAAATATTTAAATCTAAATTTTTATATTACAAAATAAACATTAATAAAAGAAATTTTAAATTAACAAAAACTGAAATTCATAAGTTGGATTTTTTTTATTATTGTTAAGAATGTAGTAATGTTCTTTGCTTTAAATAAAAAAAAACTTATGACTTTGTGAAATTACACTAATATATTTCATTATTTAAATTTAACTTTTTATATTAAAAATATAACAATAATAAAATAAATTAATAAAATAAAACTTGCCGGCAACGTGGAATGCACATCTTAAATATCTAGTGTATATATAGACATAGATGCTTTCTTATAATTTATTTAATCTATATTAATCAACAATTCAAAAATTATAAGAATTTCTATTCATTTTTCAAATTAAAACACTATTTTAAATATGTGCTGCTTTATTTTAAGCTAAATAAATATCAAAATTCACATTTTAAGCTAAATATCAAAATTCATATAGTAAACGAACGCAACAAACTTCGACATACAAATATACCAACAACGTTTTTTTTTTTAGATAATAATATTCCAAATCATCATAAAATACAATATTTTGTTTAAAAAGAATACTCGAATTACAAAAGACTACAAAAGAAGTATGTTATCAATACCAACAAGAAAAGATGGAGACCATGGAATAAGAATTTGGAGTAACAATCAGGTAATGATGGATCCATTTCCATAACTCGAATTATATGCGACCAACCAAACTCCCTTTCACTCTCTCCACAACACTTCCTATTTCCTCAGTCACCCTCAAATCCGCACCGTTCCTCATCACCGGCGGAAAGAATAGCCAGAAACTCGTCACCACCACAAACCCCACCGCCGCCGGCCACGGCAGCCGCCACTTCATACCCGACTCCACCGCCACACCAACGCCCTGAACCACGAAGAACATCGTCATCTCCCACGACGGAGGAACGCGATTCACATACCAGAACAAAAGCTCGTGCATAAGCCCGGAGACGACAAACGCCGCCACCACCCCCACCGTCGCCGCCCTTTCCCCTCCCATCACCGCCGCCGCCGCCGATCTGACCGGCCTGTACACAGTCTGCCGCAGTATACGGCTAACCGTCAAATTCCACCGCCTTCCCCAAAATTCCCTGAGCGAGGTCGACAAATAGGGCTCGTCGGAGGGCCGGTCCAGGCGGAGCCCTAGCAGCGCCCCCATTAACAAACTCGACGAATCGACCAGAATTTCGATCATCAGAAAAATCAAACAGCAGTAGGTAATCATGATTAGGAAGGGGTGGATCTGGTACTTGTAAGCTTGCAGTAGCGAGACGAGCAGAGCAGAAATGGGGATCTCTGTTGGGAGAGAGAGGGGGAGTTTTTTGGGGGGTGTAGGGGCGGCGGCGGAGGGGCGGAAGGAGAAGGGAAGAGCGGCCAGAGCGATGAAAGCGGGTAGGGATTTGGAGACGATGGGGCCCCGATCGAAGGCGAAGAGGAGGAGCTTGAAATTGGAGAGCCAGGTGATGAAGAAGGCGGTGACGGCGGTGAAGAAGGCGGAGGCGGTGAGGAGGGGGAGGAGGGTGAATATGCAGAAAATGGGGAGCAGAGAGATGAGCCTCCATATTCCGGAGGGGAGATTTGCAGAGAAGAGACGACAGTAGCAGAGAGATGCGATTACAGTGGACCACACAAGAGTAAGATTCTTGATTTCAGCCTCCATCTCTATCATCGGAACTCAACTGTAGCTCGAATAATTAGTCATGGGAAGATCTGATGCGATTCCGGTGACGGAAGAAGAGAAATCGGGACACACAGTGAGCGTGAGAGAGAAGAGATGGAGTATTAGTGGAGTACTATTTCAACATTCGCCGACACTCTAAACGTGGATTCTGAGCCTCTAAACTCTAAACTAGACAGTCAAACTCACTAATCCAAAGTCAAAACACGGCTTAGCGTTTTAGCAACTAGAGTACAACTAATTTTAATTTCTCCTTTTAATATTATTTTAAATTTTTTAATATTCCTTCGTCCCGGCGTAAGATGGTCATTTGTTTTTTTGCACGTTGATTAAAGAATATTATTATTTAATGTGTAGTGAGTAGTTGTATTATTGGGAGTGTGTGTCTCATATTTTAATTGTATTAGAGGGGGTGGAGTGTATGGGTCTTATGTGTATAAAAAATAAAAGGGGACTCTTTGGATGGGACGACCAAAATGTAAAAATAACCCTCATAGCCTGGGACGTAGGGAGTATACGTTAAAAAAACTTAGGCTATCCCATCCAGAACAACCCAATCCAATAATATCACATTCATTTCTCTCTCATCCACATATACAACCCAACTCAACCTCAATTTTTTCATTTCATCAACAACCCAACTCAACCTACCTTATAATAAAATATTCATTACTCTCTCATCTATATATACATAATTATTATTAAATTATATATTATTATTATATTATTTTAAATAATTATATTTAAAATTAAAATAATCTTATATATTTAATTCCGTAATTATAAGGAATTTTTTTTAAAACACAAAAAAATAACATAAAACACAATAACAAAATTAAAATTACAATAATTATATAAAAATTACATAATTGAGGTACAAAAATGAAAAAAAATGCATTAAATATAAATCATAAAAATAAAAGATACAAATTATATAATCAACTGTCATTACCAAATTTTTGTCATATATGCTCAATCAAGTCATTTTTAAGAGCATTATGAGCTTCTCTATTGCGAAGTTGGTCCCTATTAGTCATATAAGTGGACAAGCTTGCAATGCGTCTAGTGGAGTATGACAAATCGTGATCATCTTCTTCATGTACTCCCCTTCTTCTTCCTTGTCAGTTTATAGGCCTATCCGTAATAAATTCGGTGGGATCATAATAGTTTTAATATGTATCCCCCTCATCCTCTACAATCATATTGTGCATGATGATACAAGCCATCATAATTTTACTCATCTCCAGTTTATCCCAAACAAGACATGGACGTCTAAGAAATGTAAAACAAGCTTGTAGAACTCTAAATGCGCGCTCTACATCTTTTCTCACAGCCTCTTGGTGTTGAGCAAACAACTTATGCTTTTGGAGTTGTGGAGCAGAAATTGAATTAACAAATACAGCCCATGAAGGATATATGTCATCAGTAAGATAATATGCTTTATTATATTCGTGATCATTCACAACATAATTTATGTTTGGTGCTCGACCTTCCAGCATATCATTAAAAACCGGAGAACGATGGAGTACATTAATATCATTACACGTACCTGGTGTTCCAAAGAATGTATGTCATATCAATAAGTCATATGATGCAACATCTTCTTAAATAATTGTTGGCCTCCCACTTTTTCCAGCATATTGTCCGGCTCATGCAGTAGGACAATTTTTACATTCCCAATGCATGCAATCAATACTGCCTATCATGCTCGGGAATCCACCAAGTTCACGTTCTCTTTCAATATATCTTCGTCAAGTTCTAGGAGTGTGATTTTTCACAATCATATTAGGATTGTTTCAGATCACATCCTCAATCATCTTATCAATTTGATAATTGCTTTCAACAACTCGATTTTCCCATTCATCAAATTCTGGAAAATTGATGGAACCAGAACTTGAATCTGAATCAATAAATGAATTTTCATTTAAAGACATTTTTTGCATTTGAGGAAAAAAAGTTGTGTGTAATTTATGAATAATTTCAACAAGTATATATAGAGAAATAATTCAAGGTTAGCATGTGAAAGTCATCTTAAAGTAATGTACATTTCATGAGATTGGATTATTTGGATCCATGAGAAAAGATTAAAAAAAAAAAAAAAAAAAAAAACCTCACAAAAAGAAGAAGAAGATATAATTGAAGATGGAGAGAAAAAAGTATTTTCGTTTTGTGTCTAAAGCATATCAATATTGTAGTCTATTTATAGAGAAAAAAATTACGAATTTTGATTATTTTTATTTTTTATTTTTACATAATTTAAATGTTAGATAATGAAAATCTAAATTCTATCCTAAAAAATAAAAATCCATCAATGAATGTTTGACAAGTGTCAACATTTGGATTGAATGGATTTGGGTTGGCGCACATTTCATGGAGGTTGTGTCAGGATGGAAACACCAACCGGTTGCTGAGTCATTGCAGATTTTTCCTTTTTTTTTTTGGCAGGTAGTGCGCAACTCATGGTGAGTGTCACCAATGGGGATAGTCTAAGAGTACCCTCATCCACAACCCACAACAACCCAACCAAATAATATAATATTCATTTCTCTCTCATCCACATATACAACCTACAACCCAACCCAACCTCAATTTTTTCATACTCCATCAACAACCCAACTCAACCTACCTTTATAATAAAATATTCATTTCTCTCTCATCTATATATACAAAATTATTATTAAATTATATATTAATATTATTATATTATTTTGAATAATTATATTTAAAATTAAAATAATCTTATATTTTAAATATATTTAATTCCGTAATTATAGGAAAAAAAATTTTGAAAACACATAAAAAAATAACATAAAACACAATAACAAAATTAAAATTACAATAATTATATAAAAATTAATAATTGAGGTACATAAATGAAAAAAATGCATTAAATATAAATTCTTCTTCCTTGTCGATTTATAGGCCTATTCGTAATAAACTCGGTGGGATCATAATGGTTTTAATATGTATCTCGCTCATCCTCTACAATCATATTGTGCATGATGATACAAGCTATCATAATTTTACTCATCTGCAGTTTATCCCAAACAAGACATGGACGTCTAAGTAATGCAAAACGAGCTTGTAGAACTCCAAATACGCGCTCTACATCTTTTCTCACAGCCTCTTGGTTTTGAGCAAACAACTTAAGCTTTTGGAGTTGTGGAGCAGAAATTGACTTAACAAATACAGTCCATGAAGGATATATGCCATCAGTAAAATAATACGCTCTATCATATTCGTGACCATTCACAACATAATTTATGTTTGGTGCTCGACCTTCCAGCACATCATTAAAAACTGGAGAACGATGGAGTACATTAATATCATTGTACGTACACGGTGTTCTAAAGAATGCATGTCATATCAATAAGTCATATCATGCAACAGCTTCTAAAATGATTGTTGGCTTCCTACTTCTTCCAGCATATTGATCGGCTCATGCAGTAGGACAATTTTTCCATTCTCAATGCATGCAATCAATACTGCCTATCATGCTCGGGAACCCACGTTGTTCCCCGACATAGAGTAATCTAGTCAAATCTTGTTCACTAGGCCTTCTAAGATTCTCATTGTCAAAACAAGAAATGACACCATCAACAAATTTTATGAGAGCATCTCTTGTCACAGTTTCACTCATTCGCAAGTATTCATCAACAGAATCAGTTAATATGCCATATGACAACACCCTCATAGCTCCAGTACATTTCTGTAATGCTGAAATCTCTTGTCTTCCTATGGCATCATGTCGTCGTTGGAAATACTCATCATTGGAAGCAACAGCCCCCACTATACGCAGAAACAATAATTTTTGCATGCGAAACCTGCGTCGAAAAATCTCAGGAGGATATGTTGGTTTGTCGACAAAACAGTCATTCATCAAAGGCTCCTCACCAAGTTCACGTTCTCTTTCAATATATCTTCGTCTAGCTCTAGGAGTGTGATTTTCCACATTCATATTAGGATTGTTTAAGATCACATCATCAATCATCTTATCAATTTGATGATTGCTTTCAACAACTCGATTTTTTCATTCATCAAATTCTAGAAAATTGATGAAACCAGAACTTGAATCTGAATCAACAAATGAATTTTCATTGAAAGACATTTTTTGCATTTGAGGAAAAAAAGTTGTGTGTAATTTATGAACAATTTCAACAAGTATATATAGAGAAATAATTCAAGGATAGCATGTGAAAGCCATCTTAAAGTAATGTACATTTCATGAGATTTGGATTGTTTGGATCCATGAGAAATGATTAAAAAAAACCTCAAAAAAAGAAGAAGAAGATATAATTGGATATGGAGAGAAAAGAGTGTTTTCATTTTGTGTCTAAAGCATATCAATATTGTAGTCTATTTATAGAGAGAAAAAAATTACGAATTTTGATTATTTTTATTTTTTTTACATAATTTAAATGTTAGATAATGAAAATTTAAATTCTATCCTAAAAAATAAAAATCCACCAATGAATGCTTGACAAGTGTCAACATTTGGATTGAATGGATTTTGGTTGGCGCACATTTCATGGAGGTTGTGTCAGGATGGAAACACCAACTGATTGCTGAGTCATTACAGATTTTCTATTTTTTTGTGTTTTGACAGGTAATGCGCGACCGATGGTGAGTGTCACCAATGGGGATAGTCTTAAAAGAGTATACGCTAACAGTAAAATATTTTCATGAAATATAATTATACTTTTAGAATTACTAACTTATATGGATAGGGTATATTCTAAACAACAATAAATTTTGATTTAATGAATTTTTTCGACATGAACCTACAAACCCTATTAATCTCTGGCTTTGTACAATATATCATCTCTTATTAATTAATATTTTTCTATCTTTTTTCATCGCTTCGGTCATTTCTAATAGTAATGACTCTCAGTTCTATAGGCAGATTCGATTAACTTGCAGATTAATAGGTTTGAGCTAAAAATATCTAATTTTAAATGAGTTGCAAAATTGAAGTCCTAATCTTCTTTTTCAAGGTTAATCGTGCCGGCCTTCAAGGGCTTTAGGCTTTTTAACAACTCTAACCGCAGGAATTAATAGAGGGGGACTACATATTAATTACTTTCTCCGTTCCATAATAATTGTTACATATTTTCAATTTGGACGTTTATTCTTATAGTTACATTAACTATTTTTGGTGTATGAAACTCACACAAAACAAATTAATATATTTTCGTAGAGCTCACACACAACACTAATACAGCTACCGATCTGTCAGCTTACTATACATTAAAATACTATTTCCTTAATTTCGCGCATAAAGCTAGTGTTGGCATTGAAACGGGACGGAGTGAGTAATTAGGAGGAGGATCACAGATCCTACCTAAAATATGGTAAAATTGGTCCCACTTTAGAATATTATATTCTCAACTCATTACACATTAAATTATTATACCGTTAATTTATATGAAAAAAAAAATCATCAATTCAAGGATTGAGGGATTAGTATTTGTAATTAGATACATAAAAATTTATAAAACAAAATGAGGCAGTCTCAACACGAAACTTTCATGTTTTTTGGATTTCATATTTAGAAATAAAAATTAGAAAATTGATCCTGCGTCCCGGAGACACGCCGTGTCCCCATGTGAACACAACTCTCCCCCTCTATATTCTATTTAAACATATGTATTGATAGGGGGTTTAAATTGCAAAGGAACACGGAAATTGCAAAGGGACACAATATTCCCGAGACACAAGAGCCTCACTCTTTCTTTTAACCATTCAATTTTCTCTACCAAAGTTTCGTAAAAGGCTATAACTTGTAAGTAGGGTTATAAACGAAACGAATTGAATACTAAGGTATTTGAATGGTATTTGATTAAATATTCGAATATTCGTATTCGATAATTAATCAAATTCGAAATCGAATTCGTATTCGATTCGAAAGTAATAAACGAACTATTCAAATATATTCGAGTATTTGAATTTGAACATTCGAAATTGAATATCTGAATTCGATTTGATTTGAAATTGTAAATTTATTTTTTTTAATAATATAATATAATATTTTTTAATTTCTTGTACTATTAATAAATTTAAGAAGAAAATACTCACTAAATACATATATCTACCATTAAATTATTAAAAATTATAATTAAATAATTCACATGATATAAAAAAAATATTTTCCTCTTTATTTTAAAAAAGTAGTAATAAATTAGATAATATATATTTATAAAATAAAATATTATATTTAATATATATATATATATATATATATATAATTATTTAATATTAATATATATTATATATCATTATTCGAATATATTCGTGAATATTCGAATTCAATATCTTACTAATCATATTCAATTCGAATATTTTTCGAACTAAAATAATTATTCGAATTCGCATTCGAATACTGATATTCGAATTCGAATACCGAATCGAATTCGAATTATTTGATTCATTTACAAGTAATTCGCATTCGAATTCGAATACTGATATTCGAATTCGAATACCAAATTGAATTCGAATTATTTGATTCATTTACAACTCTACTTGTAGGTAGTCCTATAACTGAGCCAGCATTGGCATTTGGCTTTTCGCCCTTTGTGTGTACAAGGCTTCACAAGCTAACACATGGATAACTTTTCTAGTTAATTTAAGAGAATTAATTAACATTTTTGAAGTAATATTTTTAATCTCACTCACATCACATTAAATCAGTAAAAATAAAATTCAAACGAAATTTAATTTTTGTTATATTTTAAATTTTGAATAATTTTTTATTTTAATACTAAAACATACTAAGTATTTCGTTTATGAATTGTGTCAATAGAAATAGACATAGAATATATAAAATTATCATTTTTTCTTTTAAAAAAAAACTAAATTATGCATATGTTAATATTATTAAGAAAACTATATTAACGTTATTTTACTCCATTTAAACAAAGCTTATGTTTCAATACCTTGTAATTATTGACTGGAAAATCCACTCAAATAACAATAGCTAAGTAGATCACCAAGTTCATCTAGCTAGCACTAATACTTCAGCAAATCAAACACAAACCTTTACAGTAGTAGTAAGCGTATAAGAGAAATCTAATCATTAAGCCAACCTGACGAGTTTTTCGGAGAATACGAGCGGTTGTAAGGAGCTGGAGCAAAACCTAAAGGGCCTTGACTTCCTGTCTGTGCAGGATGATAATGACCAGGTACCACATTGCTCGCCATACCATGATCCGCCTCATCCAAACGAGAAGCATACCGCTGCATTGCAGTCGTACCCATTGTCTCCATATGTGGAGATGGAAACCGAGGGCCGGAGAAGGAGGGGAAGGCTGTTCTTTGATTCCAAGGATTAGGTTCAGCAAAACTAATAGCTCTTCCATCATGATGGCCCATCCTTGGATCGGCAGAGGCCTCAAAAACATAATCAGGGGCGGGGCTCGGGACATACATCTGTCTGCTGGGCATAACTGGATCAGATACGTCACCTTTTGAGCTGTACTTCCTCACCAAATCATCTATTTCATGAGCCTCATCATATTCATCCATTTGGTGACTCCCGCTATATCCAGTATCCAAGAATGGTTCATGCGTTGAGTCGTCCACTTGGAGATCCTCATTATGTCTAGTGTCAATGTATGGCAGATGCGTAGATCTGTTCCTTCGACTGTGCTGCTGATAATCGCTCCTTTCAGAATGAACTTGTGATCGAGTTTCATGAAATTCAGGCAAATAATTTTCCAAGTGATCGGGCATGTTTGGCAAGTGATGGTGGGACACTGGTTGTTTGCTAGAGGGCTTGTCCTCCATTAATCCTCTTTTCCACTTTCCTTTCCCACGAAAAACAGAATTATCCTCCGGAAATCGCCTTTTATTCTTTCCTTTCACACCAAAATTCTTGGACTTCGACCCTGAGTCATCCTTAGCTTGTGTACGATTTTTAACCCCTACACTGCCATTGAGATCCTGTGGCAAACCTTTACCATTATGGCTTGAACTTGTAGCCGCCTTGTCCTTTTTACCCTCCTCACTGCCATTGACATCCCGGGGCAAACCTTTGTTATTGAGGCTTTTACCTGTAGACACCTTGTCCTTTTGTTCCGAATTTTCGGGATTACCTATATGCAAATATTCGCCATGTTTAACAGAGGATTTATCAGCATCGTGACATTGCTGTGCAGAATCCGGTACAGGCATCTCACTGTGACTTCCATCCAGTCTACAGTTCTTCAGAGTGCAGGACGAGTGGCCGTGCTTTGCAGCGATAGCCCTGTATTTAGGCGCCCAATCTTGACTGCTCCAGAGATACAGTATTGGTGCACTCACATTCCAATCATCAATCTGTTTGTCATTCACGTCGATAGATCCCGGTAGATAGAAGGACTGAGACATAACAAGTAGAAACACATGTAAACCACCCAAAAAAATAAAAAAGACCTCAGTCCAAAGGAAGGGTCATGGGAAATGAACACCAACATACCTTGCCGGCGAGCATCTGATCATCCTCCCAAATCAAATCATAAGGAGGCTCCATGAAATCTAATCTGATTCATAGAATACATATGAAATCTGAGCCTTATCAAATGTTCTAAATAAACCTAATCTTTTCTATTTCAAATATGATAAGAATTAAGAAAATAATGTTACCTCTTTGTCTCCCGTGGAACAATAAGAATCAACAGTTTTGGCTTAAACTCGAGAGCTTTGCTGATAAATTTGTTGGCCAATGAACCACGAATTCCATACGGAGGGTTCATCCCCATGACCTACCCAAACACACCAAATAAATAGCAATAAAATGATAAAATGAACAAAACAACCAAAAGAATACTCATACCAACTGTGAACCATCTGGCAACTCATCTGGTTTTACCATCATCCAGTCTTTTCTTTCAAAATTAAAATCATTCTACAAATTACAAAATGAACTGACATTAAATAAAATTCAAATGCAAAGAAGTCCTGCATCCAGAATTATCTCATAATCTTCAAAATAATAGAGATACTGTATAGCAAATAATTTCATTTTCTAGAGGACAGATGAGAAATTACAATTTTGAATTGCAAATGCATAATATACTATTGAGTCCAAATCAACATGAACATGATTCGTAATTGTACATAACCAAATATTAGTGTCTCAAATAGAACCAAAAAATACATTCAAAAGATTTAGAAGATACTTAGAAGTGTTTGCAAGAGCTTAAGAACAGTTAAAAGCAGAGAGGGCAGAAATGACACAAGTGATTTACCCAATTCAAACACCCTTAGAAGTCATTATGAGCATTTAAAATGTCGAAGTAACAGAGTCATAGTTATTAAGGGCGCAAGGCGCACCGAGGCATATCTGTGCCCAAGGCGCAAGGCGCACGCCTGAGGCGCGCCTCGGGATTAAATCTTTAATATAACACCATTATTTATTCTACACTAAATATAACCTATATACAACACATTTACCTAATAAAATAAGTCTAAAAGGCATATAATATAACATTTTATAAGAGTATGACATATAAACTAAGCCATTTAAGCCAAAGTTAAATATGCACATATGAAAATTCCTAATATTTGAAATAAAATAAGTCAATCAAAGCATCTAACACAATCCTAGCAACAAATATATTTTAATTATCATCTTCTTCATCATCAAACTCCAAGTCTAGATCATCAAATTGTTCTTCTTCCCCATTAAAATCTTCTTCTTTTTCAAACCCAACATTATCTTCCTCTTGTTCTTCATCCTCTTCATCTAATAATCTTAGATTAGTTCCCTTTTCCTTCATTACTTCTTTGCCTTTCTTTTTGGAACTAGTGGTAGTTGCCCCCAATGATTTCCCTCTAGTTTGATATCTTGGCTCGTCAACTTCACTAGCTTTAGCAACCATATCCCATGTCAAGTCATCACCCTCAAACACCAATTCATTATCTTCAATTTCTTCATCAAGACAAAGTAACTAACCTGCTGTGCTTGGTGCTCGGCTGCTCCAGTAGCTGTAGGCTGTGGTGGAAGACTGACCGGCGGCAACGTGGCAGCGGCGGTCGGAAGCGCGGCGGACGGCGACCAGACGGCGGCAGTTGGAAGTTGGAGGCTGGAGTAGTTTGCGTCGTGGAGACTTGGAGTGAAATGAACGGGAACCCTAACTTCTTAAATCTTTCATTTAATATTTATGATATGTTTATTTATTTTATTTTATTTATTTGATAAGTTGCTAACATAACAAAAAGTGCTATTTCACTTATAAAAGTGTTACTTCAACTATTAAAAATGTAAAACAACACAAAAACATGAAAATACTCAAGGCGCGCCTTAGGCACGCCCAAGGCGCACACGCTGAGGCGCACCAAGGCGCGCGCCTTGATACTGCGTGCCTTGAAAAACCTATACCGAGGCGCTAAGGGTATAGCCTCGCCCGAGGCGCGCCTTTAATAACTATGAACAGAGTACAAAGAAAGGGGAATTTATCAAAGCTTGAGATGATGCAGTCCACAACTTCACACGAATTAAGCAAAACAAATCTAAAAGACTCATGTCAAGCATATGTCAAGCATGAGGGGATACCACTTCTCAAAACCATCACAGTTCATTGCCGTCCCAAAAATCCCAGTTCCAGACACCAGGAGATGATGAGAATGCTAAATAATGGCATTTTTTTACCTATTACCAGCTCAAAACTGAAGCCATGATGGTATTTTAACTATTAATTGAGCAATGGGCTGGTGTATCGAGCAACCAATACTAATTTATTTGTGGGCTTTTCACAGTTTTCACGTGGTGTTAAGACAAAGGGGGAACCCTTGAAAAAAAGAAGAGTTTAAAAGCACTCCATATACTGTGGTATCCCCCCCCCCCCCCCCCCTTCACTATTGAACATCTCATCTCATTAAAAATAGTATCTAGAAAGATGGGACTTCATCAACTAAACAAAAACAATTTAATCTATTCGATTTGATAGTCTCCTACAAAAATGAAAGATGTGATGATGCAGGTAATAACCTTAGCTTGCAGAATATCATAATTTTTGAACGAGCAGCTTTTCCCCATCTCATCAAGTTTCTTTTTCATGAGGCAGCTGAAATCGTTCGAACCGCAGCAAAAATCAACTAGCTGTTAAAGAATAAAAGTATAAGATAGGCCATTCAGGACTTAAAAAACTGAAGTCAAACAAAACATCCAACCTAAGCTATATTTAACAAAATATAAGACTTAAGCTCAAACTCTTGTGTGCAAGTGCAACAACTGCAAATAAATCACAAAAGAGAGTACTATGAGATTATCAGGTAACCTAACAGCAAAAAAAGTAGAATTAAGCAAATCTGGTGGAAATCATCCTACAAACATATAAAAAAGAGCAAATACTCGGATTCAAAACAAAACTAACGTGCAATTAGAAGAACAGCTGCAAATTGTTATACAAAAAAAAAAAAAAACCAACTACAACAACTCTAACCAGGCATATAAACAGGAACCCAGATTATTAAAGTACACTGGATGAGAACTTCTATATACCAATCAGAAATAATTTTGAAAACTGTTATGTACATATATGCAAGTCTAGCACAAGACTACCCGACTGAATTTTCTTAAAGACATATGAAAGAGAAAAATCTGGGTTCCTCTACAGCTTATTTGATTAGACAATTAATGAACACCTCTGTCAAATTTCAAACTATCTAATCCATACACCTTTTTCATTACCATTCACCCACTAGACAAAAAACATAAAGAGAAGTATTTAAATTACTCATGTGCAGCTATTATAGCTGAATGAAAAAAAGTTTCTGGTTTTCCAATAGATATAAAACATGATAGAACATTGTAAAAGAACATAAACTTTGTTATTGGGATTACCATTTAATCACTTTTAATTTGTATATCAAATATAAGAGTTAAATACCCAGAGCATCTGGAAACAGCATATGGTGGGTGAATAGGCGCTAGTGGCATCTCGGAATTTCAACAACAGATGCCTTGAAAAAAACACAGATACCCTGACATACTTCATATGCAGGCCCCATAAATCAAATTTCAAGATATTAAAAATTTGAGGTTCAATCCTCTCAAAAAGATTGACTTTGAACTGAAGTGAGCATCTTCATATAAGCCAGGCTGGTTAAATCCAAACAGGATATTAACAGTAGAAGATTCTAATTATATAGTCAATAACACTGACTAGGAAAAAACATGACGGAAACTGCAATGCTGCTAATATAGAGAAGCACATGGTCACCAACGCTTGTTCCAGAAATTGGAATCAGAAAGGTCTTCACACTAAACAAATACAAGTAGTATATAATTACCACAAAAAAAAAAAGTAATTAAGTGGCATGCATGCATAATAGGATGATCATGAGAACACTGAATAAGCTATCTAATATAAAAATAAAGGAGGTGTACTACCATGTCACCATTTTGAATATACCAACGGAGAATATCGACTATCTGCAAGACAAAAAGCACCACCAATAGAGAATAAAAGTAAGTTCCACATATGACAAAATAGTACAATACTTGAAGAACACCTACTTGAACGAATACAAGTCTCATAAAAATGGCAAATTTTAGAGTTGATATTACACAAGAAATTATTTGTTACCGCCACAGAAATAATAAAGAATGAAGCAGTGCTGATAAAAAGGCTTTTTGATTGAGTTGAACATATAATCCAGCATTCATTATAAAAGTGTTATATATATTTGCATTTTACTTAACTTCGGAATCAACAATAGTATGTGACATTCTATCCTTCATTTGACTTCAAAGAGAGAAACTAAAACATAACAAAATATTCCTCCATGACCCGTGAGTCCTAGAACTGACACCAACAATGAGTTTCCATTCACAGCCTAAACAAAATAAGCAAAATCTTGAGACAACTTTTTTTGATTGTCAATACAACAAGGAATAGTTTCATTATAAACAAATTTAACTCAGCTAAATCACTAGGAAACATCAACAAACCTCGTTCAGCTTCTCTATTTTGGTGAAATGACGACCAAAGGATGTATAGCGCATGCCATAAAGAAATGGAGACAGATAAACTTTCAGCTTGTCCTGCACGAAACAATCCAAGCATAGAACTCAAAACATATTGAAATAATAGTCTCCAGAGCACACACAATCTTACATATTCAAATTTCTACTGTTGCTATAAGGGGCACTTGAGCAAATAATGATGCATTGAAACCACCTTAAAAGTACATTTGGCTTAGCTTTTGGTTCCAAGAGTATGATCAGATTCATTTTATGGTGCGATTTCTAAAAGATTGTATGATTGCATAAATGATAAATCTAAAAACTTACGAGTATGAAAATAGAGACCAATATAATAATTGCCCTCTCCTCCAATTTTCACGGGCCAACAAAGATTAATATCTGCCAAAACACTCAAACCTGTCCGATGTAGTTTGCCAAGCATCTTAACACCTATTTTCCAAAAAAATAAAATCTTGGGTTTCACACCCCCTGGAGTATAGGATTCAGTTGCAGGCAACCCAAAAGATCAAGTTCTTGTAAGCAAGACCAGGAACGACATAGTATCCTCTCGTGTAATTTTTTACTAACACTTCTGCACTGAAAACCATACTCTACGTGAAACGGAATATACAAGAACATGCTTTGCTAATGCAACTGAAAGAGAGACTCATTCACATCCTGCTTGTCATCCAGCTTAGGGTGGAGGATAAAAAATAAAATGGAACAAGAAGCTATAGTCCTAAAGCTATTATACTGTATCCCATCTCCACCCCCAACCCCAAGATGATATTGAAAACAAAGAGAAAAAATTATGCAGAGGGCCTGAAAGAAATTCTTAGTGATAGATAACAAAGTCCCAAAATATATCGAAAGCATAAAGGCCCGTGAAATCACTATAACTAGGGACCCAACATGCAACTCTAAATTGTAATGCAGTCCCATACTTCGACTAAAGATTCAACTGTTCTTTTTAACCATAGAGACCAACACAATAAAGGTGCGGTGACAAGCCATAGTACAGTTTTCTAAATCCCCTCAAGTGTACTGAAAAAAATCAGAATCGAACATGGAAGAGTCCAAAGTCGGCTTGACTCCAATAGCACCCTGTGCCGCAAACTAAGAGAAAAATAGCATGCAGAAAGACATGATCCAGATCTCACGGTGATTCCTACACGAGAGAATCTGGGAACAAAAGAACGGGGGAAAATGTCGCCGTGACATATCATAAGTGCTAGACTTCCCAAATACCAACAACCATGAATACAACTGAACTTTCATTGAAAATAAATTACAGGTAAGGGCAAAGGTCATTAATTATGCCTGTAACGAAACAATTAAATAAATACATGCAGAGAACTTTCAAAGTATGACACGTACCCTCCATTTCAGCACCTGAACAAGAAGAGTGACATCGCAAACTGCTTTGGAATCCTGAACGCGGCCACCTTCTTCAAGTTTTTCCAGAGCAGTATGTAAGGCCTGCAATTTCTGAAAAATTAACTCTCAATACAAATAAAATATCAATTATCACCATTACCCTTTATCGCACCTTAACTGCAGCCTCCACTTTCCCGAGTGTGATTTCATTAGCAAGATTTTTTGACTGTGCATATGTTGATGGTAATGCGTGCCTTTTTTTAACTTGTTTGAGTGAGATAGACGATGAAGCATCTTCAATCAAATCCAATATTCTGCATCACAAGTAAACAAGAACAATAAAATAGCATACAGCACTCGATTTTAAACAATCTGTATAATCAATATGTGGCAGAAAATAAGTACTTATTTTATTTCACAGAACAGAGGTGCAGTCTGGAGGTCAGGGGAGATCGTGATAAGGTGAATGACTTCATATTAGGAAGTGCATACCTTCTTTCGGAATCAGCATCAAGACTCAAAGAATTATCAACTTTCTTTGTCATTGTCTCTCGTTCCAAATCCGAACCATGCGACGTCGCAAAAACCTTCTCACTTAATGATATCTCTCCAGCATCAATTTCAGATTCTTTCAACTTCCTAAGAGAATTTCCATCTGAGGGCACTTTCTGCTTTTTGGAGGATGCCGGCAAATGAAAGTTATCAACCCTCTTTCTGGAAAGATCACGTTTTACTGAAGTGGAGGACACTTTATCAACCCCTTTTGGTGGTTTAACAGAAACATCCTTCACTGCATTTTTTTCTAAAGCTACACTTTTTTTCGTCAGAATCTTTTCTACTGGTAGCTCATTTTTCCTTTCTCGCTCCGGAAATTTAATATGGTTGCGGGCAGGTGTGCAAATATATGGATCGATCTCATGATCTCTGATGAGAAGGATAAAATTAGGTAGCATGAAAAGCCATAAAAAGCAGCAAAACTAGAAGTTTCAGGGGGCTCACAAGCAGTAAATCAAAACTCGGTTGGGGATCAGTTCTTCCCAAGCACGTACAATTCCATATTCCCCCACATCATTTTCAGACATTATGTCCCTGCAAAAATTTCAAAACTCTGAGCTAAGAAACAAAAATGACTAATCCCAACTAAGTTTTAAGAAGGTATCCAGACACCTTGGCAAACATTTTCTATGGTATGCACGTGGACATCGACGACACACTGCAAATTGAAGTTCTTTAACTGACTTCATTTCCACTTCCTTGCAGACATGGCATGTGTGAGCAGGACATGCAAACTGTTCACCAGCGACAATCCTTTGCCCGAGTTCTTTTGCTGCAGCACTATTCCCAGGGTGGAGGAGTTTGGAAACACAGTGAGGATGATAGAAATGACCACAAGTTCCATTGACGCAACAAAAGACCTGCAAAATCAAAATATTAAAAATGAGAATGAACTTCCATCAGAGGAAAACAAGGGAAACATCATGACAAACATGATAGACAACCATTTCACATGCCCCTTTCATGCACACCAGTGTGAAATAAATCATAAAGACACTACATAGTTCTTGATTAAGAACGGAACACCTAAGACAAAAAGAAAGTACAATCAAAATCTGTAAACACTTTACAGAAGTCATATCTCAAAAGAATTCAAAATCTGTTTTAAAAGAAAACATGAGCAGATAAATCCCAAGACAAAGATAAAAAAATAAAGTTAACCAAGAGGAGCTTCTCCTCTAAGTTCAGCTTATTCATTTTTGAAATTCAAGTACATGGGATAAAAAAGAAATAAAAAAAGTACAGGAGATAAATTGCACGGACAAGAAAAAACTCCAACCCCTAAGAACAGCAAATTTCTTTTAGTCATGGAGCACCATACCAAAAGATGAATTTCATTGAATCTGTAAGGATTGCATACCTCAGGTCTAGGTCCATCAGATGATCCCAATTCTCCACATGCAAAGCATTGGTGCTCTTTATACTTGCAATTCTCACAAATAAAAGGAACATTTACAATTGCCTGAAAGCAGAATTGGGAAAACCATTAAGCTTGATCATGCAGAAGCAAATATTCTGAGGGTCAGAGGGAGAGTAATCATATATTCTGAGAAGATGAAGGAAACCATAATCATACTTGCTTTTCTTCTTCAGTTAAGCACAAAGATTCACAAGCGGAATCATCCCCATCTTTAGGAGTTGCATGGAACGACCTCATGCACTTGCCATCGCAGCTGATTTTTGACAAATTTAGAAGGAATAATATAAATGCATTATTTAGTAGCAAATGAGAAGGTGTTATTACAAATTCTTAGTAGATAGTAGGTGTGTTATTAACATTCAAAAGGTACTGAGAAGAAGACTCAGATATGGTGTTGTATGTGTAGCGTCCAAGTGGAAAAGATTCATTCGAGACAAATTAAATATGAAAAGTATAGAAACTCGCACAATATCCTAGCAGGAGGAAAACATTTGGAAAACAAAATGAGAGAGATAATAGTGCTTAATAAATAACTGTTTAACTAATTCATAAAAGGCCAAATGATTTGAGCATAGAACAACCTCGGAACTATTGGGTGCATCGACTTTTGGTTGCAATCCAATTCAGAAATTCCAAAAACTAAACCAAGAAGATGAAAACAAAAACATTTGCACCTCCCCAAAAATAAAGAGTGAAAGAACAGTGCCATGAAGAACATGCAGATCCTGCTTTCAAAGAGAAACACAAAGCAACTGTCTACTTAAGAAAAACTAACCCCTAAGTTAATTCTTCACAGGACAAAAAAATACACAACATTAATATTATGCCCCATCAAACAACAATACCTACAGTTCCCGTTTGGTAAAAAGACAGAAGATAAATCGGATTTCATCTGTATAAATGCCAAATTCAGTTATCACAAGTATAAGCCTGTGCTTTATCTTTTACACTGAGTTTGAAGAACATATATCAATCCATTCATTAAAATGTAAAGGTGGCATTTGTTCTTGAACTTTAAGCATCAGATTTAGAGGCCAGGATTAGTTAAAACTGTCATCTCCTTACACCCAGCTCTTAAACAACACACCAAGTACCAACCAGTGCCCATATATCTTCATTCACCCAGGATCACCACTCAACTCAGGCTCTCTCATGCACTTGTACTTGCATTTCCAGTTTTGCAGGTCGAACTGGTGTTTGTCAAATAAATGGAAAAAATAGAAAATAATTTATTTTAAAAAATAAATACTGGGTGAGACGTACCAACTACCAATATAAATAATAAGTAGATATTAGCAAAGTTGTTAAGGGGGAGCACAAGGCATTCTAGTTCAGGTTACATGACAGGAGCATGAAGTGTGCTTTCTTGCAAAAATAAACAAGACATAACTGACAATGCACACAGCCACACACCCTACACTTCAGTACTAGATTTGGCACATAATTAGATATAAAATAAAGTCGAAGAAAATGTAATATCACAAATGTAAAAATTGACACATATGGCACATACATGAACAAATTCATTACTGAAATAAAGCAATAAAGCAAAATGTTGATCAAAATGGCAAGCACACTGATCATCATTCCCTAAACCTTAAAACCCTAGTTACTCTTGGGTGGTGGAGCTCGGAAGATGGTGGACAAGGCAAGGGGTATTTCCTAAACCCTAAAAGCTTACATTTTATTGGGTTAATTTTAAATTAGACAGAAACATTTTGTATTCTAAGTTTAAAGTAACGTAATGCGTTTTAAATAAAGTTGCTATTTCATTTATAAACATATCCGAAGCACACAATTTTAAGGACATAAAGGATAGATTTGATAGTAATAGTGCTCAAGAATGCTTGTGGCATGGAGAGAAATGGTTACTGCCAACACTTAAAATCCACAAAAAATTGTGTATTATCAAAAAGAAAAATGATTGGAAGTTAGAAGTGGATTATGCTATAGGAGAAGGTACAATAATCTCTGATCCTGACATTAGATTTGAATGTTGCAAAAGGATAAGGTATTTGTTGATCAAGTGACTGAATAAAGGGTGTAAAAGGCACCACGCCCCCTTTACACTTTTTAGTGGATTTCATTCTTCATCCTTAACCTTAATGAACTCTTTTATTTATTCTTCCTCCCTAGGTTTGAGATAACGCAAAACCCTCAACTCACTACAACTAAGAAGCATAGCATCAAGCAAGTATAAGCAAGAGATCAGAAAAAGGTTGATGAAGCATGATGAATTTATGCCATGCCCGATTGAGATAAGAACAAGCCTACAGAAGCTTAATTCTGAAACGAGATTCAAGAGAATAAACATACATATATACTTCACCACCATTATCGCAGATTGCACACACATGGTCATAACAATCTTCTTCATCAGACTCATCTTCATTTTCATAAGTCTCGTCATCCCACTGGTCTTCATTTTCATCGACATCAATGACAATAAAAGGAGGCTTTAAATCCTGGAAAGAGAGTAATTTAACAAAATCATACTACTCCAGGATCAGGTTACAGACTTATTTAATATTCAACGCATATGCTAAAGTGTTCGTGTATGCTCATTGCTCGCTTTTATGTGTGCGTATATAAAGAGAACCTGCTGATCAAGACTTTTCATCTCCCAGGGCTTCTCCATAAGAAACGCACTCAAAATCTGATTACCAGGGAAAAAAAGCTGTCAAGAGTTTATACAATTTCCAATCAATAGTAGCTGAAGAAAGATCATTAAAATACATGATTAAATTTAGCTCATTATAAAGTCATTAAAGATAGGAAATAAATCAAACTTCTTTGTTTAATGTTCTTTAGCCTCAAAAGAACAATAGTAAGTTCAAAGACAGTTATTAGAAACTGGGATGAAAAGATCAACACAAAAAGCTTTGGAGGAAAACTTGACTCAAACACATAAAATCCAAAGGGCTTGGAGGAAAAAATAACATGCCCTCCGTCCCATTACACATTTCACATGTCCTCATTTGTTTGTCTCATTACACTTTTCACACCCAAAAAGAAAGTAAAGAAATCAACACAAACACCCATAACTTACTTTATCATATATATGTACTATTCAAAAAGAAAACACTACCCTCACAAAGTCAATATAATTGATCAATAAAGTCACTTTTTCTAAAACATTTGGGAAAAATAAGTCGGGGTGTGAGTGAGTCGAGCTAGCTCACGAGTTATTCGCGCTCGAATCGAGAAAACTCGTAATCATCTCTAATTGAATCGAGTTCAAGTTACTCGAGTACTTCTCAAGCTCAAGTTCGAGCTTAATAATACTTAGGCGTGTTTCAGTACAGTATACCTTACATATTCTTCAATGTCGTATAGAGTACCAAAAATTTTGGTATGCAAAATTCCATATTGTTACTGTAACGAAATTTCAGTATACAAAGTTTCGATATGCCAAAAATATCAGTATGCTAGACATGCAGACTATTGTCATACTGAAAATCGGTATACGAAGGTATACCAACTTCTCGGTGTCTACCACTAATATCGAAGTGTTGGTTTATTATTTGTGTCAATATTTTGATGTACCAATTCATATAAAAGTATATCAAGTATAAAATAACTTTTTAAATCAAAATATATCATATAACCTATAATTATTTAATTATAATTCAATTTTTTTTTCAAAATTTATCGAAATACCTAATGATATTGATATTCCTATTTCACATACTGTTACCATACCGAAAACTTTTGTACAATATGATACTATACCATGATTTTCGGCATATCAAATTTTTCAATAAATTCTGTATTTTTCAATACGACAAGTGTGGTATACCAAAATTGGATTTTTTCCCACCCCCTAATAAAACTCAACTCGATAACACCAGCCTAATTAAGCTTTATCGAGCTTATATTAAAATTATTATAATACCCTTCCACAATTAATTATTTACATTTATGTATTAAATTTAAGACTAATATGCAAAACCCTTCCTCAATTAATTATTTACATTAATATGCAAATCCTTGGTGAGAGAACTATTTTGACTTGGGGATCTTCACCCATATTCTTCACCATCTCAATTTATTGTCTTTTCAATTAAATAATTTAAAAAAAATTATTAACATTATGCAAATTGTCGAGCCGCGCTAGAGTTTTTCGAAAAATATTTTGAGCTCGATCAAGCTCAAATTGTGTTTCAAGCTTCTAGTGTTCCATTTGAGTCGAGTTCAAGCTTGGAAATACTAGACTCATTAACACCCTAACAGTAAGTGCGAACATTGAATCGAGATGAATGGAGTAAAAAAATGGAACACATGCATTTGGAAGAAACAAGGAGAAAGAGAAAAGCCAATGAACGTGTTAGCACATACAATACATAACGTAGCAAAATTAGGACTCTACAACCTTCTCTTTTTGTTGTTCACTCTTAACAAAAACAAACTACAAACCTCGGAGGTCGCCAATCTACTATCACTCTCAATAGCTTCTTTAATCAAAGGCAAGTGGTCTTCCAGATCCTCCACGCAAGGCCTTCTCTCAAACATGCTAAAAAAATTCAGAGATTAGTCAAACCACAATCAAAATTTTAAAGAGAGATCAAACATGCAATAAGCTTCATATTCACCTGAAACTCTTATTAAGATGGTCCCACAAATTTTTCTGAGATTGCTGAGGATTCCACTTAACAAAGTGCAAAAGATGCAATGTGACCAGAATAGTTCTTATTATGTCATTATAAGGCTTCCAGGGCTTTAGAAGCTTTATCCAGTGACCCTCTGATGATAACACTGACATCTCAAGTTTCTTGTATGAAAGATCATACTTCCAAGCAGTAACCTGCTTGTAGATTTTTCGAAGCCCATTATCCATTACACCCCGCAAGAAAACCTGATGTGGCTTTCCATCAGGCTTAACGCCTTTATTCCACTCCAGGGGTAACACAACGAATGAAATCGGTTCGTTATGACTACTAAGAAATTGATAGTCTGACACACTCTCAGGAACTGTCTCATCCTCTTCATCTGAAGACATCTTCTTCTTCTTCAATTTCCCCACTCAAAGAAAACTAGTTGCTAGAACAGTTAACTAACTTCCTGCAGAAATGATAGAAGGGCAAGTAGATACAAAAAAACTGGAGACGCCTCAGTTCATCATACACATGCTGCTTTGTATTTACATTTACAGACTCTTCATTTTATAGGACGCTTAAGAGAAGTCATTCCCCCCAAAATAGATATAAAACAAATAAACAGAGAGAACAAGGCAGAAACACACATCCAAAAGGAATTTCATTACCCTAAATTGCCTATATAGACAAAAGCATCATAGTGTTTCCGATTTAAAAAAATAAACAGAATACAAGTGACTAGAAACAAAACTCCAAGATATAATTACTTCTCTATGAGCCATTAAAACCACAGAAGCATCGCATTAGGGGTGACGATTTCAATTAGGGGTTAAACAAAATTAATTGATATGTCAAATTACCTTTTACTGAAATAACCACGAAAAGATCAATTCAGCAACGCAACGAGAGCGAGGATTTGATCGAGAGGGAAGAAGCAACACCGGCTTGAAAAACCCTATGCCTAAAGATTGAAAATGTTGTTTCCATGTTTTGAGGCAAAGCAATCAAATAAAAATTCAGAAATCCACGTGTTGAAATATGTATGTACGTAACTAAGTTGCAAGATGTTGAAGAATATAAGTACATTATTTTTTTAAATAATGGGTCGACAAAGTATAAAATATTTCATAAAGAAAGATGTTGCAGAATATAAGTACATTATTTTTTTAAATAATGGGTCGACAAAGTATAAAATATTTCATAAAGAAAAATATTTTAAAAAAAATTAAGAGTACATATTTTTATATTAAAATGTAGAGGGAGAATAGTATGAATTGAGTTCATATGTAAAATCTATTTTTTTAGAATTTTTTTTAGCATATAGTATAAATTTACTTTTTAAAAAGTAATATTTTTTATTTTAATAGTAATAGTTTACCTTTCTAAAAAAATTTTATCTTGTTATTTAATTTCTATAATAGTTTTCTTAAAATTCTCTTGAAAAGGTTATCAATCTTAATTAATAGTAGTGCAAACTGTATTTTTTTGATAGTCTGCTCTAATCCAGTGAGTTTGATTATTTAATTTGATTAAATATTGTGTTACAATTAATCCTTTACATTTAAGGTTGAATATTCTTTTTAGTGAAGAAAAATATTTACCATTCACACCAGTATTTGCTAATATTTTAACCAACTTTAAAGGTTATTTGATATGTTTAGATAATAATAATAATAATAATAATAATAATAATAATAATAATTTAATATATATATATATATATATATATTATGTATAATAGGTGAAGATGTAAATTTTGAAATTAAATATATATTTTGAGGTTTGTAGATTCATGTTTTTTTTTTCATACTTGCGGTTCATTTCTTATTTTCATTCTTGTTAATTGTTTATATCACCCTTATTATTTATGAATAATTTAAAAAATATAATTATAATTTTACTTTCATAATTAATGTAATATGCCCTTTTCGTTATAAGAAAAGTTATTACTATAAATGCAAAGTTTAAGAAAAATTTTATTAACTTTTAAAGGTAATGTATTATTTTTAAATAATAAATAAATTATAAAATATGTTATATTTGTTAAGTGAATGTGGTAAATTTGTAATTAAAATATACTTTTACAGTGGAGATTGATGTTTTTTTTTTTTGAGGTGGTGAAAATTAATAAAGTACGGACGAAAATAAAAAACACTTTTGTGATTCATAGCTTATTTTACTAATAAGGCCAAGATTTATCCTTAAAGAGTATAATATTAATTTCTATAGTATAGTTTTATTTTCAGCTAAAGAAAAGTTATTACGCTAAACAGTTGCAAGCATTGCATATTTATTGAGAACATCTTGTGCTTGTGCCTCCTCACAAAAGGAGACCCTCTAAATTTATATTGGAGTGATCCATAAGTAAGTATTCTGAAGATAAGTTGCCTCTAGGAGTCGGTTCTTTTCTAATGTTGCAAGCAGCCAAAGACACAAAATAATGAAATATTAGTTTAAAAAAATTCAGTAATACAAATCCAAAAACGAAGTTGCCTAATCTGCAAGAACCGTCAGCATAAGAGATTACAAAACACCACGCTAAAATCTAATCATTAAGCCAGCCAAAAGAGCCTAGGTGGTAATAAGAGTGGTGTGGAGGTGGAGCAACACCAAAAGAGCCTCCCAATGGAGGTTGAGGAGCACGAGGTTGATACATCACGCCCGTAGTCTGATTCATATCGTTGTTGTACGGCAATGCAGACGTATTTGGGTATCCATATGGAGATGGGGGAGGAAATGGAAACCTGGGGTGAGGATAGGAGCCACTTTGACTCCACCGAAAAGGTGCTTCTTCCCTTTCATGAACACGCATATGTGGTCCTTCAAAGTGCGTATGTATGAGTGGTGTGGAGGTGGATCAACACCAAAAGAGACTAGAAATGGAGGTCGAGGAGCACGAGGTTGATACATCACGCCCGTAGTCTGATTCATCTCGTTGTACGGCAATGCAGACGTATTTGGGTATCCATATGGAGATGGGGGAGGAGATGGAAATCTGGGGTGAGGATAGGAGCCATTTTGACTCCACCATAAAGGTGCTTCTTGCCTTTCATGAACTTGCATATGAGATCCGTCAAAGTCCTCTTATGTATGATCCCCGACCATCAATACAACCCACCCGTTGATCAGCTGAGGCTCTAAAACCAAAATCAGAAGCATGGGGTGGTGACAATCCTAGATGGCCACGCTCTTCTGCAATTGCTGTGTTTGGGCGTCCAATTTGGAATGCTCCAGAGAGCGAGAAGCGGTGCATTAACATTCCAGTCCTCGAGTTGTTTCCCATTCGAATCAACAGATCCCGGAAGATAGAAAGACTGAAACATATACAACAAATTGAAGAGCAATGACAGACATAAAGTCATGGGGAGTAAACAATACAGCCAATATAACTTTCCAGCCAACATCTGATCATTCTGCCAAATTAAATCATATGGAGACTCCTTTTCACCTAATCTGTTAGGCAGATATATGAAATCTGAGCCCTTGCAAATGTCGTTTATGTGCAGATTTTTTACAGTTTATATTTTTTTACGAACTTACCTCCTCGTCTCCTGTGGAACGATAAGAATTAGCAGCTTCAGTTTGAATTTAAGTGCTTTGTTGATGAACTTATTGGCAAGTGCAGCATTAACTCCAAATGGTGGGTTCAGCCCCATGATCTACCCAAACAATGAAACAAATCAAGTCAGTCTCAGAGAAGTTGATTAAAGGCACAACAACACAGGGTTTCCTCACCAATCGCGACCCATCCAACAACTCATCTGGCTTTACATCCATCCAGTCTCTTCGCTCAAAATTAAAATCGTTCTGCAAACAGAAAACAAACAGATGCAGAGAAGCAATACATCCGGAGTATAGATGAAACCACACATGAAGCATATAATGCCACTAGAAACCCTACAATGATATCATAAATGATCAAAAGAGTAGACATAGGATGACAAGTAATCACTTTGCAGATAAGGAATTTACCAAATCAATTCGCAAACAGGCAACATATTATTGAGATACGTTGTCTTAATGAGAATAAACAAAATTTAGAGTTTCCAAACAGAATCAAGTTGCATCATCACATTCAAAATATACAATTATTAGAACATATTTATGCTATGAGCTGTTCAAAACAGAAAGAGTTATCCAATAACCAATCGATAGGCCCCGTATCATGAGATAATATCAATTTTTAGAACCACCAAGCCATAGTCAGCCAAAATCTCCTTATTCCAGAAACCAGGGGAAGATAAGAATAGAATATGTGATTTCTAATTTCATCCAATAACCTATCACATACCCAATACTGCAGCCATGATGGTATTTAGCAAGCATTGCCACTACTTTAGACGAAAAAGAAAGTGTCTGTGGACCTGATCTTTTATTATTGCTTTGCGGGGAAAGAGATGTTGATATAGGGCTTAAGAGAAGGGGGAAGACCCATGAATGAAACATAGGTTCAAGGCATAGTAAAAAGTGTCAAGGGAGAGCACATTCTACATTGAAAAAATGAAGCAGAAATCAATTGCTGATTTAGTAGATTTGATACACAAGATTTAAATATTTCGGCATTAACCTTAGCTTGCACAATGTCATAGTTCTTGAACAAGCAGCTCTTCCCCATCCGATCAAGCTTCTTTTTCATGAGACAGCTAAAATCGTTCGAACCGCAGCAAAAGTCAACTAGCTGTACCACGTAATAATAAAACTTGAGACCAAGATGATCCATTTTAAGTAATCTTAAGAAACTGAAAGCTAGAGAAAACTATAAATCTATTTATATTCAACAAATTATATAACTTCTAACATAGTGAATCAATTAAATAACCGCTAACTAATGTACACAAGAGAATACTCTCAAACTCTTGGTAACAAAGCAAGGGAAAAGTAAAGCTAAAATTGGCGGAAGCTTGTCATCATTCAAAATAATCTAACAAAACTATTAATACTAAATATATATCTAGCACAGAGACCGATAAAAGGCTATTCTACAGACTTGTAAAGAGTAGAACCTCTGATTCAAACCCATGTATTTTCGTAACAACTCATCTGACTACTCAATCTATAAACAATAACAGTTAACCCCCCCTTCACAATGTGAACCTATTTGTTTTGCAAACACACAGGCTCATCATTACCATTCACCCATTTAATGAATCAAAACAATAAAATAACAGTTTAATTCCAAATGACACAGAAAATGATAAAGCAAACTAAAAAATAAATAAAATTCAAAGCAGGGTCTGTTGAGTAATCAACAATTGATTTACATTTATCATTTTAACTTGGTTAATTTCTGAAGTATCTTGAACAGTATTTTAATTGGTAAATCAAAAAGGCTCTACCGCCCTAGATATTTGTACTTGGTAGCATGCTGGAATCTTGGACACACTAATGAAAATAGATGGCAACATGGAAGACATGCCATACTCTGCAATACTTCATCATATGCAGACTGAATTATCCAATGTGGAAAACCACTAGATTCATTCTTATAAGCTTAATTTCTCCAAGGGCTGACAGAAAATCTGAAGTGGCGTGCTGGCATTTAAGTAGAAAGCCTCACAAAGGAGTTCATATGATCATTCTGGGTTGGGAAAAAAAACAGAGACCATAGGCTCCTGAGGATGAAGATGTCTCACATGAACTTAGCATCACTTGTAAGGTAGGACTGGATATCATAAGATGGGAAGAAAAATATACAGAAAGGGGAAAGAAGAAATATATTTGAGTTAAAAGAAAAGGTTGCAAGAGATAAGAGACAATAAAATAAAACGAGAGAATAAAGAAAAATGCCAAAAATAAGGGACAAGTCTGCCTAGAAGACTAAAGTCTACAGGTCTGGTATGTATGAAGAGATCTAACAAAACCAGAAACACCAAGTGCTCAAGTCTACACACCAAATGCCTGGTTCAGCTTGATAAAATAGGCCATCAAGCTTTATTATCAAACCCAAACAAGCTACAAGTAAACTATCTTGTGACCCAAAAAACAAATAAGTTACATGTGTTCATTGGAGAAGGATAATTGAAGCACCGACTATAAATATATAGAAAGTGTATTACCATGTCACCATCTTGAACATACCAATGGAGAATATTGACTATCTGCATTGGGATTACACCATCAGCATGGCAAAAAAAATCAATTTCTTTCATGACAAGATAAACAATATTCAAGGATCATGGAACACTTAAAAGAGACGAGGAATCAGGCACGCAAAAAAATTCTTGAGTTGGTAAGAGCAAGGATGATATCTATAATTAATAGATGTGGAGGGCTGATATAAAGGCTTCTAAATGCAAACACAGACAACTTCATTATTCTGTTTTTCATTCTGATATAGATGCTTAATGTAATAATGTACTAATATTTTGCAACAAGCCAACAATGATATTCCTGTTTTTATGTAACCCTATATGCTTCATTTGACTTATTAATATTAAATCAAGGCATTTGTGGCATAACAGAACCACCTTATGTAATGGAAAAGAAGGTTCCATGCATGAATAACAGAAAACAGACAAAAGCCAAATTAAAAATCATGTCACACATATAAGATGGTAAATTGTTTGCGGTGTTCCAATTTCCAAATCCCTGAAAACCATCTTTTTTTAATTTAGAAATTCGGTAAAATGGACGTATTGCAGGATGGAGAGACTTTTTTATAGTGAAAACAGGATATTGGTTACAATATATGTTAGCACAAAACAGAAACGGATTCTGACCAACTTTAGCTAAATTTGGCCTGCGTAATACCACAATTTGCAAAATTCTATTTTAAGTAAACTATATACCTCAACTAAATCAGCAGAAAAGTTCAACTAACCTCTTTCAACTTCTTTACTTTGGTAAAATGGCGACCAAAAGATGTGTAGCGCGTGCCATGAAGAAATGGAGCAAGATATACTTTCAGTCTTTCCTGTAGAAACAAAATAGCACAGGCCTGAAAACTTATTGTTTTCTTGTCTCCGGCACAGACAGGGAACTAGATAGTTGCTAAGGAATTCAGTAAACAAAAATAATTACCCCAAAAGTTCAGTTGCCTTAGCTCCCAAAGAGAATCAGTGAATCACGTGATCTGAGTAATCACTAACTCACTAATTGCGCAAGTTTGCTAATCAATACAAAATTAAAATGAGCATCAATTTTCAAGGAAGAAAAAATGTAAGTTTTCTTTTTAATATGCCCAAAACTACAGCTATCTGGCTTTAAAATTAAAATTTCTTTCTCAATTGACATTCAGGTTACAACTAATTAGAAGAAGTTACAAAAGCTGGCTAAGACTTCGGTCATGTGGTAATGCAAGAAAGAGGTAGATCAATCAGCCATGTAAATCCTTTCATCTACATTGCAGAAACTACGTATTATGCTACAAGCAAATACAGTTAACCTAAACTAGATTATTCAGATGACAGAAGCTCCCAGAAGCACAAATTATTTTGTGTTAAAAAAATAGCTCACAGATAAAATTTCCTGAAACCGCAAACTATCTTGATAGAAGAAGTGTGATTCATGTAAACCTGGTACTGTATTTATGAAATCTAAGAAAAGTTATTTTTTTGTAGCATATAAAAATATTTCAAAGCAAAGGAAAAGAAAGAATGACATATGAATATTCCTCTGCACCTCCAATTTCCACGTGCCTAACATGAATACCGTTCTGCCTGAACCCTCAACACAATTTGATTTTACTAGCCAAACATCTTTCTCAACAGAGTTTATAAAATGGAATTTTCAGGTGATGCAATCACATGATTTGCTGTTATATGGTGTGGAAGGCATTTTTCACTCATTGCATTGCGAACATAGTTGTTAAAAGCGAGAGGCGCACCTAGGCGCACGGACCCCTAGGCGCGCCTGAGGCGCGCGCCTGAGCTACATTTTGCCCAAAACTGAATTTACAATGTATATACACAAATATATCCTACTTACAATCATATTACCTAACTAAACTAAGATATAAATCACATAACATCACATAATGATACATAATAGTTCATAATAGCATTATAACACATAAAACATACACATAAATAAAGTTCAAGTAGGCGGCAGATGGTGGAGGTGAAGGCAGCCCACCTTTTTGTCTTTGTTTTGAAAGTTCAAGTACTAAAACCCTAACCCTAATTCTCTATTTATATCATTTTATAAGTGGTCTGTCCATTTTTATCTTAAAAATGTGTAAACCCTTTAATAATTGAGCAGCAATTTCAAAAACTTAAAAAAAAAAAAAAGAAAAAAACAGGATGTTGAACAGGCACGCCTTAGGTGCATCTAGGCTCACCTAAAAGGCGCACCTAGGCGAGCGCCTTTGATACATGAGCCTGGAATAGCAAAAAATCAACAATCTAGGCGCAGACCCCTGAGCCTGAGCGCCAGGCGCGCCTTTAACAACTATGATTGCAAACAGATAAAGTTTTCAGAAACCACAAACCATTCTGATAGAAGAATGGCCAGTCATGGCTTACGTAAACCCAGTTCCAATTATTTTGGCCCAAAAATATTGTCTGTTCTTAAGATACTATAAGACAGTTTACTGTGTCAAATCTTTCAAAAGGTTTACACAGGGGTGTACACGTAATAGCCATCAAATTAAGGGAAAGGAAATAAACACTAACACAAGAATTGCTCTTATTGCTCCTCCATTTCAATGTGCTAAAAGATTCCGCTTCAAGCTAAGCTATCATATATACCCACCCACCCACCAAAGGATATTGAATCCAAAGATATGTATGTGGCAATATTATATAACAAAACATATTATAAAACAACAAAATACATAAATATAAAAGGAACTTTCAAACTCAGACACTAACTCTCCATCTCAACACCTGGAGGAGCAGGGCATCACTGCAAACTGATTTGGCATCCTGAACGCAACCTCCTTCATCCAGTTTTTTCAATGCAGCACTTAGCGCCTGCAGTGACCAAAGTATTTTACTCCCAATACTACAAACAATTAATTTCCACAATACCTTTACCACACCTGAACTGAGCTCTCCACCTTCCCCAGTGTAATATTTTGAACAAGAAATCTTGACTGAACATGTGTTGATGGTGATGCAATCCTTTGTTTAAGTTGATTGAGATTTACTGAGGATGAAGCATTCTTCATCAAACCCAATATTCTGCATTAAAAGGATAATTGAAATTAATATAGTGTAAAGAACACCTTTGGACATTTTCCTTTGTACATAAGCAAGCATCTGTATAGTAGATATCTAGCAGCACATATGTACATATTCGTTAGGCAAAATGGAGGCACAGCCTGGGAGCTCGGGGGAGATTGTGATAGGGTAAACTACCATACACTAGGAAAGTGCATTACCTTCTTCTTGTGTCAGTATCAAGATTCACATAATCATCTATCTTAGCTGTAGATGTAACCTTCTGAATCATCACATTTTTGCCGTATACAATATCCCTATTACTAGATTCAACGTGTTGAGAATCTGCGTTATAATAAGTGTCATATAGTTTGCCACCAAAAGATATATCTCCTGCATGGGTTTTAGATTGTTTCGTCATCTCAAGAGAATATCCATCTGTAGCCACTTTCCGCCTTTTGGAGGACAAATGCACTGAAAATTTCTGCATCTTTGTTTTGCAAAGATCACCTTTAGCAGAAATCTTAATTTTTGCACCATCTTCTGCAGCCAAACTGCTTTCTTTTGCAAGATTTTGGCTAGATTCTAGTGGACGCTTACACTTCTTCACTCCAGGGAATTTTAGATGGTCCCTGACAGGCATGAGAATATCTGGATCGATCTCGTGATCTCTGATGAGAAATATAAAATCAGGTGAGAACAAAAAACATGAAAATTCATACAAAACCAAACAAAATTTTTTAAGGGGACTCACAAGCAGTAAATCAGTATGCAGTTGGGAATCAAATTTTCCTCCCAAGCTCATGATTCCTCTTTCCATGTTCGCATCATCTGCAGATGTAATCTCCCTGTCAAAATGTTCAAAACCTCCGAGTCAAGGAACAAAAGTATTTTTAACCCAATTAAACTTTCAGAAAGCATCCAGAACACCTTGGTAAGCATTTTCTGTGGTATGCCCGTGGACATCGACAACACACAGCAAATTGAAATTCTTTAATAGATCTCACTTCCAATTCATTGCAGACATGGCATCTGTGAGCGGGGCATGCAAACTGCTCCCCAGCACCAATCCTTTGCTTGAGTTCTTCTGCTGCAGCACTATTTCCAGGATGGAGAAGTTTTGCTACACAATAAGGATGGTAGAAGTATCCACAAGCTCCATTAGGACAACGAAAGACCTGAAAAAAGAGGCCATGTCTAATGAGCAGGGCAAAGGGGAGAACTTCAGAGTCTTGTTTTGAATAAGAAAACCCCAAAACATAACAGAACAGAAAATAAAAAACACGATCACTTTCTAATCAGACTTCATAAAGACACTGAGAAGAATATCTGAAAACAAGGATATTATTATCTTATGCCAAAGATTGATGCAATCCTCATTGCTAAAATGCACCTTTGTCAAGAATATCACCGCAAACACAATCATAAGACAGGATAAAGTACTTATATTAAAAATCCACAGCATGTACAGATAGAGGCTATCAAAATCCTGTCAATTTTATATAAGACATATCTCCACAAGAGCACAAAATATAATAGGGGCTAAACCTCTACCTTCACCATGGTTCATCCAATAAGAAAATGCCTCAGATATGAAAAGAGACTATTCCTACGATATAATAACACTTATCTCCCATTCATGGAAAACACCTTCTCAGAAAAAGATGGTCCAACAATTTTGAAAGATTACATACCTCAGCATTGGATGTTTCATCAGAGGATCCCAACTCCCCACATCCAAAACATTGGTGCTTCTTATACTTGCAATTCGCACAATAAAAAGAAACATCTTTCAGTGCCTGAGAAACAAAAATCCGAATCACCATCCTCAATCATGCTGAAACCTATGGGAGAGTGCTTGAAATATGAAAATAAAAAGAAATAACATTATGAAACATACCTGCACTTCTGCATCAGTTAAGCCCAAAGATTCGCAAGTAGAATATTCACCATCTTTAACAGTTGCATGGAATGACCTCATGCACTTGCCATCACAGCTAATTTTAACAAAAAGATTGAGAAATCGGATAAGAGATGCAATTGTTTAGTAGCAAAATGTGCATCTATCCTCGATAATGTTATTGTAAACATAGAAACATAGGAAACCTACATAATATCCCAATGAGATGCAGTAATGACGGAGAAAATTAAATAAATAGATAATATTATAACTTACAGAAGAACAATCCAAGTATAGCACAAAAACCTAAGAAACTCAAGCATCTGCCAACCACACAGAAATATGCATTCCTTTTACTTTCTTCAAAACTGAATTAAGCAACTTCTCTCAAATAAAGAATTATATGAAAAGAAAAAGTACTCACATTGCACCCAAAAAGGAGAATAAGAACAGGGTCAACAACCATTCAAACTCCTAAGACCTAACCTTAGTTAAGGCCCACAACTCTACATGTGAGCATCAATAACAAAAACCACTTCCATGGCTATGCATAATTTGATGAAGGGTTGTTTATGGAGAAGCATGTGTAAGCCTAGAAGCTGTAAACTAGCCAAGCCAGTACAGGCCCACCAGGCCAACAACATTTCCCGGGGCCAGTTCTCTCAAGATCTCTATTTATTAGGCCCAGCCTAGCCTGGGATGTGGAGTCATCAAGCTACTGAGCCAAAATGACCCCATTTTTTACTTATGAGCTTATAGAATTTTAGCAAATTGAAAGAAAAAACCTATGAATGAAATCAGTTGAATAATAAGTTGATAAGGTCTTTTTTCAAAGGAAATTGACCATGGAAGGGGTATTCACCATGTATGTCCCTTTTACGTGCATCAATAAATGGAATATGCCATTTACATATAGAATGGTGTATTAACTATTTATAAAAAAAATAAAAAAATTCACACAAAAAACTACAGAAGTAATGAAGAAACACTAAGTAATTTAAGTCTTAAAATTCAAATTTCTCTCCATGATTGTGGCCAAACAGCATGATACAATACAGTTAGGTTTACGTGTTGTATTTAACTGTAACAAATGGGACCCCACTGAGCTTAGTTGTTTGCTCACCCCAATACTTGTAACATATTTCAGGTTGGAGAAATATGCATGGCCGGTGGTGGATGATTAAAAGACTTAATAGTTTCCTTATGTTAGAATTCCTTTTCGTTAACATTCCAATACTAAGTTACGTATAAAATATGTTAACCTTTTTCTGGTGTCTTTCACTCTCAATCACCTGAAATATTTATTGCGTTGCCCAGCCATTTCATTAGAAATGATGCAGATCACACAAAATACTAAAACTAAAAAAGAATGTGAAAAGTTAAAGCATACACAGTCACACAGGCAACAAGCAGGAACATGAAACTAGCAATAGCTATGAAGCATCATCTATTTCATTACAGGCATGATCAAGACAAAAATTAGCATATAGAATGCATAAAATATGAAATGAGAGTCAATAAGAACACACAGTAATACATGGCCACCGTTATCACAGATTGCACACACTGTCATACAAATCGTCCTCATCAACCTGAAAAGGAACAGTTTTGCTGATGATCATTATAGCTTAAAGATCGAGTTGGCATAATCTCACACACATTAGATTACCCATGGGTGAGACAGAGAAAGAACAACCTCATCAGAAGTGCTCTCCCAAGGCTTATCCACAAGAAGTTCTCTCAAAATCTGATTAAAGGCAACATGCTGTTAATAACTGATAAGAATTCCCAATATATGGAAGCTGGTGACCCAAGGAAGCTACTCAATATGATTAACATGAGCTCAGAGTATCAGAAATGAACAAATTAAATTTGTGTGCCTTATCCTAAAAACAGTATAATATTTCGCCTGGACAAGAATTATTAATTAAATTATGAGATTAAGATCATTCCGAAAGATGCACCTAGAAGTTAACATCATGAAGTAAAATATATATATACACAAAAAATGATTAACTCTAATTGCAGCTTGATTTATACGAAAAAAATGAGAGGGGGAAAAAAGGAAAAGGCAGTGGAAGATGAATCAAACATCACAGGAAATAAATATAAATATAAACAAGGATCTTTTAACCTCCTCCGGATATCCACTAACAAAACAGAAAACAAACCTTGGAGTCCGCCAATATTTCATCCCTTTTAAAAGCTTCATCAATCAGAGGCAAATGATCTACCAGATCATCCGCACAAGGACTTCGGTCATACATGCTAAAACAATGCAAAAAAAAAAATGTAGGAGGATCAAACCGCAGAGATGAATCAAAAGACAGATACAATAGGCACCAAGTTGCGTATTAACCTGAACACTAAAGTAAGATGATCCCACAAAGCTTTCTGAGATTGCAGAGGATTCCACTTAACGAAGTGCAGAAGATGCACCGTGATCAGAATGGTTCTATTTATATCATGAAAAGGATTCCATGGCTTCAGAAGCTTGACCCAGTAGCCGTCTACTAATAACACAGAGATCTCAGGCTTATTCATTGGAGGATCAAACTTCCAAGCAATAACCTGCTTAAATATTTTCGGAAGCCCAATATGCATTTCTCCAGACGAATATTTCCCGGGGCTTTCCTCCATGAGTGGCACCTTCTTCACTCCACTCCAGGGGCAACTCGGCGAATGAAACTGGCCAATTATCACGAGAGAGAAATTCATAATCTGATACGTTTTCGGGAACTGCTTCACTTTCATCATGAGAGTACTCCATCTCTTCCTTCATTTCCCTTGCTCAATAGCACTTGTTTCTCAGACCTAGCTTATTGAAAGTCGTTAATGATAGTAACAATCCAGTTTGCCGAAATATTATTTAAACCCCAAGTAAACCATATCGAAGTCCCAACATCTACTTTCACATTTATATCAAACCCATGCCTGAAATTACACTCTTCAAAAGATAAAAGAAAAAAGTAAAAAGAAACAAATGCCACTGTTCATGCAATTCCCGTATTACAGAAGCATTAAGATGATTAAAAAATCTAAACAATTTACCACCCCTTTAGCCATTCTGAGATCATAGAATCAAAAATTCCTGCCCTAAATTCCAAATAGAATTAAAAAAACAAAACATCAATAATACTGGCACTGCTTCAAACGCAAAACCACATGAGCATGGAGACAAACAATGGCGATACAGTAACATAGACTAATGAAAAGCCATAGAAATGTTGGATTACGTTACACTACCACATTGGCTAAATAAGATTCCATTAGTGTTACCATCGACGGTTCCAGCTCCGATGAGTAGCGCCGATTCCCAAAATTGAGGATGGGCGTCGGTTTCTCGTACACTCCACAGTAACCAGTAGGTTCACGTGATATAACTCTAAACTGGGTAGAGTTGATCTCAAATTTATGATGTTGAGTAGAATCAACTTTCACTCCATTTCAGTATCACGCAAATGTGCAGGAGGATTTGCAGTCTGCAATCTGCAGCTTTACTTTATGAACCACTGGCACTCCCGCTAAAGGGTGACGATCCCACATATTACATGTACAAAATGACAAAAATAACAATATTGATGAAAATTTTGGGAAAAATTGTAAGTTGATTTGGATTTAGGTGTAAGGATCAGAACAATATTGCTTTAATTTTATTTTTACTCCATATGCTATGAATTTAATGGTTCTTAGTTGAATCGAATTTCTATGACCCTTATTCATTCTCATGGGTAGAAATTTAATGCAAGTATAGAAAACCAACCATTTTAGATTTTTCATTAATATGTACCGGTACTCCATCGTTTCATATGTCACACTGTCCATTTTGGATGTCCCACAAAAGTTTGCACATTTAAAAAAAAAACAAAAAATAAAAAACAACCACCCTTCTCATATACTTTATTTACAAAAAAAATATTTCTACCTAACATACTTTATCATTTATTTATTACAAAAAAAATATCTTTATATCCCTAAAAGTTATCACTTTCTTAATTTCCATGCCAGAATCGTGGTGCAATTTTTTCGTGGTATAGAGGGAGTAGATTTTATGACGTAATCATATATATTGTGGGCAATTTTAAATGAAATATTTTAATTAACTTATCCTTATCTTAATATCTACTCCCTCCGTCCCGAAACAAGGTATATGTAACAACAAAATTTTGTATTTATGATAAAATAAATACAAGAGAATTACAATAATAATCCAGCTGGATTAAACTTGATAATTTAGGAAACAATCTCTATTTATCCTCTGATTCTTCTTTCAAACCAATTTGGACATTGACTTTAACTTGTTGTGTTGACCGCGCTGATCACGTTGACTGTGTGTGTTGAGTCGGATCTTCAGTTGAAGTTTGTCCGAACTCGGATTTTGGGACCTTATAACGTTAATCCAGAAGCGTCGAGCCTTTATTTGGATTAAACGTACTTGATCCGAAGAACACTCAATTTGGGGGGCTTAGCACTTAATCCCGGATCGTATGATGTTCTTGGCGCGAAGAACACCGAAGAACTTAGTGTATAAAGAACGCTTGATTTGAGGGGCTCTGTACCTTAATCCCGAATCATTTGTCGTTCTTGACTTGAAGATGTTTGAAGATCTTGAGGAGCGTTACTCGTGTTTCAATCTCTTTAGAGCGTTTGTGTCTTCAGGTCTTTGAATGTGTTCTCGGAATGAATGGAGGAGGGCTCATTATATAAGTGAAGGGTGAAGACGCCCCATAAATAACTCGCAGTCTGATTGGTCCAGGGCTAATTTGACATAATTCTACGTGCTTGGGCCTTTCACTTGCTTAGGCTTTAAGTCAGACTTATTTGACTGGATCTAGCCTAATTATCAATTATTTACTCATTTATTTTAGGAATAGATTAATTTAAATTCCTTAATAAATAAATAATTAATTGATAATTAATTCATTAATTTGCCACATATTTTCCTTTAATAGGCAATAAAATTTAAGTGCCTACAAATGACCCCTCGCATTTTGTTCACGGACGCCTTTGTGTTAAAGTGAACAAATTGCGATAATTCATTCTTGATCAACATGATTGAATTTTATTGCTTGCCTCACCAACTTGATATGAATAGCCTGAATTATGATTGAACTTAGGAGAATACTAAGCTGCCTACGTACCTTTTTGAAGAGGATCAAGTCATAACGTAGTTCAAAAAAACATGATTTGGTTTGGATTGGGGGGTGCCGTACACATTTTATACTCATGCGGGCCAGGAGTAACATACAGTTTAGGCTCATGTGTCATGGAGAGTTGAACTTGAATTTGCTGACAATTTATACTTATGTCAATGAGTCTTGAATTTGAACTTGTAGACAGTTTATGCTCGTATCAAGGAGCCTTGTGTGGACATTTTTCACTCGTGTCGAGGAGCATTGTGTGGACAATTTTCTATCATGTCGAGGAGCATTGTGTGGATAGTTTTTTCTCATATCAAGGAGCTTTATGTGTAGAGAGATTTTTCTCTTCCCAAGGAAATTTGATTTTGATGTGTAGATAGTTTTAACTCGTATCAAGGAGCATTGTGTGTAGATAGTTTTAACTCGTATCAAGGAGCTTAATTTGAGATTTTTTAGATAGTTTAAACTCGTATCAAGGAGCATAGCGTGTAGATCGCTTTAACTCATATCAAGGAGCGTAGCATGTGGACTTGAGAGATTTCAGATAGTTTAAGCTCGTATCAAGGAGCGTAATGTAGACAGTTTTCGCTCGTGCTAAGGAGCTTTGACTTGAGGATTTTAGAAAGTTTAAGCTTATATCAAAGAGCATGACTTGAGGATTTTAGATAGTTTAAGCTCATATCAAGGAGCGTGACTTGTAGATAGTTTTGGCTCATAGCAAGGAACGTGATGTAGATAGTTTTCGCTCGTGTCAGGGAGCTTTGACTTGAGAGATTTTAGATAGTTTAAGCTCGTATCAAGGAGCGTAATGCAGACAGTTTTCGTTCATATCAAGGAGCATAATGCAGACAGTTTTAGCTCTTGTCAAGGAGCTTTGCACTTGAGTTTGTCAACAGTTTATTGCCCTCAATCTTGGGATGCACTATTTTCTCTTGCTTCAACTTCATTTCTATTAATCTTTATAGAAACTGTAGTCTTTGCTTGTGTTTCCCCTTCCAAGGGCTCATCGAAGGACATGCATTCAAACTCGTAAGAATCTTGAATAGAGGGTCATTCGATGTCATTTGATGTTAGGCTTAACTCCATGTCGTGAGTTCTTGAAGCCAACTCTTCAAAAGTTTTAGGCCGAATTCCTTGGAGTATGTAGCTAAGATTCCATTGCATCCCTTGAATGCATATTTCTATAGCTGAAGTTTTTTATAGCTTTTCTTTGCAATTGAGGCTTAGACATCCTCCATCTATTGATGTAGTCGATGGCATATTCTTCATCCCTTTGACGAGTATTTGTTAGCTCCATCATGCTAACAATTCTTCGTGTTCTATAGAAGCGGTTGAGGAATACTTTTTCCATTTGCCCCCAACTATCAATGGAGTTAGCTTCCAAGTCGATGTACCAATCGAAGGCATTTTCTTTTAGAGATCGGATAAATTGTCTCACCATGTGATCTTCGTAGGTCCCAGCATCATTGCATGTCTCGACGAAGTGCACCACATATTGTCTTGGATTACCTTTGCCATCGAATTATTGAAACTTGGGAGGTTGATAGTCAGCTGGCATCCTCAAGTTGTCAACTCTCTTTGTATATGGCTTTTTGTAGGCAACAAAAGATTTGGAACTTCCATCAAACTTGTCTTTTATCGTCTCTACCACGATGTTCTTTAGTTGGTTGATAGGAAGCGTTCCGTCAATTGAAACTTGTATCATATCCTCAGCTGGCTTTTCTTCAGATAGATGATGCTTCGTTGAGTCTTCCTCCCCGTGCTCATCCTTAACTTTTTTTTCTTTGCATGACTTGTCTCAACATTATCCATTTTTTCATAAGTACGAAGATCTTTACATCTTGAGCTTCCATATGCTTAGTGAGTCCTTCAATGACTCTCATCATACTTGCGAGTTGTTCCTCAATGGTTATAGCACTCGTCGTCATCACTGCAATTGCAGTTGAGGCAGATAGTGAGCTTGGCATTGAGTGAGGAGTTGAGCAGGTAGAATCATCTTCACTGTTTTTGTCTCTGTGCAATGGCTTATTAAGAGCAATCCCAACCACATGGTTTGTCTCTGAGGAGGCTTCAGACATACTTCTTGTAACGAGTTTAACATTTTCAATTGGCGACTCTGGAGGCTTTGATGCAAATTTCCTTCATATCGCAATCTTTAATGGAGTCATGACTAGCGTCTTCACAGCTTGTAGCTCTAAAGGCTTTGAGGTAGATGACCTTTTTATTGCGATCCTAAGATGAGTCATACTTTGTATCTTCGAGCTTGTTGAGAGCAGAGATGAGAGGTAGAGACTGTCCCACTGGGCGTGCCAAAATTTGTAACAACAAAATTTTGTATTTATGATAAAATAAATACAAGAGAATTATAATAATAATTCAGCTGGATTAAACTTGATAATTTAGGAAATAATCTCTATCTATCCTCTGATTCTTCTTTCGAACCAATTTGGACTTTGACTTTGACTTGTTGTGTTGACTGCGCTGATCGCGTTGATTGTATGTGTTGAGTCGGATCTTCAATTGAAGCTTGTTTAAACTCAGATTTGGGACCTCATAACGTTAATCCAGAAGCGTCGAGCATTTATTTTGATTAAACATACTTGATCCGAAGAATACTCGATCTGGGGGGCTTAGCACCTTATCCCGGGTCGTATGCTGTTCTTGGCGCGAAGAACACCGAAGAACTTAGTGTATAAAGAACGCTTGATTTGAGGGGTTCCGCACCTTAATCCCGAATCGTTTGTCGTTCTTGACTTGAAGATCTTGAGGAGCGTTACTCGTGTTTCAATCTCTTCAGAGCGTTTGTCTTCAGATCTTTGAATGTGTTCTCGAAATGAATGGAGTAGGGCTCCTTATATAGGTGAAGGGTGAGGACACCCCATAAATAACTCGCAGTCTGATTAGTTCAGGGCTGATTTGACCTGATTCTACGCGCTTGAGCCTTTCACTTGCTTAGGCTTTAAGTCAGACTTATTTGACTGGATCTGACCTAATTATCAATTATTTACTCATTTATTTTAGGAATAGATTTATTTAAATTCCTTAATAAATAAATAATTAATTGATAATTAATTCATTAATTTGTCACATATTTTCCTTTAATAGGCAATAAAATTTAAGTGCCTACAGTATATATTTACTTTTTGTACGTAGATTAAGGAGTATAATATTTTAATGTATAGTGAAGTGAGACAAAATATATTTTAATATGTAGTAGATAGTTGTATTAGTGTAGTGGGTGAGACACATGTGTTTATAATAATTGTTTTGTGTGGGTCCCATCAACCAAAAAGAAAAATGTATACTTTGTTTTGGGACGGATCAAAATGAAAAAATGTATACCTAGTTGTGGGACGGAGGGATTACTATGTTTTAATTAATAGTAATTGAAATGTTTCAAACAATTCTCCCATAAAATCAATTAATATAAATTAATTGAATTGTTCTAATAAATTAGCAATCATAAATCGTGTGTTGCACGGACATGATTGATATTTAATTTATTTGTTTTTTTACTTTTATTTTATTTTTGCATATAACCCCTCCGTCCATCCTAAAGGTCCTTATTTTACTATTTTGAATGTTCACTCCAAATGTATCAATTATCTTCTTTTAGTAAAATGGTCTCACATATGACTCACTACTCACTGCATAAACAAATATCCACTACAAAAAAATTCATTAATTCACCTAATGACCACCTTTAAAATAGGCGGAAGTATTATCACATTGTAATTCTTTGAGATCAAAGGTTTGAAAATTGATTAAATTATTTAAAGGGTTTGTAATTTATTTAAATTATTTAAATAATTTTAAAAAAAATTTGGTTAAAATATTATTTTAAATGTATTATATATATATATACTATCTTTGGTCCGATAATAATTTTTACATTCCTAAAAAGAAGTAATTATTTATAACACATTGCATAAATTTTATAGAAAAGTAACCAGTAATTTTATGATATCGTAAAAGTATTATTATATTATTAAATGCATAAATTTTGAGATAAAAAAAGTGTAAAGTTATAGCATGTAGGAATAGAGATGACAATAGGTAAGGTATCCACTTATTTTGGGATACTCATATCCGTTTAAATATTAATTACGTGGATAATAATTTTTACATTCCTAAAAAGAAGTAATTATTTATAACACATTGTATAAATTTTATAGAAAAAGTAAGCAGTAATTTTATGGTATCGTAAAAGTATTATTATATTATTATGTTCATAAATTTCGAGATAAAAAAAGTGTGAAGTTATAGCATGTAGGAATAGAGATGACAACGGGTAAGGTATCCGCTTATTTTAGGATACTCATATCCGTTTAAATATTAATTATCCGTATTCATACACGTCTCATTTTATATTAATATTTTATTAAAAATTAGTATACTATTATTAATTAAATATAACATAAAATCTATTATTTAATTTTGTGGTACCTTAAGAGTGTTAATATTGATTATATATTATTTGTCCAAAATTAATAATATACAAAATAAATAAAATATTACAACAATAAAGATAAAGATTGTATAAATGATGTTATGTATTCATGTTAAAAACAAAACAAAAAATACTCCCTCCGGACACTTGAAAGGTAATCGTTTGCTTTTTGCACGTGGATTGAGGAGTATTATTATTATATGTAAAGTGGGTAGTTGTATTAGAAGGAAGTGGTGGGCAATATGTTGTACTCTTTTACTAAATAAGGAATATGAATACCTTTGAAGTGAACGCTCAAAATGATAAAATGGATATCTTGTAAGTGGCCGGAGGGAGTATTACTTTTGACAATAAATTTCGTAAAAATAAAATTATTTAAACATATTATCATATATTATGGGAGGCTAAGAAAATGAGTAGATGAGATAAAATAAAAAATAAAATAAATGGATGAGATATTATTAAAGATTGGTAATTACAATCAATGGATGAGATGTTACAATAACTAATGAAGGGCCAAGATTTAATATTACCAAGCTAAATTAGGTAGATTAAAATGGTAGGAAAAATTTTGATCTAATACAATACTAAACGAAACTATTTTACTACTATTATTATTACTAGGTGTTTGAACTCTTGTGTTGCACGGGACAAATGTATTATGATATTATTTAAACTCGAATGAGAAGTCTAAATCATGCCTTTTAAATAAACTATTTTATCTCCACCCGAATGAGAAGCCTAGTAAGACTTGTCCCGTGTGTTGCACGATCATGAGTTTTTTTAAAATAAGTTTATCTTGATTTAAAAAGTAATTTTGTGAAGCGAATGTATCACTTAGTAATTCTTAAATACGTTTTGTATCTACTATTTATTTACCCAATTTGAATATTATATAATAAAGCTTATCTTGACTTAAAATTTATCTGAATTTGAATATTATATAATAAAATCACTTTCATGCTACGTATGTTACTTTTTAGCAGTAATAAGATCAAACTGTGCATTTAACTATATATATATATATATATTACGAAAAAATATAATGGCAAATATTAATTTGTCATCCATGCTATGTATTTTTCTTTTTTAACTCTAAGAAGATAAGGAAATAGTACATTTTAAATATAATGAAATAAAGTTTTGGCCAAGAGTGTGGGACATATAAAAGTAGAGATTAAAATAATTAATGTATTGCATCCCGTTTGATTGGTTAATGTTAACCGAAGGGTGAAACGAATCGATATTGGACCAGTGAAAGAATTACTACTCATAGGTAATATATTTATTTCGGTTTCATTACTATAAAAAAATATTTACACAGATTCTATTAATAAATTAAAAAATTAATATATCGTTCACTTAAAATTGTTATTATATTTTTAAAAAATGAAAACATCCACTCATACATTTCTATAAATCTCTTAAAAACTACATTTAAACCTAATCATAATTCGATTATAGGCATTTCAATTAATTATATTATAACATTTCATTAAAAAAATATTATGATAGACATGCACATCCCAAACCTGTTTATCATTACCCGTTGATTACACATACCAATTTAAAATTATTAAGATGTTAGGACCAATAACATTAATTCAAATTTATTAATAATGAATTAATTGGTACGTACTCGTATCCATTTAAATATAAACTACTCATATTCATACCCGTTTTATTAAAAAAATATTGCTGATACTCTTACCCATCTCAAACTCGTTTATCAATTTTCGTTGATTACACATACCCATTTAAAATTATTAAGATGTTATGACCAATAATATTAATTCAAAATTATTAATAATGAAGAAAATAATTTAATAATGAATTAATTGTTACGTACTCGTATCAATTTAAAATATAAACTACTCATATTCGTACCCGTTTCATTAAAAAATATATTATGATACTCATATCTGTCTCAAACCCGTTTATCAATACCCGTTGATTACATGTACCCATTTAAAATTACTAACATGTTAGGACCAATAATATTAATTCAAAATTATTAATAATGAAGAAAATAATTTAATTCAATTTAATAATGACTTATAGTTATTAATACAACATTATAATTATAATTGCAAAAATAAATCATAATATAAACTTAATTGTTAGTACCAAAAATAATAAATTAAATTTTGCTCAAATAAATAAGAGGGAAACTTAAAATTTTAAAATTAAAATTAGTTAAATATGGTATCATTATGACAAAAATTAAATAAGGTATCATTTTAAATAAGATATTATTATGAAAAAAATAAAATTAATGGCTAAGATCTAATCTTATAATTGTGATGAATGGATGAGATTCAATAATGATTAGTAATCAAATCTAAGGGTGTAGATTAAAAATTGGCTTAATTTTGACTTTTCACTTTGCTATTATATTACTTTAGATTATATTAGATTAGATTAGATAGATTATAGGTAGATTGTTTGATACACATGGTCCTTATTTTACTAATTTGGAGATATTATATTCCTTTAGAGTAGATTAGATTAGATAGATTGCATGTAGATTGTTTGATACACATGGTCCTTATTTTACTATTTTGGATGTTCACTCCTTCTTTTAGTAAAATGGTCTCACATATGACTCACTACTCACTGTATAAACAAATACCTATTACACAAAAAAACTCATTAATTCACATATTGACCACCTTTAAAATAGGCGGAAGTATTATGAGATCAAAGGTTTGAAAATTGATTAAATTATTTAAAGGGTAGGGTTTGTAATTTATTTAAATTATTTAAATAATTTAAAAAATTGATTATAATATTATTTTAAATTTATTATATATATACATATATATATATATATATATATATATATATATATATATATTATCTTTGGTCCGATAATAATTTTTACATTCCTAAAAAGAAGTATTTATTTATAACACATTGCATAAATTTTATAGAAAAAGTAAGCAGTAATTTTATAGTACCGTAAAAATATTATTATATTATTATGTGCATAAATTTTGAATTAAAAAAAGTAAAAAAATGTGAAGTTATAGCATGTAGGAATAGAGATGACAACGGGTAAGGTATCCACTTATTTTGGATACTCATATCCGTTTAAATATTAATCATAAACAAATACCCACTACAAAAAAAACTCATTAATTCACGTAAGGACCACCTTTAAAATATGCGGAATTATATCACATTGTAATTTTTTGAGATCAAAGGTTTGAAAATTGATTAAATTATTTAAATAATTTGAAAAAAAATTTTGATTAAAATATTTAAATGTATTATATATATATATATATATATATATATATATATATATATATATATATATATATATATATATATATATATATATATATACTACCTTTGGTACGATAATAATTTTTACATTCCTAAAAAAAATAATTATTTATAGCACATTGCATAAATTTGGGATACTTACTATCAAGTACAAAATAGAATATGTATTTACTGTTAGGTACAAATCCAAAATTTACAAAATATTATGCCCTTCTTTCCACGTATACGTGTTTACCAAAATTAAATTTATAAATCCCTTAATTAGTGGGATTTGTTCCATATCCAAGCTATTTTTTAGAAAATAAAATATATTTATAAAAAATCAATTTTGCTGCAATGTATCCTAAACTCAAGTATTTATCCTAAACTTAATAGTATTAAGCTATTAAACAATTAGAAAATGATATTGTTTAAATGTATATTAATTATATCTGCACAATAAATGTATAAATTTGCACAATACAGTTAAATTATTGCACAATATATAATTATAGGAATTATTACTACCCAATACAAATTATACATGAATATTACTCTTAGATACAAAAAAATATATTTTATTATTATCCACTACAAAATTATATAATTAAAAGTCACACTTACCCCTACATGTATTCAAGACAAATGAGTTAATTTTAAGTTATACTACCGAGAGATATTTATGTTTCCATTTCAATCATTACTTCCATTCCAATTCTCCTTCAACAGCAACGTTAAAGTATTAAACATAAATCTTTTTTCAAATATATTGATCATCAATATTTTGAATACATAAATTTATTTAAGTATATGATTTTTGAATACATATTGAATATAAATATCTTTACAAATATATTGGTCATAAATCTTTTGAATACATAAATTTCGAACAACAAATTTTTGAATACACATATTTCTAACATAAATGAAACCCACCTTATACGCACACCAATTTGAAAAATTGGCATGCAGAATGTGTATTCAGATTGAGTATGAAAATTGATTAAGCTTCGAGCATGCTGAATGTGTATTCAGATTGAATATACTAATTGATTAAGTATGATCTTCATAATTCTTAATACTATATATATATATATATATATATATATATATATATATATATATATATATATATATATATTTGATAGATTTTTTAAAAATTGAATGATCTTCACCTATTTTTGTGGAGAAATTAGTAGGATATTTATCTTTCTATTATTATAAATCATCATTTTTAAATTAATTTATGAATACAATTAAAATAGTGATAAATGTGGTATTTCATGTATTCAATTTGTATTGATAAATAATATAATTTAGCTTGTGTATCTAATAGTAATATGAGTACATAAATTATACCTATTAGTAATAGACCCATAATTATATTATTGCACAATAATATTGCATAATTTGATTTAATATCAAGTTATGAGAAATCATTTCTTATAAAGTTGCGCATCATTATAATTAGATATTTTATATTGCTGCACGGGATGGTTATATTGCTGCATGACGAAGTTATATTACAGCACAATTAATATATATTTTTGCACAATCTATTTTGTATACGTTTTTATCCAAATTTTCGTATCTCGTATCGTTATCACGTAGATACGTGTTGAAATTTCTTTTTTATTTCTTTAATCTATAATAGGAGATTCCAATACCGGTACATACTTAACATTGTAGCGTAATAAACTGTGTGCTCAACGACATACCGGATTCATAATCTCAGAGAAAACATCACCTGACCTCAATTTTTTCACTGCCAGATGTCGATAAACCACTGGTCTTTGATCCAGTAACTTCACTCGACCTTAAGAAAATATCCTCATCAGTCGTGCTACGTTCCATCATCCCAAACGACGGCCACGATGGCGTCACTGACACAAAGCTATCATCGCCGCCCTTCCCCTCTCTCTTCTCCGCCGTTTCCTGCAGCTGGATTGCGAATTCCAGGCTCCAAACGACGTCGCTCATTGCCGGCCGATCAATCCCTTTGTCCCTCAGGCAACTCACCGCTGTTTCCACAAATTTATTCAAGGATTCCGGCGCGATTTGGCCGTCCAGATTCGAATCGATGATCTGTTCCAGTGTTCCTTTCCTGTAACTGAATTTCGCCCACTCGCCTAAATTCACTTGCTCTCTCGCTAGGGTTGGGATGATCGGCGGCCGTGCGCACAAAACTTCGAACAGCACCACACCGAAGGAGTATACGTCGGATTTTTCTGTCAACTGTTGTCGCCGGTAGTACTCCGGATCCACGTACCCGAAACTGCCTTTGACGACGGTGCTGACGTGTGTGTGCGCGCCGCCGGTGGGGCCGACTTTCGAGAGGCCGAAATCGGACATCTTAGCCACGAATTTCTCATCCAGAAGGATGTTGGTGGACTTGACATCGCGGTGGATGATGGTGTGCTTAGCTCCGGTGTGGAGATAGTGCAGTCCTTTGGCGGCGCCCAAGCAGATCTGGAGGCGTTTCTTCCATGTCATTGGTGAATTGGTGGAATTGTAGAGATGGTCGCGCAGAGTGCCGTGAGCCATGTAATCGTACACCAAGATCATCTCCCCGTACTCATCGCAGTATCCGATGAGCGATACCAGATGAAGAGGCCTTAGTTTGGTCAGCATCTCGATTTCAGTTAGGAACTCACTAGTTTGGTCAGCATCTCGATTTCAGTTAGGAACTCGCGCGCCTTGATTCGACGTTGAGTTCAGTCTTTTGATCGCCACCGTGGTCGCGCCGTCGATCATCCCCTTGTCAAGTTCCCGAATCCTCCCCTGCCGATGACGAAAGTGTCATCGAAGTTCTGCGTTGCTGCTTTGATCTCGTCGAGAGGGAAATATCTGCAGAGATGGGACGGCAACGCCGCACCGGATCCACTGGTTATAGTCGTGGACTTGAAAGAGGTACCCACGATGAGCCGCCGAATACAGTAGTAGTAGAGTCCTTCACTCTTCTACGACGCCGTATAATAAACAAACTTACCACCGCAGCCACCGCAAGGACGCCGACCACACTGCCTACCACGGCGTAAATCACAGAAGATCCCCCATCTTTCTTCTTATCCGGCATCGTCTCCGTCGGATGTGAAGTGTCGGCAACCAATTCAGGATTAGCCGCCGCAAGACTCCGGCTGGAGTCGCTGAGTTTGAATATTTCTAAGCCATTCAGCAGAGCATTAAAATACATTGGTTGCCCCTCAAGGTTGGGAAACAGAGATAGAAACAGGTCTTTCTTTCCACGGCGGCCGTCATCGGGAACCCAAGCAATGTAATCTTTAAAGATGGGGATCTGAACGCCGCCGGTCCAGAAGATAACTCAGCCTGAATTTCCTCCGTCTGATTATCGACAGAAATCGTGAACACCCTCTGGTTTTGCAATGTGACTTCCAGCTGAATCTCGCAAAAGTGGAGTCTGAGCAGGTAGAGAAACCCAGAATCAACAGGAAAATACCAGTCGATGCTTCTGTCTCTGGTGTAGTTGATCGGAAGGCCCTCCTTATGAGGCGTCCAACTCTGAGTGACTACGTACTCCTCATCTGAGGTCCATGCCCCAAACATGCCTCGGGTCGGCCCGCTATCATCTTGAATCTCAACCCTGCTACCACCAACACTCAGCCTGTAGAGATTTTCCATGGCAGTGATATCTTGGAGGTAATACTGCTGGTCAACAAATTTAATCGGCACATCATTTCCCTTATAGTAGAGTTTATCCTGGGGTGAAGGTCAGATCCAGAGTCTGATTTTCTCAACATTAATCACGAATTCCTTCATAAAAGAATCCTCTTTAAGATACTTGGCATGAACAGAAGCACTGAAGTTGCTCAACAAGGTGAACCATTAGCAGTGACGTTGAAGAAAGATTGAAAGGTGTTGACACCAGAGTAGACCTCAGGATAGAAGTAGAGGCGAACGAATTTGGGGCCAGGGACGACGGGGAAAACGTACGTGAAAGGAGATCGGAAAACACGAGCTCTCTCGTAAGGGACTTTGTCGACGGAAGGGCTCGGCATTGCTTCCGCTGATGCTGGTGGCATGTTTATGTTTATGGTATGGAAAAAGATTCAACTCTACATCGATTACTATTCAATTGATTGATCAATTTAAAATTACCAGAATCTTGTAAGTGCCAAAATAATACACTCTTATTTATACTTATGCTTTGGTTCATCAGTAATTTTATCGCTACCATTATTCTGTACTTTTGAACTGTATTTGTTTGATTATTAAAGTTAACTTTAAGAAAGTGAGAGGATGATATGTAAAGTGATGAATAGTTTTACTGAGAAGACTTTGAAGTCTATCCAGTAGCTCTCTTCCAAATGAGTTTGATTGCTGCAGGGTGGGGTTCGAATTTTGCCTTTGACATGAATTTGGCCCCTTGCAAGTACAAGTTTAACAGTGAGTCTTCTCTATAAGCCACTTGAGACACATTCTGCGATTTACCTCCTCAACTAATTCCCAAGATAGAGACGATGGGGTCCTAATGATGGGGTACGAGGGGTCCAAATCTAGTAGGACCACTATATTGTACACATCCAACCAAGTCTGATCACTCCATATTAATTCACTAACTACTGCCTTGTCGTCATCTGGTTTCCACTACAAATTACTCCCTCCTACTAATAAAAAATTTCATAATTTTTATTTTCGTTCATCTCATATTTTACCATTAAAAAAAAATATCATATTAATCTTTACTCCTAAAAATTAATTTTAATTACAAATTTACTACTCTTATCTAACACATATAGCATAATTTAATTTGTTTATGACCTAAAGATACTACAAACTCCGTGTCTACGGTGAAGTTTATTATGAGAGGGAAAGAGTATTTTAAAAAAAAATTATAATGAAAATGAAAGAAAGAAATAAATTACTGATATTATGATGTTCATGCTTCACCCTGCATTTTATACGATACACACTCTATTATTACTATTATTATATAATTAAAATAAATATATTTTTTAAAAATTTAAATTATACTTATAATTCATTAAATACACACATCTTAATTCAAAAAATAAACACCTAACTTCTTTTTTTTTGTTTTTAATAATTTACCTAAATATCTCCTTATCACCGTGTCTCTCTCCAACTCAATTATCTTGAGAACTCATAATTGAACAGCTCTATCTCCATTCAATCACTTTGTTTCTCCAATTTCAATCACTCATATTTTCTTTTTATAAATTTCAATTTACTAAATGCAAATAGTGCGTAATTAAGAAAAATAATTAATTTCGTTGAAACTTTTTTTTCAGAATCATGTTTTGATTGTTCAAGTTCTCCTTTTACCACTGCATCATAATTTTATTATTATTATTATTATTTTAATTTATTAAAAATTATTGAGAGAAATAGAGAAGTTGGTTGAGGTGGTCTTTGGGAATTTTGACACCGAGGAGAAGCGGCAATGGTCGTTGTAGTCTTGAAGCATGCATGCGTGAGATCTTTCTTCCTCTGAACTGCCATAGCTTTGTCTTCTACCTCCCCCAACTACTATTCTCTTTTAGCATATGAGCACATATATATTTCCACCGTCTCATCCAAAAAGTCTTTTTTTTATCTTCATTTTGTGCGTCCCAATCAAAAAGTCTACTTTCCTTTTTATATATATGCGACTCACACACACTCACTAATATAATTAAAATATGAGATCCACACTTCTATTAATACAATTACCTACTACATATTAAATAATAATACTCTTTAATTCACATAAAAAACAAAAACAATCATTTGCATAGTACGAAGGAAGTATATTCTATTTTTACACTTTTAATATTTAAACAAGCATAATCTTAAATTTAAAATGGTACTTTTGATATTTTACGGAAGTTTATACAATAAAATTAATAAATAAAAGAATAGAAAAATATGTATTTAATAAAAATTGTGTATTTAATAAAAAAGAACAACACTCTTGTTTTAAATAATGACTCTTAAATACTCGCTTTGTACTATTAAATTGTTCACATATTCTATTCAATGTCGTTTTTTAAATGTAATTTTATTGACTTGATTTTTTTTAGGTAATAACTTTTTTAAGTAATATATACTAAAGTGTAAAATATTATTATGTAAATTAGATGTGGATGATACATATTTATAAAAAAATTAAAATGTATGAATAAGCTATTTATTTATTCAATTATTTTTTAAGATGTGAACAATTTCGTTAGACGAGGAGAGTAGTAAAATTTTTATCAACTTTCAACAAGGTGGACTAAATATTCTTCCGCGGCCCGCAAGTACAAATTCGACTAAATTATAGTTATGGAAATATCAGAGAAAGGGGTGACGAGTCACAAGAAATACTCATGATTTTTTTTTTCTTCTTCTTTTTATTTTAAGAATTAAAAACGTAATGATGGAATGTAATTACATCCCATGATGGTGACGCGATAATCCTCCAAGGATGCAAAAAAATGAAAGGGTAAATCACGAACATCCCTCGAGATTTGTCCAAATTACCAAATAAATCATGTGGTTTAAAAAACTACCAATTACCCTCTTTTAACTTGTATTTGATTTAAATATTTATAAAAATACATTTTTTCAAATAAAGAGAGATGAAAATTACATCAATACATATATACCTAAATTTTATTTAGTGATTTTGATCTCCTTAGAATTTTTATTACTCCATTTATTTTGTTCTAAATTTAATAGTTGATTGTTTAATTATTGACTTCGATATTAGTTTTTAGTTTTTATTTTTCTCCTCTCGGGATCATTCTTTCATATTTGATTTTAATTAACTAAAATCAAATAAGAATCTCAATAAAACATGAAGTTCTGAATTTAAAAAAAAATCTATAATTACAATGTACAACACAATATTCAACAATTTATAACATCATTAGAATCTCAAATAAATAAGCAAGAAAAACGTATTTTATCAAATATTAAAGAAAAGTAGACAAAACTAACGAGATAGACTTAGAAGAGGGTATTTATCAAATGTTAAGTAGTTATTTTTATCCTTTTTTTAATTTAAAAATAATAATATTTTTATCAATATTTAAATCAAATACAAATTAAAGGAGATAATTGGTAATTTTTCAAACCACGGGGTTTATTTGCTAGTTTGGACAAACCTCGAAGGGGCGTTCGTGATTTACCCAAAATGAAAAAATTATATGGGTTGAAATGACAAATTATCAACGAATTATTAGATATAAAGTGATAATTTTTATATAATAAAAAATAATACTCAATTAATAAAAAAATAGTAATATTTTATAGTGAAAGTAATAACTTTTTATAGCAGTGATAACTAATTTAAAAACACTATAAAATTGTCTGAATCTCATGCAAAACTTACCATTTTTTTTAACTAAAAGATATTAATTGACATCTATCCTATAAATTAGGGATTATTCTGTGATGCACCCGGTATACCTTATGGTTTATAGAATAATAATTATTGGGTAGTGAATAATTATTATATTATATTTAGTGATTAAGATTAAATAAATTTTTGATTTAACGATCCAGATTACCTAGGTACACCGGTGCACAGGATGCACCGCAGTGTAACTCTAAATTAGGCATGAAATTTGTTTTATTAAATGATTTTTGAGATCAAATACTCCCTCCGTCCCGGGTACCCGTTTGTACGGGCACGGAGATTAAGACATTTTATTTTTTTAATATATAATGTAAGAGAAAATATTGATAAATTAATAATTTAAAAAGAAAAGTGAATAAAGTTATTGAGAATGATAAATAAAGTGAAAAAAAAGTAATTAAAGTTGTTGGGATTGTAAAAAGTAGGTAATAAAATATTATATATTTTTGCCAAAAATGGAATGAGTAAAAATACGTGAGACACCCCAAAATAGAAAGTGAGTAAAAATACGTGGGACGGATGGAGTATCACTTTTTCCATACAAAATTATCTCATCATCAGTATATAATTTAATTTACAGGTAGTATAAAAAGTGAAAAAAATAATCAATTAACAATAAAATAACCGATCATCCGATAACGAGATTTTAAATTGAGTTTTTTTTACTCTTTCCTCCCGCTAAGCTCTTTACTCTTCCTTCAAAAGCGGGACGGAAGCAGTATTATAAATCACACGAGTAATGAGAAATACCAAAAAATTATAACATGAGGGTACAAATGAAAAACACAATATTAAGTTGAGCTACTAAAAGTAAATTAAGAAAGTTCCCAAGTCAACAACAACATAAGATAAGATTAATCTGATGTCAACTCATGACTTACGCTCACTGTGAAGAATGAAACAGAAAGACGACCCAACCCACTGTTTAAACTGTGTTACTTATTCAAACGCAAATGTTACATATAATTAACACATTTATATTTTTTAAGACTATTGATGATGGCTGCCAACCACATGAATACACAGCCCTTTGACTAAGAAGCATACCCACAAATAACATTCCAGTTTAGCAAACATCCATCCAAATAAACCTAACAACAGGTACCAAAATCCGTGGTCACTCTTAGATAATATATCACATTTAAAATCTAAATTAAGCAACCTAATAAGGAATCCAGAAGCATATGAAGTCCATTACCTCTACTGATTTTGTTGTTTCAAAAGAGTTTCAAAATGTGTTCAAACTCTAAAGCTGAACCTGAGAATTTTATATGGTTCCGGGCAGGCGTGAGAATACTTGGGTCGATCTCTGATGAGAAGAATAAAATCAGAGTAAGAAGAAATGGCATGGCAGGCCATATAATGAAACTAAATATATTCAGAGGGAACTCACAAGCAGTAAATAATGATGGGGTTGGGGATCAGTCCTTCCCAAGCTCGGGCTGAGATCCCTCTTTCTAAGTCCTGATCCTCTTCAAGCGTTATCTCCCTGTCAAAATGTTCAAACCCCTGGACTAAGATAGAGAAATCAACACTAAACCCAACTAAACTTTCATAAAGCATCGAAAGAACCTTGGCAAGCATTTTCTATGGTAAGCCCGTGGACAACGACGACACACTGCAAATTGCAATTCAAAATTTGCCGTCACTTCAACTTCATTACAGGAATGCAGCAGTATTTCCAGGATGGAGAATGTCTCCCACACATTGAGGATGATAGAAGTACCCACAATCTCCATCAGAACAACAAAAGACCTGCGAAAATTCAGTCATGTTTAGCAAGCAATGCAAATGGGATCTCATTTTGAAACAAGAATACATAACAAAAAATAACTGGAAAAGATTAAAAAGGAAAATTCACAATAAACTTCATCAGACTTCTATAAACAAGGAAGTATACGAGCAAATCTGAGTTTTTTTTTTTTCTGGTTTTGTGTTGAATTAAGAGCACATCCGAAGACAAGGAAAAATACGCTGATGCACAGATCTTCTGACAACAATTCCATTTCGGTTGAGCATTCTAGTGTCAAACACAAAGACACGCTGACATAGTTCTTGACAATGAAAATCCTAAGACATAAAGAGGGTGTTAGAAATAGGGTCGATGCACAGTCCTAGAGACATGTCAGGCAAAAATCCAGTAACAAAAAATTCTAACAACGACGACAACCAAGAGTATATCCAGCTCTAGTATTATTAATGGTGCATTCAATAAGGAGAATGCATCAGACAAGAAACAAAGTCATCACATACCTCAGGAGTAGATTCATCCGACGATCCCAATTCTCCACACACAAAGCATTGGTGCTTCTGATACTTGCAATTCTTACAACTAAAGGCAGTATTCATAAGCGCCTGAGAGTAAATTAGGAAACATATTTGAGCTCATTCATGTGAAATTCATGACGTGCAGTATTGGAAATTATGAAAAAAGAAGAAAAGAGAACAAGATAGTGAAAAGTACCTGCAATTCTGCGTAAGATAAGCCCAGAGATTCACATCTAGAATTTTCACCATCTATTGCTTTTGCATGGAAAGACCTCATGCACTTGCCCTCACAACTAATTTTAACAAAATATAAATAAATATTACTATAAGATAAGAGTTGCATTATCTAGTTGCAAGACATACCTCAATCTTTATGATAATGTGTTAAATATGCAAAAGGTTTGGGTTTGTTTCGAAAGCATGCATACGATCCTAGGAATAAAAGACTCATGAAAACCTACATGGCACGTATATATGGTGCCCATCAAGATTCATGACAAATTGATAACCAAAGTGGAAATTTACACAATATAACGGTGACATGAAAAAATGAGGGATAAAAACAAATAGACAAATTAAAATTAACAATAGTAATATAACATTAACAATTCAATCTCACTTACACAAGAAATATTTAACCAGTGCAAAACAACCTTGAAAGTCTAGTATCTATCAATCTTGTATAATTTTCTTATACAATAGAGGATGTGTAGAGAGAAAGTTATGTTATTAAAATATGTTTATTTGGATTTAAACAGACATTCTGTATATATTTGCCATGCCATATTATGGAAAAATAGTTTTATGTTTAAAATCAATTTGATTTGATGTATTTATCTTTAAAATCAAATTGAAGTACTTTTTCCTTATTGTTGCAGTGTACATGCGTTCGTAAGGGGAAAACTTTTGTGACTTTTGGCCCAACTTATCTGGTTTGTTTTCAAACTCTATTCGTTTTCTGTTCTTCCATTATTTTTTTGAGTCATTAAAATATACAACTCTCACGTGTTTGGTCCAAATTATTAGAAATAAGCGACATTCCTTTTTCTGCAACATAATTGTGTTTGGTGGGAGATTGTATTTCAATGTCATTTTATTATGTGTCTTTTATTTTTGTATTTAGGTAAAGTTATTAGACGAATTAGCCACAAACCAATGGCCAGTTGCAGCAGTTAGGTATTTTACACCACATATCTTCATTATATTGAACTATATTTTTTAATATTTTGGAGGAGTTAGATATCTTAGCCTACCTGATACATAATTTGATGATTATTTTTGCTTGCTTCATTTTTAGGAGTTCCAATCTTGAATCTTACAACATTGGTAAGTAAGTTTCAATGGGATTGCTTTGAAATTAGTTTATCCTTGCAAATTTGATTATGTACAAGCAACTTTGCTTTGAGAACACATATTTGGCAAAGACTATAATAAACACCTAATGCATAAATTAATCTATGATAATCCAGTCTATTACTAGAGCCTTGGTAGCTTAGCCAGTGATATTTGAATGTATATGCGTAAAATTTTGTTAAGTTGTGTCAATTGAGTTGAACTACAATATGTGACTTACTGTGTATTGAATTTGGAATTCAATGTTCTAGAATCTTTAAATAAACATGTGTTTTCTCTCTTAATATTACATTAGAAATGATTATGGATATATTACAATCTTCGTGATATGGAGGTTCAGTTTTGTAATGGTCTTTCCATTCATTACTCATTAGTGAAGATAATACTGTATTCATGTCCATCAACTAGCATGCTTTTTCTTACAATGTGGTTTTTGCCGGTGCAAGCAATGATACCAAGCTTAATAGAATAACTATAATATTAAATTTAAACATTTCATACTTCCATTTATGAATCTATATTTTAAAAAAATTCCAGAATTCTGTTTTAATGCAATCTATGTTTCATTTAAATTTTGGACGTAATTTATATATTGTTTCCACTCTCACAACTTTCACATTTTATGAAAGAGTTGAGGACTGCATATGTATATGTCTATAAAAAATTTATTTACTAAAATACAGATAAAAAAATAAAAAATATAATTTATGGATTGTTGTTGAGCACTTGAGCTTCTGAATTTATATTTAAGGTCTATGGCTTTATTTTCTCACTTTGAAGGTTTAGATTTGGGACTAAGTAATTCCAGAATTCTGTTTTGATGCACTCTATGTTCCATTTCAATTTTTACGTAATTTATATATTATTTTCACACGCACAACTTTCACATTTTATGAAAGAGCTGAGGAAGACTAAATTTTCTACATGGTAGTTGTATCATGAATACAAAATTAATCAACTTCCTGTTTTACTATTTGTTAATGGACTATTACTTATTTTAAAAGTGTATGAGTCATGGGCTTTTCTAGCTGCAGTTGGTATAATGGTCTACTACCAACATACCTGTTAATGCACCTTGGCAGGATCTCATAGAATTCAAGTAACGCAATATGTGTTACAAGAGCAATGAAGTTTCAGTTTAAGAGTTACCCCATCATTTTGTATTTTTTTTGTAGATAGTGTGCGAGAAAGTGAAAAGCAATGTGTATGAATTTGTCTTTCTATTAATTACATTAGTGTTGCAAATTCCAACAAACCTGATTATATTATAAAGTCACCACAAGTGTTGATTCATTCTTTAAGTTATTAACTTGGTGAGTTTTCTATTTTTTCTTCATCATGCTCTGTTGGATAAGCATATAGTTCATTGAAATCATGACTTTCTTTACTTGATGTAGTTCTCATTGGGAGATTGTCTATCTGCTGCATTTATAGTTAATTGAATCTGTCGGAGGTGATGATTACATACTTTTAATTGCATGACTATTGTTATTGTTTGGAAGTGTTGTTGAGCTACTAATTTCAAATTCATAGCCCGAGGCCTTAATTGCTTAATGATAATGTTATTATTTTTTATTCAGGAATGCAAACCCGTATTTGCTTGAATTTAAACGTGTTGTTAAGCTATTGATTTTGAATTTTTGGTCTGTGGAATTATTTGTTTATTGATAATATTTTTGTTTTGATTTGGGTCCTTGAGCCTGTATTGACAGTACATCAATGAAAAATATAGATGCTGCCTGCCTCATTGCGAATGTAATAAAAGCCTTCCTCTTTTCTCGGTAACACTTAATTGTTCCTTTTCGAATATTATTAGTTTTAATTGTGAATGAAGGTTTCTTAGTTATGGGTTCTTGGTTGGGTTGCCATTGAAAGGGTTGGTAACTTTGTAGGAAGGACATGAAACAGATTGATTAGTAGTGACGAATTTGATGCCTCACATGGGAATACACCAAAACCTGTTGGATTTTTTATGTTTCTAAACTGGGATTTCATTGTTATTTTGGTGTATTTTATTTTATTTATTTCCTTTCTACATTTTATATGTTTCCTGCTATGCTCTAAATGAAAATATAAGTCTTAACCTTTGGTTCAAAGTTTGTTGCTAGGCTTTAGATCATTTAAATTGTCCACCTAAATTTGTCATATCCAAAGGAGTTTGGTTGATTGGCAGATACTGATGTATGTTGTTTTGTACTTAAAAAGACCAATATTTAGACATGTTCAATTGTAAATGATACTTTTTAGAGTTACCACAATAAATGGATTAAAAACTGGAGAGAAGTTATAATTGTGTTTAGTAAGTTATAAGAGTTTAAGTAATAACTTTAGAAGCAATAATTGTATTTAAATAAGTTATAAGAGTTTAAGTAATAACTTTAGAAGCTATAATTGTGTTTATTATGTTGCGAATTTATATGAAGAGATAGCTGTACAATTTTATTTTATTTTTCAATTCAACTTTTACTCAAACTTCACATTGACGACCATTAATAAATGCAAGCTCAAATATAGACCTCATAGTTTTTTTTTTCTTTTCAGCAACATGAAGACAATACTGGGAGTCTGCGAATGGTAACCATTCGACCATTCGATTAACTTATTTTAACTGCATCAATATTGTTTGTTACTTAATAGTCTTGATTGACAGAAATAAGAGTTCTATATATTTTTTTACTTTATTTTGTTTCAACATTGTTAACAATGTTGTCATTTGTTTCCAGGAAGAACTTAATTTTTTGAACAATTGATTGAAAGTTTCATTCAACTGATGATGTGTTGCTTAATCATTGGTTTGCGTTATGGATTGTAGATTTTCATGTGTGGGATTCTTTGGGTAATTTGTTAGTCATCCCTACTACTTCTATTATGTATAATAATTTAGTAATACTCATATGACTTCAGTCGCTGAACAATAAGTGAGAATTGAAGTAGCATGGAGTGTGCTTTTTTTTTTTTTTTTTTTTTTCAAATTCATGGAACCGTGGGGCCCGTTCCAAACTGGATGATAACCGTTGGTATGTTGTTCAATTTCGCTGTTTTATTAATTTTTCACTCTTGTAGTTTAGGGTATATTCATCCATAAGGTTTAAGGTATAATTGTAAATTCATCTTTGTGGTTTAGGGTATATTACACTCCTAAGGTTTAGGGTGTAATTGTATTTATCATTATGGTTTAGGGCATATTTCATCATTAAGATTATGGGTTTAGGATATAATTTTACCTTTGTGGTTTAGAGTATATTTCACTCTATGATTTAAGGTTTATGGTATAATTGTAATTTCACCTTTGTGGTTTAGGGTATATTTACTTCTAAGGTTTAGAGTACAATTGTTTTTTAAGTATAGTAAATTTAGTTATTTATAAGGTTAATTCCTAAAAAATTCACCACCTTATTTGGGGGTTTTCAGATCTATCACCACCTTTTATTTTTGTCAATTCAATACACGATCTATTTAATATTTTCAATTCTATCACGACCTTTTATTTTTGTCAATTCAATACACGATCTATTTAATATTTTCAATTTATCACAACTTTTATTTTTTCAATTTGATACACTACTCATTTTATATTTTAATTCAATTTATTATTATTATTTAATTGTGGGTCTCTTTAAAAAAAAAAAATAATAATAATAATATAAGAAAATAATAGTTTTAATCGTTTTAAAATTATATTCTTAGAAAAGGAATTATATACACTATGAACTAAATTAAAAATAAAAATAATAATAGCGTCTGTTAAGCAGAAAGTCGTAGGTTCGACTTTTTTTTATTTATTTCATGTTTAACTTTTAAAAATTTGGCAGTTAAATGTTATTAAATTGTTTTCAGTTTTTGTTAGTGTATTCAACATTGGAGTACAAATTTTATTTGATTTAATTTTTTGGAAGTCATTTTTTAAATTTGTTTAATTATTCACAACTTAAAAATTTGTAAGTAAAAGTTCGTTTATTTTAAGCCTTTTTTTTGGCATAATTGAATAATAATAATAATAATAATAAAATGATAATAAATTGAATTGAAAATATAAAATAAGTGGTGTATTAAATTGAAAAATAAAAGTTGTGATATAATTGAAAATGTTAAATAGATTGTGTATTGAGTTGACAAAAATAAAAAGTTGTGATAGAATTGAAAATATTAAATAGATCGTGTATTGAATTTACAAAAATAAAAGATCGTGATAAAATTGAAAATTCATAATAAGGTGGTGATTTTTTTAGGAATTAACCCTTATTTAAATTATGAGATAATAGTTCCCTATTGATATTTATTTTATGTTCAGTTAATATATGTATAGATTTAAACACTAAAAAATATAAATATAAGAAAGATAAATTAGTATTAAATATGTATGGAGAACGGTGGATATTGACAAAAAAAAGTTTAAAATTTTTGAACATGGCATATGGGCATGAGTAGTTGACATTTAAAAGAATACGGCTTATGGATATTCCTAAAACCAATATTGATTTTAAGTATTTTCGGATACCCTAATAGGAATGATATGTGTAGTTGCAAACTGATTTGGGACGAGTACGAATAATTGTAAAAAATTCTATTAAAATTTGGGACGGGTACGCATATATTATATGGTAATTTATATATTATGAGATATTTTATATACTTAATCAATAGTTATAAGTTTTATTTAATCATATTTATTAAATATTTATTTAAATTAATAGAATTTATTTATTTTTTAATTTTTAATTAAATTAATAATAATGTATTTTTTAAATTAATAATAATGTATTTATTTAAACAATGAAAAATATAAATATATATAAAATAAATTAATAGTATTAAACGTGTACGGGGACCAGAATAAAATTTTTAAATGGAACGGGTACAGGTTGTTTTGCTACCCTAAAATAAGTAGGAATCCTACCCGTTGTCATCCCTATACAAATCAAGCACAGTCCAAGTTTAGATAAATAAAAGTTTAATAAAATTCCTGCCCGTGCAACATAATAAAAAGAAACATACGTTGAATGGTTCTAAAAAAATTACAACATAAAAAAAATCACGGCCGAGTATAAAAAAAAATACTCCTCGCATTTTAAGAAAATTCTATTAATCTTATAAAACTATAAGAAAAAGAAAATTATATATATAAAAATATTTTAGAAATTTTCTTGCGCGGACGAGTAAATGCTAGTTGTATTTAAAGGGGGGGATTGGAGCTTGGAGAATTTACTGGGGGAGATTAAAACACAAGTTTGTGAATTAATTATCTTAAGAAGAATGGATTGTTGAAAGGAGCAGATATTCAGAAGTAGAATGAAATATATTAGAAAACTAGTGCGGAAAAGTTAGAGATTGTGACGGAAAAGAAATATTGTGGATTGTATTTTTATATAAATCTTCTATTATTTTGCTGCTATCTGTTGTTCTATTATTGTAACGTTGGTAAATCTCTTACTTTTGTTAATAAAATCATTTTCCTGATTAAAAAAAAATTACATTTGAAAATGAACATTATACGATAAATAAATTTTATAAAAGCATATAAACGATATATGGGTAACTTAAACCATATAAGACTTGTTTGTTTTCGATTTTGTAAATTTAAAAATAGGATAATTCATTTCTTTTTTTAGATGGGATTTTAATTATACCAGATTACACATATCTCTTATACACCTCACATTTTACACTCTCACAAACATCATCTCCTTACGTATTGACTCTCTCTCTCTCACACATATCATCTCTATAGTCCTACTAGGGGTGGGTATTGGACTGAGTACCCGAAAATTCGGGTTTGAAATCTCATTACCCGAACCCGAACCCGAACCGGTAGTATCATTACCCAAAATTTAGGGTACCCGAAGCGGGTTACCCGGTTTTTCCATTATTTGATTTGGTCGCGCTGAAAACCCACCCTGGTTGCAGATCTCGCACACGTATCGATCCAATTCCAGAAGGATATTCGAAGATAGAGACACCACTTCTGCATCTGGATTTATAATCAACCATTTTCATTTTCTTTTATTTACAAAGGAAAGGTGTACAATTATGTAGGACGAACTCGTTGGAGTATTAAATAATTGATCTAGCTATCACTAGCTACCTGGGGTTCCGGCCGACCGTCGTTTCCTTTTACTGCTCCGGTGGTTTTCGGAAGAGGGAGGGGGATCGGGTGGGTCTGTTGATCAACATTAAAAATCACTAATCGGGAGATAATCTTGTGGTTAATCTAGCTTTCATATGGTACAACTACGACCATGACCGACACTGCAGTAGATAGAAGACATAAAAAGGCTCTTTTCGTAACATGATTTGTTTTCTTTTTTAACTTTAATCTTTCTGCCTTCTACCTTAACTCTAAGCCTTCAACTGCCCAAGATACATTATAAACTCACCCTTAATGGCTGGTGAGTGGTGAGCAGCCGAGGTGAGAAAATGAGAAATGGAAATTGGATTTGGAATGGAGGCATGAGTTTGAGATGAGATGTGCTGGAGTAGTGGAGCCTAGTTACTAAATTAAAATTAATATATATTTAATTATATTATTAAAAAAAACGGGTAACCCGATCGGGTAATTCAGGTAATTTTTATACCAGATACCCGATCCGATAAGAAGCAGTAAATCCGAAACCCGAAATTAGCTGATAAAATTGGGTTTTTGGGTAATTTTTATCCGGTTCGGATCGGGTATCCGAAACCCGTAAAAAAAAAAAAAAAAAAAAACCCCCACCCCTAAGTCCTACTATTACATATTGACTCGCATAAAATTTAAATTTGGCCAACTTAAAATCCTCCTAGAAACAAACCTAAATTAAAACTATTTATTGAATTTACTAAATCCACCTAATCAAAAATCTAATTTTCTTAATCCTACTTACGCCAACACAATTAGAAACCAATTTTAACACACCCCCAAAAGATTTCCCGTATTACAGCAAATACCATCCACATAGGAAGAGTTACAAAAATCAAGTGCGGAGTGCAAAATTTGTTCCATTGTCATCATATAACCTAAAAAAATTTACAGATAAAAAACAAAAAAATATAATGCGACTTAAAAAAAAATTATTTTTTTAAAAAATTAAGGGCACATGACATGTCTGTCTACTTTGCAATATAGGACTTATTTATCTCAGCAACGAACCTAAAATAGTATACTCCCTACGTATCTTTTGTTTTACCTTCCAGTCTATCAAAATTTTCTGGTCCTTGCTATTCACATTGTGGTGGTGTTGCCTCCTCGGTTCCTGAAAGCGGAGCAGACATTGCCGTATCAGATGTTGGATCATCAGCTTCGGCAGAGGCAACGGAATCAGACGCTGTATCATCAACAGACAAGTGAGATATCTCTGATACAATTGAACCATCCTCATCTCCACTTAAAGATGGCACTGGGCCTGCCTCAGCAGGGGATGAAGCACCATTTATAGGAACTACAGGGGATGCATCGAGAGTGGTGGTAGAATCCCGAGATGCACAGCCGTTACTTGGAGTAACAGAGGTTTCTGATATAGAAGCAGAGGCTGGGGATGGAGCATCATCAATGGAAGGTTCTGGTGACACCCCACGACTACTGGGGGCGGGTGAGGAGTCCGAGTCTTCTGCAAGTTGCTGAAGGCTCCAATACATTATACTTGCCGTCAGAGTAAGGATCATTTTTTGGTTAACCTGTCAACGAAAATCACCAAGTATACGTTATCATGCTTTCCTGCTTGGAAAAAGCTCGCCCAATGTTCTCAAAGGTGCGAGGCACCAATCAACCAGAAATTGACTCATAGGCCCTAGGCACGGGCAATTTGGTAAAATATTAGGGTGGTAGGCCTAGATGGAGCCAAGAAAACTAGGAAGGGACTTGGCCAGGGAATAGAACATGTTCCATAAAGCCAATTAGAACTTCAAAAAAACATGGATCAGATTTTTTAGTAACATAAAATAAGACACATGTAAAGCAGTTGTTAAACTTTGAAAAGGTCAGTGGTTTCAGCTCAAGTGAAAAGGGACCACCTAATGTTAAAAATATTTTGAAAAGCATAGTAGAAATGAAATCCTTACCTCCATGATATCCTCGGGCAACAAAAAAATAGAACAGCCAAGCTTCCTTGCAACACTAATTATATAGGTAGCATTTAGCTTCTTCTCCTCATCTTCAAATCAAGAATTATATAACAATTTAATAATTACGTCGTGATGAGGATTAAAGACATCATATGTCGATAATACAAGCAAATACTGCAAAAGACCCACCTTCTGCAGTTTATACTGACACACACACAACCTGTCCCACCCCACATCCCATGAAAATAAAAAGGAGAAATGGAGATCATTTCCCTTCAAGTAGCATATTACATTGATATCTAATCAGGTTTCTCAAAATTCTGCCCCCAAAAATCTAAAGCAATATACATGAGCAGGTAACTCAGGATATTTGTGAACATCAAAAGAAAATAGAAAAAATCAAAGAATCAACAAAGTAATTAGCTTTCTAGAAAGTAACATGGGAAAATTACCACTTTCGCCCTTGGTTACAAGGTTCCAATTGACAACGCGTGGCTCAACAGCACTGAGAAGCTCAAGAAAGAATAATCCAGTAGAAAGTTTCTTATCCTACAATTCAGTTGGAAAAATTTATCATTAATAACAAGTCAAAAAAGTGCAACAACCACCTATGAGGTATGTATGCATTTACGTAGACACTGTGTGAAGAAATGGAAGGTTATTGTCAACCTTGAAACTCTCCATCTGAGATTTTCTGCCGGAACTCCTCACTTTCCTGTTGGCCCAGCTCAGTATATCAGAATCAGTAATTTCCTTCCCTTGAGAGCGAGATCTTAATTTTTTCAGGAGTTGAAGCATGTTAAATCTCATCAACTGCCAAAGGAAAGCTGCAAGAATTCACAGGCCAGGAATATAAGAGCCAAACACTTAGCATTCATATTTCAAGTGTCATTCATCCACCAATCAAATTAATTTATGAGAAAGAGACAACAAAGTCACCACATCAACAACTGCTAAAACAGAAGGAAAAACCATTCAATGGCTCGGAAGTATGTCTCAATGTACGAGGTAAGATACAAGAACACTAGTCCAAAGTGGATAACATTTTCGGCTCTTCGCTCTGATTGGAGTTCACTAAGATTATAACTCATTTAAGGATTGCTTGAAATCACCACAATGCAGAATTCAAAATAACATAAGGTAAACTGGACTTTCCATGAAAAATCTCATTAAAAAATGCTAATCAAAGAAACCTCTAATCAGAGGTTTCATAGCAATATAAAGTAAATGCTTACCAAGTATAAGCTTCTTATTCCCTTGAACAAAATCATTGCCACCTACATTTACCAGGGACAGTCGCAACTGCCCTCCAATCCTAACAACTTGGTTGCAGTTCTCCACTTTCCTAAATGGCATTTTTATAGGAGGTTTTGTAGCTTGCTTCCAATTGACAGATCCTGGAGAAACTTTATCAAGCACTTCCAGAAGAACCCAACTGAAAACATGATAACCATTATTAATAGTATATACATTTAAGAATTTTACGTAGCAGATTCCTGATAGAGCAATCCAAACATAAAACTGAGTAAATATGTCATCTCACAGAAAATACTAGGCCAAGGGCATTTAAAATCAAATGGGGTTGTTTGATGTCTCCATATGATAGAGAGCTAAGTAAACTGAAATTCTAACCCATTTCTGACGTCCTCAAACAAGTTGTTGACGTAAGACCCAATTCCTAAGCTATTGATCCACAGGCGAAAACACCTCTCTTCTCTAGACATAATAAGCTCATCATCTGTCATCATCTCATTCTCTGCATAAGATATTTTTTTGTTGTCTGTGGACAAGCCATTCCTGGGAAAAAGAATTTAACTTAACTAAGAAAGCCCGAGTGATATGACTCAAAAATAAAAGAGAACGATAAAATATATGACAAACTACTGTGAAATATTGAACAATAAGATAAAAGCAAGATAACCACATGAATAACCGTTGACACATTCAGCATATATCAAGAGATGAAACATAAATGTAGCCTTATTGGGAGAATATTAGAGGTGAATTACAAGCAAAAGAATCAGTGTCAGCAATTGCCCAGTTGATCACTGAACAATCATAACTGGAAGGAATTCATTGAAAGTAAATATGAGATAATCTCTGATCATAAAAGCACATATTCCAATTTTGCTTGGTTGTTCGCACAGGAACATAAGAGGTTGTTGATTTTTAACTTTCATCTCACCTTTGATGAAATATCTGTGCCACAAAAGCAAGATTCAAGTTGGTAGAGCCCTCCACAATATCCTTGGGAGTCAGATATCTTTTGCAGTCCATTTTCTCTGCATGCTCAAGAACTAAATTAGCTCTTTCAGATGGGTCCTTTGTATCTAAGGTGGCAGGGCTGCAGTGTTCCGGTGCAAGTACATTAAGAAGATAAGCATAAGCCTCTCCATCCTACAGAATATGACAGTACCATAAAATTGCAACAGCTAAAGACACTTGCCAACTGCAAGAGAACAAAGGTAATAACAAAACCGAATTATTCCTAAAAGATCAAAACAGTCCTAAACTTTAACTAAAGTCCAGTTAATCCAACAAGCTAAAAGCCCATGAAAGGAAGTCAAATTCTGCACAATTAATTTCATGCTTGTTCGAGATAATTCTCCAGATTAGACTAAGACCAGAAAAAAGTTTAGCACCATGGTGATTCTTTTGCTTGATGTTTGAAGTCAAACTACACTAAAAAAAATCAAGTCACCATCAACTCAATCTCCAATATTAGGTAAAACAACATTTTCACACCACAACACTAACTCCAAACATGCATACGGCATACCTTCAGGTCAGAAGAAAAATTTGACACAGTTTTCTGGTAGCCTGCTTTCTTGAGATGGAAATTCATCCACTTGAGTAGAACTTTTTCAGGAGCAAGCCCCATAAGCTCATCAACATCCTGCATTTATTAATGACACCTGATCAAAGTGTACAATTAGCTCAGTTCTGAGTTACACATACTGGAACAAAGACATATCACTTCGATTTACAGATATTCAAAGGGAAAAGTGGCGGATACATTATTGTCCTCCACCAGTTCTACAAGCTGAGGTGTTTTTCTGAGATTGAGATCTGCCAGAAGTTGGATCTGAGAGTGTAAACCAAATGCCAAAGCAAGAATTTATATTAGTGATAATCATCATACACAAATAATCTAGCTACATTCTACACGTTATAGCTAATGAATCCTTTTAACGTTTCTTTCTTTTTCAAAACAAAGCAGACAGTAAACACTGAAATCTTAAAAAGCAAAAGAGGTGCTGACCTTTATAATTTGAGAAATTAATCCAAGTACCAGATGAGGCTGCAATGAGTGAACAAATAATATAAAGATCATTATACTAAATAATCTAAAAAAGCAACCCTTATACTGCAAACTCATCACAAGCTCAACTTACCCTTCCTTCAACAAGGTCCTGGGTGCCAATATTAACAACTGTGCATCCAATTGCTTTTGCAGAGTTGAGACAAAGTGTGTGATTCTCATTCCTTTCCCAAGGATTCAATACTCTTTTTGTGTTAATAGCCCTATCATCTATGGTACCAGGCACTGCCACATTGATCAGCTTGCTGCAATTACCAAAAGAAAAATAAGCTATCAAAACCCATTAATTTTTTTAAATGTTCAGGTGTGAAGCATCAATGCTGTAAAGGGTATACCATAATAGGACTCCATCCTTAGCCAGCTCAAATAAAGAATTTGAAGATGAATCAATTGGAAGGAATTGCTTTAGAAATGGGTCATCCCTGAGGTAGCTGTTGATATGAGCAACATATGAAGCCTGTTCAGTCTCGTTGATGGTGTGTAGCAGAGTTGTTGTGGTTGCCTTTAAGAAGGATGAAGAGTTTTTTGAATTGCCCAATTTGGCGTTGGCTCTACTTTGCAAATCCAAATATGACTGATAATTCAAAGCAACAGTGCAACAGTCACCACTCATTCATCTAATGTATAGCTTAAGCAGAATATACTATGCTGCATTCAAGGAGCTAAAATTAAAAATGAAAGAAGATTATTGAGAAAAACCTACCCTGAGGAAGCCTTCAAAATCTATCTCTTGCATCATATATGAGTGTGATTCTCCCAATTGTTGTCTAATCTCCTCCTCGTTCAATACATCATTTGAACTCTTTAATTTTATGATTAGAGATGGTATATCTCCAACTGTAACCCTACCATTCTGATTCTTCATTGAAATGAACTACAAATAGAAGTAAAGATTATAAAGGCCCTATACATGTATATCAACACAAATTAAAATGAGCTTAGGATAGCTTGCTTCAATCTCAGATTCACAAAACAGATTCGTAATTCCCACAAGCAAACAAAATCGATGCTAATTGTACAAATACTAGTCCATGATCAAATCAACCAACCCAAATGTAGGAAGTTATTTAAAAATGACTATAGAAAGAGTCAAGGAATTTACCTTGGATTTAAGGCCTCGAAGCTCAACTTGCGTGAATTGGCTCTGAAGCCATTGATCGGAAACTAGAACTCCCTCAAAACTAGACATCTTCTTCTTGCCCCGGGGTTCCACAAATCGCGGGGGGAAAATGTCCTTAATCGCACAAAATCCGGGGTGTCTACTTACACGGAATCAACGATCCCGAGATTCGAAATCCCTGTTTCAATCATAAAACACCAATAGAAGCAATAAAAACAGCGAAAAGCCAACCATGCAAAACAGATACAGATGCTCCACAAATCTGAGCGCATTTCAGTTCATCACGGACAGAAATTAGAAAACCAATTCCACAATAATTAAAGACCCATAAATACGTCTAAGAAGACAGATTCTCAAAACGGCGAAATAATGGAGAGAATGTAACAGGACGCTGAATTGAATGGTTTCCACTACTACATGCATACCTTTGAAGATAAATAATCCTTGATTCGGGCAATCCGCCCGATCCTGAATAATCCTGGTTTTAGAAGGTTTGACTGAAGAGGAGTATTGTGGAGTATCTGTTAGAAGAATGGAGGTGGGAATGCAATTGCTTCGGCGAAGGGCAAAGAGAGAGAAACTGGAGAGATTTTGGGCGTAGGCACGCAAAGACAACGAGGAAAACACACAGGACAGTTAACGTGGAGGCACAGTTTGATAAGGCAACGCGCCCCCACGCGACGGCAATTCACGCGCTACGCACAGCTTTACACCTTAATCTACACGACTACTACACCTCATCTTCTAAATTCCATATACCCTACTACCCCTCCATCCCTATACTAATACTACCCTCACCTAATAGTAATTAGTGAATACCTGCAATTATATTTTGCCAGGGAAATTAATAAATTTTGTTTTTATATGGGATGAATAAAGGGGTGCATTTAAGGTGTTTCAATGGAATAATAAAGTACTTCATCCCATTACTTTTGTTTATTTCGAGTAGATTAATAAATATATTAATATTTTAATGTGTATTGAGGTGAGAGAATTAATATTTTAATGTAAAGTGGGTGACGTATTAGTGTGATGTGTGAGCCTATAGAGAGAGAATTAATTAATTTGTGTGTGTTTCATATGCTATGCTTAAAAGAGAAATGTAACCATTAGGATGAGAGAGAGAGAATATACTATATGGAATTTTTTTTATTGGTAAAAGTAATTCATTAAATTATGGAAGTACAAGTAACAAAGGTGGCTAATAGAGCTCTTATTCGAGTTGAGCGAGCTCAAATAGTGCATACTCGAGCTCGGCTCGAGTAGTTTTCGAGTCGAGTCGAGCTTAGTTTGCCTCGTTAAGCAAATCGAATCGAGTTTATCGAGCCGATTTTTAATAAATATATATCTTATATTTATTATTTTATTTAATATTTATTATATTATTATTATTAATTATAATTATAATTAAAATAATCGAGTCTTTTCGAGTCGAGGCGAGCTCGGCTCGTTAAGAAAATGAGCATATGGAGAGCTCGAACTCGAGCTTATGTAGTCACGAGTCGAATCGAACTTTCGAGTAGCTTGTTTCATATAACAGCTCTAGTAGCTACTTACAATGTAGGTCTACCTCAAAGACAGATATTCTCAAAGCTTCCAAAGATGTTACAAACCAAAAATTAAAACTAATTACCAGATCGTTCAGGAATTTAGCCTTATATCAACTTCACAATCTATTTTTAATTTTGTTAATGACTCTATCAGAATTTCAGCTATACGCCTTAAAATAATCTTGTTCCTCCATTTCCATATTACCCATATTATACAAATCTGCAGTCCCAAAGCAATTTTTTATATTTTTTACCTCCAAATACATACGAGAACAGACAAAAGTTACGTTTGCTGTTGTTGTCCATAACCTGATTCATACCAAACCAATCAAACATGGAGTTTCACACTATCTGAACCGCTGTGCATGAGAAAAAAGGTGGTCGGTACCCTCTTCACTCCCTTCATCACACAAGCTGCAGTTGGTATCTGACAACATGGTTGCACGCCTCTTCTTCAAACAGGTTGTTGCTTTGAGAGGAGCGCATGTTCCACATGTCCACGAACAATATGCTTTTAAAGGTTGCTTTATTAACTGGACGGAATGTTTCCTTGATATGCGCAAAAATGTCTCAAGTTACATAGGTGTCTGATTTTGAGTTCCTTCATCTCCAAACATCTACGGATACTCTTTTTGGTATGAACCTATTCAAGATAGAATTAAATTCGTTAAAAGAACCTAACTCTTTATCAAACATCGTTTTTCTCTATTTTATGTCCCATTTTTTTAAAAATAAAATACATTATTCTATTCATAAGAGTAATAGTTTATTGCCTAAAAAGTAAATTTTTATGTATTAAAAAAATAATTTTGTTAAAATTAAGATATAGCGTACAACAAGTTTAGGGTATATTTTAGCCTTAGTAGCTTAGGGTATATTTCACACTAGAATTTAGAGTATAATTGTAATTTCACCCTTATAATTTAGGGTATATTTCACCCTTAGAGTTTAAGGTGTAATAGTAATTTTATCTATGTGGTTTATGCATTTTACTTAAGGATTTAGGGTATTATATCTAGTCTTTTAAATAACATTAATTGAGGAAGGTGACTACAAATTAATTAGGGGGACCACATATTAATTACTCCTTAGTCTTATAAACATTTACATCTCTTTTTCGGCACGGATATTAAGAAAATTGATAACTTTTAGGTAGAAGTGATTTTTTTATAGGCTAATTATAGCGTGCACCCTAAGATAGGGTGCACCCATATACAAATATAAACAAAAACATATACAAAAATAAACAAAAACATATACAATTATGAGCAAAAATGTATAAAATTTAATTGTTAGTTTTTTTAATAAAAATTTGAGTGTAAAAAAATATACAATTATTAAAAAACATGTATACACTATTGAATAAAAAGTTATATACATATGGATGTTAGTTTTTTAATGAAAAACTTAGTGTGAAAAAAATATACAATTATTACAAAACACGTATACAAAATAGAATAACATATATACAAAATAGAATAAAAAGTCACATACACGTGCACCCTAGCACCCGTGTGCACCCAATATACACACTTTTTTTTAAATAAAGTGTGTGGGGAAGGGTGATTGTGTTTGATTTTTACTTTTTCAGAAAGGTGCAGACTTTCTGGGACAATAAAAAATAGAAAGTGTGTCATTTGAAATAGAACGCATGGAATATTAATTGGGGAGAGTGTGGACCACAAGTTATGCCAAAGATTTGATAGAGTTGTTCTACACTAGCTGCTCAATATTAATATACGGACTGCTTGATTCAAATTCTTCTCTCAAAATATGAATGTATATCATTAAGTGAGTCAATTATAATGGGATTGAAAGTGATTGAAGGGTGGAGGGTGATTATTAAATCAACCAGAATTATAGAGGAACTTTAATTCCCATTAAATCAAACATCAACAATGACAATCAAGATACTTTTATTATCATTAACCTTACTTAATTCCCCAACCAAGCACCTTCACAATACTTACTCCCTCCGTTCGCTTGTAAGAGTCAATTTTTTTCATTTTGGGCGTCTACCCCAAAAAGTCCAAATTCATTTCTTACTTACATGAGACCCACACACCGCCACTAATACAAATAAAATATGAGACTCATACCACCATTAATGTCACTACTCATTACATATAAAATAATAATATTTCTTAATTCATGTAAAAAATAAAACATCCTCATTTAACCGGACAAAGTATACTCAACTACACATTATAAATTAAATAATAATATTTCTTTAAATACTAATATTTCTTAATTCATATCCCCTTCGTCTCATTTCAATCTTTACATATTTTTATTTTGGGCATTCCATTTCAATTTTTACGTTTTCTTTTTGGTAGATGAGACTCACACAAATTAATTATTTCTCTCTGCATGGGCCCACACATCACGCCAATGCACCTACCCACTTTACATTAAAATATTATTTCTCTCACTTCACTACACATTAAAATACTACATTTCTTAATCTACGTGTAAAAAGCAAATATAAAGTTTGAAATGGAATGGAGGGAACATGTAAAAAATCAAAACATCCTCATTGAACCGGCGAGTATATTACCTACTAATAATTTATAATCGCCTTACTTTTTCCGATAAGATAACATTTTATTAATAAAAAATAATTGAAGAAGAGCTATTAAAGATCATGAGGATACAATTGCATTAACTATATTCTTGCATCAATAAAAGTTTGTAGCAATATCTGAGAATGACTCGATCTAGAATATAATTTTACCGACAAACAATTTGGATAGAATTTATATCCAATTACACGAATTTTATTTCTGTATAAATTGTTCGCATAAGTTTTTGTGGAGTAATAAAAACACATTTAAAAATCAAATTATAATTTAAATAAAAAATATGTGATAGAATTAGATAACTCATAACAGCCAAGTAAAGGGGCTACGTGTTAAAAATCAGCATGCATGTGCCAATATAGCTTATCCCCACACTCCACGTCTGTATTCATTTTTTAACATCAAATTAAATGCTACTCTCTTCGTATCATAAATAAATTCATACTTTCTATTTTTGTTCGTCCCATAAATAAGTTCACATCCTCAAATAAGGAAATACACACAAATCAATAACCCCAAAACACACTTTAATTTCAAAATTGTCACTCCTTTACTACTCACATAACATACATCATAATTTATTTATTACCTAAAAATACCAAACTACCCCTAAAAGTAAAACAAAAATAACTTTTTTCTTAAACTCCGTATCTACAGTAACTGTTAACTTCATTATGGGACGGAGGTAGTACTCTTTAATTATAAAATTTTCATCATTAAAATATAATAATAAAATATTTTTTTAAAAAATCCAATTATAATTATACGAAAACAAATTGCATATTGAACTTCTGGCACGGGATGTCTTGTGACACTTTGGTGTGACATATCCTGTAACATCTCTTAATTGAATGACACACGCCAGGTTGAATGAATCATTACCCCTAAGGGTTTATTGGTTAGAGTATAATATCCCTCATCTCTCCTACGTATCAGTCATTTAATAGAGTGACATAAAAAATATCACACCAAAGTGACACAGAAAATCCAGACCTTGAACTTCTACACTTGCATATATTTTCCAACTTTTTGAAGATGTAATTTTTTTTTAATTCCCCATCCTCTCCTATTAAAATTGGTTGAATGGCTCGAAACTCACGTTTGGAATATTGATATATAAAAATAAAAAATGATATCGCACAATAATAAAAGTTGTAAAGTGAAATAAATAAATAAAATATAAATAAAAATTTAGGAATGGAAGTGCATTCAACAAAAAATTTAATTAAAAAAAAAAACTCATGCCGTAAAAGACAAGGAAAATGAAAGTACACAATAAGTTAAAGGCTAGAAAAAGGATTGATATTAAATTGACCATAAATATATGGATAAAAAAATAATTAATTTACCATCTCAAGTAAACTTTCACATGTTTATGTTATAATCTATCCATTTTACTATTTATTTTATTATTTTGAAAGTCTATTCTTAATTTATTTATTCATTTTTTAGATACATGACCCATACACATTACTAATACAAATAAAATATGAGACTCACACATACCACTAATACAACTACCTACTACACATAAAATACTAATATTTTTTAATCTAAATGCAATCGGATAGATTAACAATGAACAGAGAGAGTATTTATATTGAATACTTTATTCGTCCCACCGAAAGATCCCATTTTACTAGGCGTCTCATTCAAATATCTCAATTTCTCATTTTTAGTAAAAGGGACTCACATGTGGCGCACCACTCACTACTAATACAACTACTCACTATACAAAAAATAATAATACTACTCCCTAATCCACATGCAAAAAGCAAGTGAGGATTTAATAATACTCCTTAATACATGTGGAAAAAGTAAATGAGGACTTATAGCCGAGACAGAGAGAGTATATAAATAAAGGGTAAGAGATTTGCGTGATATCGGTGAAGGCAAATACTTGTGTAAATCGGATTCACACGTAAATCTTTTTTTCAATTGTTATTTTTTATTATGTGAAAAATTACTCTTTAAAGACATGAATTATTACCCTTTCTAAATAAAAAAATTACTCTTCATATTATTGTAAACCCATGATTTACTATTACTCTTTAGTACACGAAAAATTACTCAAAAAGATGAACGACTCCTATTATTTTTTCTGAATATAAAAATATCATTCTTCAAAGAATATTTTTTATATACTAAAGAGTAATTTTATAAAAATAGGGTTTTGAATTGAATTCACACCAGACTTACTCATAGGTGAATTTTTTTTTAATTAGCTAAGAGTTTTAATATCCAATTAAAATAATAAGGCAAATTATCTGGTGCACCCACGTTAAAAAATTTATACATTAATGACTAAAAACTTATATACTTTGTTAGTGAATTTTTTGTTAATTTTTTTAATAAAAAATTAAATGTAAAAAAGGTATACAATTATTAAAATATATATAATATTAAATAAAAATTAATATAAATGCACGCGTTCACTTAGGTGCGCAAATATCAAGTCAAATACATAAAACATACTCCTATGTGCAAAATTATTCATTTGCCTTTTGCAGGCAGATTAAAGAGTATTATTATTATTATTTTATATAAAATGTGTAGTTGTATAAATAGTGAGTGGTGGACCATGTGTATCTTTTTTTAACTAAAAATGAAAAATGTATACTTTAGAGCAAAGGCTCTTCAAATAAGAAATAATATAGTATAATTTAAAGAGTCATACCTAAAAATATACCTCCAAAAGCATTTACATAATGGTTTTGACTCTATAAATTTGGAGAGCCAAAATTAAATGCATTGAGATTTTCACTACTTTCAATATTTCATTCCTTTAAATATTCCATTGATTATTTATTGTTTTATATTTATAATGCAATATTATTATTTCATTTTAATTTTATGGTTAAAAAAAAGATAAACCCTTTTCAAATTTCTTTAAAATTGTATTTAAATAATTTTATTATTAGTAAATATCTATTTTTTTAAAAAATAGAAAGACAAATGGATGATATTATAAAAAAGGAAAAAATAAAAGAGTACAGAAAGAAATAGATAGTATGATTCAAAAGTGATCATTGACAGAACCAAACAGATGGCTTTAAAAAGAGGACCAAGACAAGCTGCTTCGTAAAAGAAAATTACTAGCCCTACTCATATAGTTGTATCTATGTAATCGTAGAGGCTGTTGAAAAGCCAAACAAGCGGTTTATAGAAGGCCTAAACATACAGCCTCTGAACAAAAAGCACAGCCTCAAATCATGTAATCTACTCCGTTTTAGCTGTTGCAGTAATAAAAAAAAGAAAGGAATAGTACGTTGATTTTATTTTTTTATGTTATAAAGATGATTATTTTATATTAAAAAAAATATAGATCTATAAGAATTCATATAGATGGAAATTATAAAACTAATTAGGAGTAGAAATAAAAAAATATGGAAAATAACAAATATAATAAATAAGTATTGGGAAAAGAATAAATATAAAAAAGATGTTGAAGATGAATTAAAATATAACTTTTTATATTTTAAAGATTATTTATTTTACTCAAAATCCTCTCCAAATTATATATAATCTTTTGAAATGCTCTTAAAATTTGACATTAAAATATCAAAATGAGTATGGACAAGGTAGTAATTATTTAATTAATTACTTTGTCGGAATATTGACTTATATAAATTCGAGATAATAATCATAATATATTCGGTTGAAAATGTGGTTGGGCCATGAAATCTGAATCCGAATTTAATTTCATGCGACATCACATAACTCCGATCCCTTAATTATAATAACTTTAATCAGAATGATAAAATAAATAGTTGAAATTGTAGTCCTCTCCGGCCACCGACGACGGTGGTCTAAGTTAAGATGCCATTCCTTTCCTGCAGTGGGCCACCACAGCCCACAGCTACCCCACATTTTGTGATTCTGTAATATTTGGTCCACATGCCCCACAATGTTGAATGTTCGCTTCCAATCGCTTAAAATAAAATAAACCCCCCTCTTTCTCTCCACTTTCTATTCTTACTTCTTTGTTTTTATATCAAATTAAAATTTGAGTGAGACTTTACGACTCAGGACACCATGCTCCTTTGTATTTTAAACCCCTAATAATATATAGATTTAAGACAAAGACTTCTCTAGGCCTGTTTTTTTGTTTTAAAATAATACAACCGGATTCACTAAGCCTATTTTCATATTTCGCGGATCCGGTCCAGCCCACCATCACATATTACCGTTTTTTATTTTAAAACAAAAAGAAAAAACGTGAGAGTGGTTCATTTCTGCTGATTGTTCTTGGTGTGCGCGCTTCTCCCAACGTTGGTTCCGGAATCCCTTCTCGTCTTCTCCGTTTCTGTTCATCGTCGTTTCGGCCAACATCGATTCTCGTGTTTCTGCTGATCATCGTTTCAGTGAGAGCAGTTTCTGTTTTCTTTTTTTTAATCGTTGAAGGAGTTCCCATCTTTGTTAATGTATTTTCTTCTGTTTTTTTGTTTCTATTTTAAAGTTATTCTACATTTTCCCATTCTTAATTTTTAGAATCGGTGCTTCAAATTGTTAATTTCAGTCTGGAATTTTGACAATAATTGTATTTTTTTGTTAGCATTTTCTATGTTGTTGTGTTTTATATGTACTGGAATTTTATTTTTATTGTGTTCATATTTTTTTGTTCAAATAATATCAGTTATCATTGTTTTTAACATTTGGAAAATAGTCAGCAATTTGCACTAGGTTAAGAAGGTTGAACTCTTGTATGAAATTGTCTTTTATTAATTGCATGCACAATTTTTTTTATATTAATTATTTTGGGTTTTCGTGGTAGGTTTTGTTGAGTTAATTTTATAATGGGTAGGAAACAGTGTGTTCTTCCTTGGCAAGGTCCTATGTTTCGTAGAAAACATAGACGTATAATTCAAACTTGTTCTAAAACTTCTAAAATTTTACAAGAGAAGTTGGTGGAGAATAATGAAAACAGAGTGGGTGATAAAAGGAAACAACAAGGAGCAGATCATGGCTGTAATTCTATTGTATTGTATGATGATAAACTTGCACAGAAATCAATGGATTCTGGTGCTGAAACAGCACCAAAATTTTATGCAAGAAGAATGAAGAGACAAAGAAGTCCTGTTAGAGTAAATGAGGACAGGTACATATGTGTTCATTAAATTAGATACATTATTATTTATTTTGTTGGATATTTTCCAGAAATGGTAGGACAGGTACATTTGTGTCTTGTTGAAATTGTAGTGAAATTGGACTCACTGAAGCTGTAATCCCCAATACTGAAACTGTAATACCTATTATTCATGAGAGGAGGTCAAAATTAAGGAATGATAGACAAAAGTTTGATTCATTGGACTGTTTTTTCTTTAGATGTATTTTTGTTGCTGTGCTCTTATTTGTTCTTTTTGAAATTGTAGCAATATATCAAAAAACAAGCCTTCTGGAATGACAGAGAATATAAAAAAAACAAAAACTCCTAATCTTAGAGATGTGAGATATTATTTTTGTGTTTCTAGTTTCGAATGTAACTCCTTTCTATATATGGGATTACTCTGTTAAATATTTTAGGCTTCTCTGTCTATTTTGATTCATTTTTATGATATCTAATTTGCTTGCAGTGTAGATGATGATGAGATCCCTATAAGGTATGTAGATTTTGAATACATTGTAGGGTTTTTTTATATATAGCCAATTTGTTTGATATCTTATTGTGTTTAGTTATTTCTATATTTCAGTGAAATTCCTATTATAAGATCAAAACCATCCAAGCTTGTTACTAGGGGATCTAAAATATCCAAACCTGATGGGAGGCCTGAGAAAAGCAAAAAATCAACTCATAATATCAGAAATAGGAGGTAATATTTCTAAGGTCCTGATTTTGAAGGTCACTCTTTCCTATATATGAGGTTGTTCTATTCAATTATTTAGGTTACTAAGTATGTTTTTCATTCATTTTCTGATGTGAAATTCCTTTGTTTAAATTATTATGTATTATTTATTGTAGTCTTGTTGATGATGATGACGATTTTGTTTTAGATGAGGTGCCCTTGAGGTATTTAAATTTCAATACATTGTATTCAATTTTCATTTTCTGTAATATTCTTTTTTTATGTTTAGTTATATTTATATTGCAAAGAAATTTCTATTAGAAGAGCATCAGAGCCTGTTATTAGGGGATCTAAAATATCCAAGCCTGATGGGAGGCCTGAGAAAAACAAAAAAATCAACTCATAATATTAGAAATAAGAGGTAATATTTCTAAGGTCCTGGTTTCGAAGGTCACTATTTCCTATATATGAGGCTGCTCTATTCAATGATTTAGGTTACTAAGTATGTTATTCATTCATTTTCTAATGTGAAAGTCCTTTGTTTAAATTATTTTGTATTATTTATTGCAGTCTTGTTGATGATGATGATGATATTGTTTCAGATGAGGTGCCCTTGAGGTATTTAAATTTCAATACGTTGTATTCTTTTTTCTTTTTCAGTAATATTCTTTTTTGTTTGGTTTTTTGTTTTTATTTCTATTTTTATTGTAGAGAAATTCTTATAAGAAAATCTAAACCAACAAAGCCTGATACTAAGAGATTTAAAAAGAGAGTATCGACTTCTACAGCCAACAATAAGAGGTATAATGTTTATGTATATATTTGACTATTTATATTAGTCACAATGATTACTTTTAATCATTATTGTTATATTTTTGCACTGATAAGAAGAAATCAACGCGAGTTGACTACAGACTTAAGGAAAAGTAATTATACTTTATTTTATTTTGTTTTCTTTACTTCTGTATGTTGTCAATTGATATATTATGCTTATAATTTTTTATTCTTTTGTCCAGTGGGTTATTTAGCCATTGCAGGCCTAATGGCCTTAACACTGTTGTGCGGAAATTCAATGATAAGCAAAGGTCTGATGTCAAGGAAATTGGGTTTGGTACATTATTGGAGTTAGAAGTTGATAAATGTGTTAATGTAGATCTCATGACATGGTTGGTTGCTAACTTCAATAGTGGTAGTAGAATGTTAACTGTGGATAATTATCAGAGCTTTTGTGTTTCCCCTGATGATGTCTATGATGTTTTTATGCTGCCGAGGAATGATAGTATGGATGTCACAATGTTTACAAATCTTGAAGGGTCAGAATTTCTTGATTTCATTAAAGAAGAATATGATATAAAGGTTAAAAAGCATTGTGGTTGTTTGGCTGATGTTCTTTCGAAGAAATTCAAGGATGGAGGTGTGGATTTTAAAAGAATATTTATGTTATATGTTGTAAGTTCTTTTCTTGCACCTGCTGTCAATGGGTCTGTTAAGAGTCGGCTTGCTAAATCATTAGAAGATGTTAGTATGATCCCCAAACTTGATTGGTGCAAGTTTGTTTTGGACGAGTTGTGCTCTTCTATTCATAATTTTAAGCTAAGATCTAGTACGCGCATTGGGGGATGTATTCTTTTGTTGTAAATCATCTATTTTCATCATATGATTTGGAGGGGAATACCAGAACCTGTGTCCGTTCCTCTTATACTGCATTGGACTGATGTTAAACTGAGTTCAAGGAAGAAGGAAGAAATGGAAGCTGACAAATTTGGTCTGGGAAAATTGAGTGATAGATATCCTCTATCTGCAAATGGAGTTGTTAAAACTGTTGACCTTACCAGTTCAGATCCTGTTATAGATGATGCACAGAGCAAGGTATTATATAATACATTTCTTTAAATTTAAAATTAACTTTATGGGAATATAGAATTAATCTGTTGGTTTTGGTTTTCTATTCAGGAAATAGGTAGTTTGTTGAATAGCCTTAAGCGTGATGCAGATAGTTTCTTGAAAAAATATCAATCAAAGCTTGCTAAAGTTTCTGAATTTGCTCAAAAGTTTAAGGATAATCAGAGTTCCAGTCCTGAGGAATCTGATTCTCAGAAATTCTTTTGTGATGAAAAAGTGTTGAAATATATTGATGATATTATCAAGCACTTCAAAACAACCAAAAAGCTAGCTGCAGAAATGCCTAGTTATAAGTTTACCCCTTCTCCACCCATCTCTTCTGATCAAGAGGAAGATTATTTTGAGGCTGGACAGCAGTATTTTAATTCTGAAGATGTTGAATTGGATGAAGATGATGATATTGAGGATGTGTCTTCTCAAGAATTAAGTGAAGCAAGAGATTTAGTTCAGAGAACAAGACCTCAGGATCTTCCATTGATAATCTGAACAACATGGTTGGAGATGTTGGGTATGTTTCAAAATTCATTACCCAACACAAAAATGTTTTTTGTAGGCATGAAGAAGGAGTTTAAGGAGGTTTTGGACTATATTTTCTATGACGCTGAAGTTTCAAAGGATCAGTAAGTGCATTTTTTCTTTATAAATATTTTTTTCTAAATATAATTTTGTCTATTTGTAAACATTTTTTTTATATTTTATAATTCAATCAGGAAGCGTTATTATCGAAGGGGGTTGTTCCATTTTATCCAACAAGATGATATTCTTTCCATGAAACGCAATTGCCAAATATATGATACGATCTTTTCTGCTTGGATTATCGAGGTGAACGCTGATTAAGGGCATGATGAGCACAGAAAGAGATTTGTTTTTAACATTGATCATAGTGTAAGTATTTCTTTCTTTCTTTTATTTAATTGTTTAAGCTTTTTAAATAAAACTAATTCATTTTATTTATATATTCTTAATTTTTTTTCAGTATTTGCTTCAAGAAACAATTGAATCGGATGTTCCTACATCCAATTACGAGAATTTTAAAACATGCTGGGATTTATGGCTGGAGTCCTTTAAAGATATGTTGTTAAGTGCTGAATTGGTATGTTATATTCTTAATTTTAAATATCTGATATTCTTTTTGGCTGTTATGGTTACTCTTTAAGTACTTATGTGGTTACTCTTCAGAGTTAATTGTGGTCACTCCAATAGAAATTTTGGTTTGTTATTATTAATGGGATTATTCTGAGTATTTGTTCAACTTTTACAATCTTTATTTAATGAAATTGGTTAAGATTTTTCAATGTTACTTTTTGTATAGATTTTTTTGCCAATGTGTTTGGAGCAACACTTCAATGTTGTAGTCATAAATCTGGTGGACTCCAAGATCCAATACTTGGACAATAAGAAGTGGCGTGACTCTGAAAAACAATACTATTATCAGGCAGTACATTTCCTGGTAACATAAAATTGATATGTTTTTATTTTTCTAAATTTAAATTTTTAAAGTTTTTAATCTAATGTAGTTTATTTTTTTAGGTCGAAATGATGATTCAGTACTTGACTGATATAAATCATCCAAAAGCTGCTGAAATGGTTAATTACGTGGATGAGCTAATCAATTTTAAATGGACTACATCAAGGGTTGATAATGATTGTAGTATTTATGCCACGCATCATATCAAGCACTTTGACGGATATCCTTATACAGACACGAATTCGAACAAGGTATATTTATTTAGTATATAGTTTCCTTCATTATTTATATCATTTGATCATCAGAAAATGCTCATCCACATAGTTTAGGTTAGTCTTTCTACGTTTAATTGGATTACTCCTTCTGACAATCTAGGTCACTCTTTAATAATATGCCACTCTTTATGGTTTCCATGACACTGTCCTATTTTCATTAGACAAAGATGTGGACATTTTTGTGACTTATACATATCATGAGCCTTGATAATTGTATATTCTATTTTTTATTATTACATTTTTGATAATTACATGTTAAGTGTATCATTTGTACTTCGATAATTGCATCTCAGGTGATTGGTCGTTTTGATTATTCCATACTATATTTTGTAGGCTGCCATAAGGTTGAGCTTGCGTGGTGAAATTTGTGTAAGTATAGTATTATCAACCTTTAATTAATTGAGAGATTTTGTCATTATTGAAACAAAGAAACTCTACAAGAGAAAGCCAGATTTGATCAAGAACATCTCTGAAAGCAAGAAGGAAAATGTAATGCAAAAGAAATTGGAGAAAAAGATGTTGGCTGGCGAAAAGTTGAAGAATTTAAATGAGCATGCATTAGGAAAGAGAAAAAGGATTTCTAGAAAACTTTCTATGTAATAGTTAATTGAATTTTATTAAGATTAAGAAAGTCATATTTGTGTTATATAGACTGTTTGAACAACACTAGAAGTAATCTCATTTTGTATTCACTGATTTGTGAATTGTAGGAATATTGTTTGATATTTGAATTTATAAAATTAGACTTTGTATTTTGAAGTTCTTTGTTGATTTCTCTGAAATTAAATTGTTTAGTCAATTGGATTATTATAATTGTTGTAGATATTGATAACTTGTTTGATAACAGGTGTTGTTATGACATATGACACAATTAATTTCAATTTATTAAACCACCAGATTTACATTTATATTGTAATCTTGGTTACTCCTTTGAATTAATTCGATTACTCTTATAAATTAACTAGGATACTCCGTTCCCAATGACAGAGGACATGATTGTTAATTTCAATTTATTAAATTACTAGAATTAGATTTATATTGTAATCTGGATTACTCCTTTGAATTAATTCGTTCACTCTTTTAAATTAACTAGGATACTCCGTTCCCAATGACAGAGAACATGCTTGTTATTTACAATTTATTAAATCACCTGATTTACATTTATATTGTAATCTGGATTACTCATCTGAATTAATTCGATTACTTTTTTAAATTAACTAGGATACTCCGTTCCCAATGATATAGAATATGATTGTTAATATGTATAAACATCATAGAAATTATATAAAACTTCAATACCCAAGTCAAATTTTTATAATCAAATATGTGAAATATAGATCAAGTGTTTATTTTTATTTTGAACATTACAAAAGAATACTAAATCAAATGTTTATTTCCTGGTTTCATTCCACTTGTGCTACTATTCTTTTGTGCTTTTGAACTTTGTAGACCACTCTTTATTCTCTTGCTTCTCCTCTTTGTCTTTGCACGTGCAGGATTTAAACAACTGTGGATGAGGTGTATTGTGTTGTATCTGCACATTCTTCATCAATACTTACTATTGTTTTCATTTTCTTCAAATCTCTTGTGTAAGATTCTTCAAGTGCCTCCCTTGTTTGTTGATTATCTTCACATAATAATACCAAGTATAGTACTTCCCGGTCATTTGATGCCTCCATGGGATAGTTTTATCTTTGTCCATTGTTGGAATTCCCTTTTTAATTCTATCCCACACATCTGATTTTGCAAGTTTTGTCTATCTTTTCAGTATATAAGACTCAGGAATCTGCTTCACTGAATTTATTAGTAGAACATTTAAACTATGGTGGCACAAGAGGCCCATTTCTTCATACTTCCTGCATGTGCACTGTATTAAATTCATATGAGTATCAAAGACAACTCTCATGAGCTTACCATCCTCAGGCTCACCAACATCGTATGCTATAGTGCAGTCTTCAAATGCACACACTTTACTCGTAACATTTACACATTTTAAGAACTCCTTTTCAAACTCTCTGAAAACTGACTGTGTGTAAATTTCTGCAGCATGTTTTATCAAGCCTTTTTTCTCCAAGAAAGTATAAGGTTCTGTTCTTGTTCCATTAAATTCATCCAACACTTCATTATTCCTCCAATTCTTAACTACGCCGTTGAAGATTCTGTAAAATTCTGTCAAGTTTGTGTCTTTTCTTGTATTGAACCCTATTGCATTATTCTACTCTCACTTCGTTGTGATGACAACATACCAGCAGAGAAGTAGTTTTTATTTAATGCTGTGCACCACTTTTCCTTCACACCATACATTTTTATTAACCATGTGTGAGTTTGTAAATTATATTTTTTGATCATGCTATCCCAACATAAGTCAAAGTCTTCCTCATCAACACATCCTGACAAACATCTATTGAAATGTTTCAGAAAATCATGGTTACCTTTTATTTTTTCAAATTTACCCGTAGCCTTTTCATATATGTGCCACAAGAATAATCTGTGTCTGGTATCTGGGAATATCTGCAAACATAGAAATAGTAGAGTTACTCTTTTGCAGCAGCATAGATTACTTTATCATGTACTCTAGGCTACTCAATGAATTTTAATGTTAAGAAATGATTTTTCAATCATGTTACCTTTGGTATTGCAGAAGCAATTGCATGGTCTTGATCAGTGATGATTGTTACTGGATATTTGTCTTCCATTGATTTTCTGAATTTTGTAAACAACCACTCAAAGGTAACTGTTCTCTCATCTGATATAAAGACACACCCAAACATGACATTTTTCCTATGGTTGTTCACTCCCACAAAAGGTGCACATATGAGATCATATTTATTAGTTCTGTAGGTTGTATAAAAAACAACCACATCTCCATATAAAAAGTAATCTTCCTTCATTATTGGGTCTCTCCAAAAAATGCAAGCCAATCTTGATTGTTCATCTAGCACGAAATTATAATAGAACTCTTGATTTTGAGAATTTTCCTCTTTCAATTTGTTGAGCAATGTTTGTGCATCTCCTCCTTCAATATTCTTTCTCTTCAGACCATCAACAAAATTTTTGTGGTCTTTCATAGTGTGACCTATTTTTTCATGACCACCTGCTTCATTGACCATGTATCGATAAGATCTTGCTACTCCCATTCCTGAATCTAAAATATGCTCAATCACTTCTGCAATTTCAGTAGTTATTTTTCTTTCTGAACGGTGTAGGTGACCCCATTCTTTTCTTGTTAGCTCATGATTGTGCTCTGTGATATGTTTAGTAACTACACAACCTCCAAATTCATTTATTTTTACTGTCATTAATGCCTTGCAATCTGTTCTTGTAACACTAACTTTATTTTTTTTTGCAGTTTCCTTTTGTCGTCTTATTCCCTCACATGAACACATATATTTCTTTGCTATTGGATGTCCTTTGGTTAAACGTCTTGTTGTCCCTTTATGTGCACTAAATCCAACTAATCTAGCATGCTGACAATACAAATCATATATCTCATCCACTGTATCTCTAGTCATACCTAGTAGACTTCCACTTATTTCATCATGTTCTGCATTTAATGTTTAACAAAGAGTAAGAATTCATTAATTTTTTCATACTCAGTGAATGCTAGTGAAATAAGTAATTTCAGAGATAAAGAAGAATTAATATAAATAGACTTACAACTTATATGTACCAACTGTTTATCAGATAATAGCAGTGTTTAATTGTATGCAATCTGTAAGTAAAATTTGGTTACTCTTTACAAGTAACTGGATCACTCTAGTCTTTTAACTAGGTTACTCCTATATTTTAAATTATTGAAATGTAGTTCTGTATTTATATAATATGTGCAATAAGAAATCTAAAAACTTTAAAGCAGGATACCATTATAATAGATTATCATCATATTAACATACAAATAAGAAATTTCTAAATCAGAACACAACCATGCTTAGCAACATAACAAATTCAACATAATAATCATTAAATGAAATTCTATATAATCACATAGTACATGATACCATTTTTTTTAGAATTTTCTGACGTCCACGACCTGTTGTTGACTACAATTGTTTATTCTTCAATTATTCCAATGAATTTAAGAAGTTGATGAAGAAATTGATTAAATTTCACATTTAATCTCATCGAAATTGAAGGTAAAATATACAAACCTAAATTGAATTCATTGAAATCTCTGAAATTTTCTTCGTAACTTCTGTCCTCAACACCTGATCTCTGTTCGTCGTCTAGTTGTTGCACGTTATGAATGTCCTCAACTTCGTCGTCTAGGTGCTCCACGTTATTGATGCTCGGCATTAGTGAATTTTCCTCCTGTCTGACATCTTCCTGTAGGTTCTCCATGTCTCTAATTTAGGGCTCGAAATATATATGTAGAGATTCAGAGAAGGAGAAGCTTATAACTCTTGTTCCTGAAGATCGAATCCGCACGAATATAAATAGCGAAATTTAGCGAAATTTATTTCTGTTTGCACCCGAAGAAGAAGGCTGAGGATCCGCGAAATTCAATCTCTATTGCTGCAGGATCCGGTTGTACCAGAAATGGTTGGACCGGTCTTTCTCATAAATAAAATATAGAGTGAGAGAATTGTGTTTATATGGGGATACGGAGTATCCCTCCGTGTTCCCGAGAACGCAAGAGCTTTTGCCTTAAAATTTAATAATAAATAAAAGTATATATGATAAGCTCTTTTGTGTGATTTGCATATATAAAATGGATTGAGAGACGAGTCAGATCATTATTAAAGTATATTTATAATTACTAGATATTTTAGACGTGACGTCGCTAACACGTAAATATATGTTTTTATTTTATTTATTAAAGAAAATTAAAGCTACGTGAATTAGGCATTGTTATTACAAAAAAATATTTCTATTTTTAATTTATGACTGGGAGCAAAGAACATTGATACATGCTTATATATGTGTTTTTTTACGTGTCTAACTATTTCAAAATTCTTTTAAGTAAAGATATATTATCCCCAATAAAAACTAATACTCCCTTTTTACGGTTTGTTAAAGTTTATTTTGCCATTTTTGGTTCATCTCATTACAAAGCATCTTATTTATTTTTTGTAGATAGAAACTCACACGAAACAATTAATATATATGCATGAGATTCACACACTACATTAATACAACTATCTACTACACATTAAAATAACATATTTTTATTCTACCGTACAAATAGCAAAAGAATATCTTTCGAGGGAAGGAGGAATGCCTTAATTACCTAACTTCACATTCTCTTAAACATATAGAAATGATAAATCAACAATATCCTTATCTAAAAATGCCAAATTTTGCACATAGATATTATAGTTGTATATTGATGTAGCATATGTTTACTTCCACATTTAAAGAACACGTCACGTAATTTGAGTAGTGATGAAGAGACAAACGTGATGTTCGGATGAATTCTTCAGTTTCAGACAATAATCATGTAATTATTAGCTGGCATTATTATTTTAATGGTTGGGATGAAACAATCGCATGAAATTCAAGTTCTCATATCGATCCAAAGCTAGTTTTTTTTTTAAATTAATAATATAATAATAATTAAGTAATGGCAAATAGGTAGATAATAAAATATAATAAGAACATAATTTTTTAAAAAAAGTTTCTCAACTCCAAAACACTTTTAAAATACTAATAATTCTTTTTACGTGCGCGTCAATTTTTTATTCAAATATAATTTATTATGAATTTTTGTTACAATCTCACCCTAGTATTTGTTTTCCAATTTTTGAAGTACATGAATAAGGATTGTTGCAGGAAAAATGAAATCTATAATCATTATTATTAAGTTAAACAATTTTAATTACGACATAAGTACTCGTAATATTGCCATGATGATCATAAATTCAGTAAACAATTTTTATTGAGCACATGGAGTGCAATTCTTCATTAATAAAAATCAGAAAAAATTTAATAAAAATGAACTATTTTTATGTTCAATCTACATTGAAATAACAATTTATGATCATAGTTTCTCCACCAAATCTTCACAATTTATTAAGCTCTTAACATTGAATTCTTAATAAGAATTTAACTCATAATTTAATACTTAAAGACCAAAAACCATGTACAAAATCAAGAAGTTGAATATTTCAAATATCAAAAGTTTGAAGATCAAATACATTTAAACTAATTAAATGGAGTATAAATCGATATAGAGATTCAATGGAATGTAGAATTCGAAGGTTTCTAATAAATCATAATCATCAATGCATATTAGATTAAAAAAATCATAATAATTTATTTATTTAAGTATTGATGTTAAGAAAGTAAATACAAACATAGTAAGGAGCAAAATAGTAGGTTTGAGAGCAAGAGTTTGATTTTCATGTAGAAATGTATTGGTTTATTACCTTTTTCCTTTTGTTTCTATGTATCATCTTGTATTTCCGGATATTAAGATAGTAGAATTTAAGGTTCCAAAAAGAAATGTGGAGTATGAGATGAGAGAAAGATTGTGAATTTAAGGTTCTAATGAGAACTTATTAACTCTAGAATTCTATCCTAAAATTAGATGAAAATCAAAAAGTCAATCTTTGGTGTGTGTATATATATCCATTTCAATTACAAATTATTATATAAGAAAAACACAAAGCACTTAGCTTTAATTTCTCATAAGCTAGTAAGAGCCAACTCCAAGACATAGGGTAGAAAACTTACATTGATCATGAACACAATAACAGGGTAGCCTCAGCAGTATAGCATTGACTTTTCAAAATTACTTCCAAACAAATAAGTACCAAAAAAATATCCAATGAATTTTCCAGCTTACATCATGCAGTGGGGCCTCTTTATTCCATGGCCAACATCATCACAGGGTTATGAATCATCGTTTAAGGGTTTAAGGTTGTACTAACAGCCTTATTCGAATGAAAAGCAAGAATCTACACAGAAATTGGATGAATCTCTACCAAAGAATCTACCATGACCAATACGAAATCCTCCACACATTCCACCTTTTACGGGTAAAGATTTGAAAGGCTTGCCCGAACTTTAACCTACGAACAAACATCAAGAAAATTATAAAACTCAGTTAATGTGTTGCAGAGAAATATTGTGCATAAATTAGAGAGAGTGTGTGTGTCATCCACATAAAACAAACAACAAATTAAAAAGAAGTGAAAACTGTAATTCTAAGACTGATGTTCTACAAACAGATATGAAAATATCATGAAATAAAACATCTTAGAATTGAAACAGGAGGATCATGTCTCTCCCTCAAAACCATCCATTAGATTACAACACGACTTTGACAACAACTTGACAACCCTATCACAACTACTTGTCTCGTTTGAATCTAACTCTAGTTTTGGCCTATTCCTAGGACTTGTGATCAAGAATCCCTCTTGATCTACAACACTCTTGAAATTGATATTATATGAACTTCCCTCAAGAAATAAACCAAGAAACAAAAAGAAAAAATAATCAAGGAACTCTCTCCACTCCAACAAATTCTAACAAAAATATTCTTCTCGATGAGTTCCTTGCTCTTGAACTCTCCAATGAATAAGCTTGATGATTTAGAACCGAAATCTCCATCGAGGATAATCAAATCAATCTCCATGCAAACCTTCCTTAATAATATCACTCAAATCAATTTGCTTTTGATCCTTCAATCTCTTAATCAATCATGGTATACCAATTGCTTATTTAATCTTCTTTCCTTGTGAATGTCAATCATTAAACCTGCACCACAAAAAATAAACACAACACGTTTTGCAATATATGCTAATGACATAATTTTCAAACTTAACAAACTCCCCCTGGCATGAGCTATATATTCAAACAGAAGAAAAAACAAGCATGCAAATAATTTAATAAGAAGAAGCAGCATTTTCCCTGAAGATAGTTCCAAAACAGATACCACATAATAAACAACAAAAAGAACGTTTAGAGAGTTTAAAACAAAAGGTCAAAGTTTGATCAACACAAGACAAACAGGGACATATCCCTCTTTCAACTGATAGAGGAATCCTCAGCATCAACAGCAGCTTCCTTATCCACCTGCTCACTGGATTCCTCAACATCATCATCATCTTCCTCTTCTTCTTTGACCATCTTTAGTTTTCTCCCAGCAGCAGCAGTGTTCTTTTTCTCCCCCTTAGCTCTTGCCAAAGCCTCCATCAACTCATCCAACCTGGCATTCTGCTTATCAAGAGTAGCCTGAACAACAAGAATATATGTCTTCATTTGATTCACCAGAGGAGAAATATATTCAAGAGTGGATGTGGCCGACTCTGCTTTCTCATTCAGATTGGCCACTCGAAGGGAAACCTTCAATTCACTAAGCATTTTCTCAAGGGAATCCTCTCCCTCCATAAACCTGACACCCGCTTCAGTTAAAAGTTTCTACATAGTGCAAGGAAACGGAAGTAGCCTAGACTCATCAAACTTCCCAGCAAACCCCAAAATAACATCAAAGACAATCTAACCATAGGACAAGTTTGCTTTGGAAGCAATGTCATGAATGAACCTAGCTTGGGATACAGTTAAGAGAGACTTATTCTTGGACGGAGTCCAGTTATGAATATCAATTTTATGAAGAAGATGAAACGAGGTACCCAAGTCAGAGGGAGACAGCCCAGCAGAAGGCCAAAGAGACAACTTTCCAGAGGTAATGACTTCACAAACAGTGCTCAAGGAAGGGACTAAGTGCAAACCAGAAGCAGTTTCAGGAACACCCATAGCCGTAGAGATTTCAGAGGGGGAAAACTTACAAACTCGATTTCGACAAAACACTGTGTAAAACCTAGGAGAGTCACTATCAGCAACATCTGGAGTAAGATTTGAGCAGAATTCACTAACAATCTTAGCACAAAAGGGTTTAATACCAGAGACAGTACCAAGCAACCCAGCAGACTCAATCAAGGGTAAAACACCAAACTTTTCAAAATCTGACACACATATATTACATTCAATGTGAAAAGCCATGTCAACAAAAGTAACATACCGAGAAGCTTCCACGGAAGAGTAAAATTCCTTGGATCGAGCATTACCAACATCGAGAGCTTCAATATGTTTATCAGACGAGTAGGGGACACCAAAAGACACCACGACACTTGACGGAGGGTTTTTCTTTCTGGCAGATCATCGTGGCTTGTCCACCGCATTCTCATCAACTTCGATAACATCACGGCGGGAAGGAGATGAGGGTTCAGGGGTGATAGAGGAAGGGGCAGTGGTCACAGGAGAACCCGAACGATCTCGTTTATAGCCGGAGCCAGGGCGGCAAAGGGCGGTTTGTTTCTGTCAAACCATGGTGAGTGGAGAGAGAGAGACAGAAGGAATGGAATGATACTCAATCAGACACTCGATCAAAAGAAAAAGAGGGGAAGGATTGCCTGTTCATATTCCGCAAAATCCGAGAAATACTAGCTGATATTTTCCAAAAAAAAATAAGGGGGAAAAATGCCTAAGGTAGGCAAGAAATCAATTTGGTCCAATGTGAGTATCCAAGTTTGAGCAGAATATCAATCAATTCTCAAAATAAAAATTTTCATAATTCCCTTTATTATTATTTTTTTGTATATATAAAAAAATACATCAACACCTTATAACTTCCTGAGACAAATATCCTTTAAAATGGATTTTGATTTGTCCATGTGTATGATGTACTCAGAACAAGGGAATTCTTAGCCAACCTTATAACTCTTTTTTTTTTCAAGAGAGAAACCCTTAATTGCAGTGGCTTACTCCTCACTTTTCATTTTCTGTGTATGTAGCCTTTTTCATAGAAGATGGCTTTCACAATACATCGTTTCAAGTAGGTAGCCCTGAACTGCATGGGTAATAGATGTTCCAACCAAACAAGAATAGTCAACTTAAGACCAAAGAGATATCTTTTATGCAATGCCTACTCCTAGATGCAAAAGGATTTTTATAGAACAGATACCAAGAGATTTCCTAAGGGATATAAATTTTTGAGTATCAAGGCCTTTTGTGAAAATATTTGCAAGTTGTTTTTCAGTGAAAATGTGTTATATGTCAAGTTTTCCTTCATCTACCAATTCTCTAATAAAGTGAAACCGAATATCTATATATTTGGTTCTTTGATGAAGGATAGGGTTTTTTGAGATGTTAATAGCACTGGTGTTATCACATAGAAGGTAAAGTTTATTGGGTTTCAATTGGTAATCAAATAGCATTTTTTCAAGCCAAATAAGTTGAGAAGAACAACTACCTGCAGCTATGTATTCTGCTTCAGCCGTGGATAAGGAGATACAATTTTGTTTACGGCTGAACCAAGACACGAGGTTGCTACCAACAAAGAAACACCCTCCAGAAGTACTCTTACGATCATCAGTGTCCCCCGCCCAATCCACATCACAGAACCGTAAAACATTAGCATTTGTATCTGTTGAATACCACAGTCCATATTCCAATGTTCCTGCAACATACTTTATGATTCTTTTAACAGCTTGCAAATGGGACTCATTTGGCGAACTTTGGTACCTGACACACAAACAAACACTAAAAGATATGTCAGGTCGACTGGCAGTTAGATAAAGAAGACTACCAATCATGCTCCTGTACAAGGTTTCATCAACAGGTGCTCCTTCACGATCTTGAGATAAGGATTCTCTAGAGTTAAAAGAAACTTTTGAATGTTTAGAAATTTTCAAACCAAACTTTTTCACAAGGTTTTTAGCATACTTAGATTGATGAATAAACATACCTTCTTTGGATTGACTAACTTGCAATCCGAGGAAGTATGATAGTTCTCCTACCATGCTCATTTCAAATTCAGATGTCATGAGATTGATAAATTCTTTGACCCTTTTTCCAGAAGTGGATCCAAAGACTATATCATCTACATAAACCTGAACTATCATGATTTCCTTACTTTTTTTCTGAAGAAACAGTGTTATATCAGATCCCCCACGAACATAAGCCTTAGCAATAAGGAACCCTGTGAGTCTTTCATACCAAGCTCTTGGTGCTTGTTTCAAACCATGGAGAGTCTTTTTCAGTTTGAACACATGCTCTGGAAACTCAGGATCTATGAACCCCTTTTTGGTTGTGAAACATAAGCAGTTTCCTTGAGAATGCCATTTAAAAATGCACTTTTCTCATCCATCTGATAAACAGTAAAACCAAGGTAACAGGCAACTGCTAAAAGTAATCTTACAGATTCAATTCTAGCTACTGGAGCAAAGGTCTCATCAAAGTCAATCCCTTCTACTTGAGTGTATCCTTGTGCAACTAGCCTAGCCTTGTTCCTGATGATATTTCCATGTTTATCAGTCTTATTCTTGAAGATCCATTTTGTCCCAATGACATTGAGTTCTGTAGGTTTTGGAACAAGCTCCCAGACATCATTTCAAACAAATTGTTAGAGCTCTTCTTGCATGGCAATATCCAGTTCGGATCATTTAGAGCTTCTTTGATATTCTTGGGTTCCAATTTGCAAACAAAACATGAGAATAGAGAGACATTAACCATTTTCCAGTAGTCTTTTCTTGGAGCATTCCTGGTACTTATTCTTGATTGAGGATCCCCAATTATCAAATCCAATGGGTGATCCTTTTGAATCTTCAAAGGTGGATCTCTCATTCTGGGACTTGATTCATTCTCACTTTCTTCTTTTGACTCCTCAGTTTGTGAATTTTGAATTTCTTTTTCTTTTTCAAGAAGAGAAACTACTTCAGAAGGGACAGTATTGACCATTGGTTCTGTATCATCAAAATCAACATTAAACGATTCAATAACACACTGTGTTCTGATAATCAGAACTCTGTATGCACGACTATTTGTCGAATTTCCCAGAAAACACCCTATCATGCTTTTGATGTCTAGTTTTCCACGTCCTTTTCTGTCATTCAAGACATAACATGTTTTAAGTTAGGAGTTTTACCTTTCCAGAGCTGATATGATGTTTTACCCAGTTCAGGACGACCATGGACTCGATTACCAAGATAACATGCTGTGTTCATGGCTTCTGCCCACTATTTCAAATTTATTCCTTTAGAGATGAGCTTTACTCGAGTCATTTCCTGAAGAGTTCTATTTTTCCTTTCAATCACACCATTTTGTTGAGGGGTCTTAGGAGATGAGTGTTCATGGAATATCCCATTTGAGTTACAAAAATCATGAAACAATTGATTCTCAAATTCTTTTCCATGATCTGATCTGATTCTTTTCACTGGAAAGCCTTTTTCTTTTTCAACCTGCATACACAATTTCTTAAAAACACTAAAGGTGTCAGACTTTTCTTTTAAGAAATTTACCAATGTATATCTCGAGTAATCATCAACACAAATAAAAACATACTTCTTACCACTGACACTTGAAATCTGAAGTGGCCCCATTAGGTCCATGTGTAGTAGTTCCAAGATATGATTTGTATGAATGTCATGTATAGATGAATGAGATTTCCTTACCTGTTTGCCCAGTTTGCAAGGTTCACAAACATGTTGATCTTTCAATTTAAGTTCAGGTATTCCTCTGACAAGTTTTTTTTGAGAGAGTGAAACAAGATTTCCAAAAGATAAATGCCCCATCTTTTGATGCCACATTTCCAGATCGTTGTTCTTGGACTGTAGTGCTTTATTGCCATTCAGTAAATAATAATTATCCGATGATCTAGTACATGCAAGAACACATTTATTATTTTGATCGAAGATAGAATAAGAATCTTTTGTGAACCTGGCATGAAGGTTCTAATCACATAGCTGGCTGATACTGATTAGATTAGCTTTCATCTCATCAACTAATAAAACTCCCTCAAGTTCGTGAAGCCCTGGAACATCCAGTGTACCAACACCTATCACCTTATTATTCTTACCATCTCCAAAAGTGACACTGTTTTCCTTTACTTGCTTAACATTTTTCAAATTCGACCTCACACCAGTCATGTGTCTGGAACAAGCACTATCGAAGTACCAAGTATCATAGTTTGAGCTTTGCAGTCCTAGATGAGATGACATACAGGCAGAATATTCTTCCATTGGTATTCCGAAAGGATTCCATCTCACAACTTTACCAGTAGAAATATCATATTGCATTTTGTAACATTTTGATCGAATATGACCTTTTATGTTGTAATAATGACATACTGGAGGAGTTCTCACCGAAGTTCTTGGAACATGACAAGATTTAGAATTGCTTACCTAAGTGGATAGAATCCATTGTTGTTTAAAATCAGGTTTGGTGAAGGTTCTCTTGGGAGGAAATTGAACAGGAGAAAGATTGGGCTGTGACTTTGACCTATCAGCTTTATTAGAGACGAATGGTGCATTCTAAGAGGAAGATTGATCCATTTTCGACGCAGGAGTTTGATAATTCCTCGAAGCATGAACAAACACAGTTTCTTTTCCTAGATCTTCTTCAGATTCATACCCAATCCCTTTTTTTTCCATATCCATTGCTTGCTCTAATGACCTCATCTAACTTGGCCTTTCCAGTATTCAAGCGATGAATAGATTTATTCAACGTCTCAAGTTCACTTCGATCTTTCTCAATCTTTTCATCTTTACTTTTGATAACAGCCATCATCAGTTGATGTTGCTTCATGGTTCTCTCCAGATGTTCTTTGAGAGTTTTGATTTTGGAGTCTCTATCTTGCAGAGAAATGGACAGTTCCATCTTGAGAGATTCAATGATCCCAATATAATACTCAACATATTGACTTTCAAGTTTGTTCTTATAAGGAGCTAAGTCCAAAAGAACTTGACTGGCAAGCAGTTTATCTTCAGAGATCTTAAGTTCCTTTTTAAGAGAAGCAACTTGATTTTCTAAATTTTTTGTCAATCTAACAGCCTCAGAACATTTATCGTTCATGAGCTGATACATTGACCTCATGTCTTCAGCAGTTGGAGAATCTTCATTCTTAGAATCAGAATAATCAGAAATTCCATCAATTTGAGTTTCAGTGGAATTAAGGCATGAAATAGAACTTACCAGGGCTAGGTTATTTTTGTGATCAAGGTTCTCTTTGTCTTCAGATTCAGAATCACTCCATGTGGTCTTGAGGGCCTTTTTTCTCCTTAAATAAGTTGGACACTCATATTGATAGTGTCATATTCCCTTGCATTCTCGACACTGATCTTTGTTGATCTTTGATTCAGAGGACATTGGTTTATTCTTCTCTCTACCAGGTCTGCGATCAGCATTTTTCTTTGATTTGGTGATCTTTCTTTGAACCTTCTCATCATCCTCCCATAATTCTTAGTGAGAAGACTCATGTGTTTTTCAAATTCAGCCACAGATCGTTCTGAGGACCCTTCATCTTTGATGTTTTCTTCAGCATTGAACGCCACTGACTTCTCTTTAATAATAGGATGATCAAAAATTTTATTCATTTCGAAGGTTCTGAGATCACCTATAAGTTCATCAAGACTGAACTTTGCAATTTTGCAGAATGTCTCTAGAGCAGTGACTTTCTCGCTGAATTTTTGGGGTAAAGTTCTCATGAATTTTTGGATCTGCTTCTCTTCTGCAATACTTTCTTCCAAAAGATGTAGCTAATTGATGATTGACGAGAATCGAGAGTAATATGCATCAATATTCTCATTCTCTTTCATCATCAATCCATCATACTCAATCATCAGTCGCTGGATCTTTGAATTTCTTACAGAATCTGTTCCTTCAAATTGAAGTTTAAGAATCTTCCAAGCCTCTTTGGCTTCAACACACTTCGAGACAAGAGAGTGACGTTGAACATCCAATGAAGAGAGAATAGCGTAAAATGCCTTATTGTTGGATACTGCGTCTTTTCTTTCTTCATCAGTCCAGCCTTCAGTTTTGAGTCTCTTAATCCCATCCTTCTCAGTAGTAAAAGGATGAGTCCACCCTTCTTCTTTGGCCTTCCAGACTTCTCCATCTCCAATGAACTTTAGAAAAATTATCATCATGGATTTTCAATAGGAATAATTGGATCCATCCAAGAAAGGGGGGCGAACAGCAAAGCTAGTATCACGAGAACTCATGATACGGAGAGTGAGACAATAACACAGGTATAAAAGGTCAACCTGCTCTGATACCAAATGTAATTCTAAGAATGATGTTCTACAAACAGATATGAAAATATCATGAAATAAAACATCTTAGAATTGAAACGGGAGGACCACGTCTCTCCCTCAAAACCATCCATTAGATTACAACATGACTTTGATAACAACTTGACAACCCTATCACAGTTACTTGTCTCGTTTGAATCTAACTCTAGTTTTGGCCTATCCCTAGGACTTGTGATCAAGAATCCCTCTTGATCTACAACACTCTTGACATTGATATTATATGAACTTCCCTCAAGAAATAAACCTAGAAACAAAAAGAAAAATAATCAAGGAACTCTCTCCACTCCAACAAATTCTAACAAAAATATTCTTCTCGATGAGTTCCTTGCTCTTGAACTCTCTAGTAAATAAGCTTGATGATTTAGAACCGAAATCTCCATCAAGGATAATCAAATCAATCTCCATGCAAACCTTCCTTAATAATATCACTCAAATCAATCTGATTTTGATCCTTCAATCTCTTAATCAATCATGGTATACCAATTGCTTAATTAATCTTCTTTCCTTGTGAAAGTCAATCATTCAAACCTGCACCACCAAAAATATACACAAAACGTTTTGCAATATATGCTCATGACATAATTTCCAAACTTAACAAAAACAAAGTACATGAATCAGCCTTTTTTCATACTCCCCTCAATTTATCCATAATTCAAGATTAACACCTAAATGAACCATTTGCAATCCTATAGCATAACAAACACGCACAAATATCTAAAAAACATCATTTATCTCCCTCCAAGTTCTTCCAAAAATTGGCCACATCTATGCATAAGCAGCATAACAACAATACTTGTGTGTTATCATAATTCAATCCCTTGTTGTTTACACCTTCAACACATGCATGACCTCGGGGTCTGGTTCGGCACTTCTCTCAGAGTGCCCAAACACAACATCAAGCTTTTGGAGTCTTTTATAAGCTAACATGGCTTCATTATGAGTGAATAACTCAATAAATGTAAAACCATAAACCCTTCATGTCGGGGATCTCCAACGTACCAACGTGATGTTTTCAACGCCTTCTATGCCATAATTCTTCAATTTTTGTTTTATCTGTCATTGATATAATCAGATATTATATGAGTAATGAACACAGATGGAGTTAAAGGAAAGAAGAATTAGCAAAACTTAAAATAGGAGAATTAATAAAGAAAATGAAATGATAAAAAAATTAGTTTCAGTTAAGATAAAGGTCAACATTGCAATAGAAATAAGTGCAGGTCGATAAACTACTGATAGAAGAAAAAAATCGAATAGCTAAGTACTGCCTTATAATCTGTAACCATGCAAAACATGATGAAAAATAAATGAAAAGTGTTATATATACTGGGATTATCATTAACCAATGTGTAAGACGTAATGGAAATAATTAGAAACATAACCTGTTTTGGCTTGGTGTAATGTTTTCAACGTAATTCAGTGGAATGTTTGCACCGCTGCTTCCATCTTCACCCACAGATTTTTTTCTTGAAAAAAGGATAAAAAAACATCAGAAAGCTCACAGTATTTTTTGCATTGCTCATTTCTTAATTTATATGTGATGCACATATAGAAACTGGAGTGATGTATGAATTTCAAAAGACTGATCACAATTAAATTCAAATTAATTAAGATGTTGGAGTGATGTGTGAATTTTGAAAGACTCATAATTAAATTCATGATAATAATTTATTAAATTTATTAAGATTGAAAAATGTAAATTCTGAAATATAGTAGGGATAATTTAGGAAAAAAAAGTTCCACATTCACTTGTGACTTTTAATATATTAAGATAAGATTAAGATATAGGTAAAGTATATTTATGTGAAGTCATGTCCAATCCTATAAATTTTCACATTTGAGTTGTACCTTAAATTTGGCTCCTTATTTTGTTTCTTATTAAAACTTAATATATTATTGAGGTCTTTTGTTTTTTGACACGTGGATTAATGAGTATTATTATTATTTAATGTGTAGTGGACTAGTGGGTAGTTGTATTAGTGGGAGTTAGGGCCCCATATTTTAATTGTATTAGTGGGTGTGTGTAGGTCCTGTGTAAAAAATGAAATGAGACTCTTTGAGTGGGGTGCTCAAAATGGAAAAAAACATTCTTTGAAGAAGACGGTGGAGTATAATAAAAAATAATAATTAAAGATAATGTTGCAATTTTTAAAATACAACACGCCTAATAATTTTGATGGCAAAAGTATTAATAAGATCAATATAATAAAGTTCTTTCTGCAAGTTCTTTCTCAATGAGAGTGAAAATAAGCGTGTTTTAGTATTCAATTTAACACCTTTTTGATGAGTATTGTTGTTATATATTAGCACAAGTATCTTATATTCAATATATGTGAGAAAAAGGTGCACTTGAGGTATTTTGTTGTATTTTAGGTGGAAAAAGGGATCAAAAGTGCAAAGTTGAAGAAAATGTGCAATTTGTGCAATGATGCTGAAAAATGCACGTCCAATTTGTATAATTTTTTGTATTTGTGTGGAGCTCTGAATTGGAATTATGATATATGGTTGGAAAGCCACAAAATAGAGGGTCGTTTTGGCGTAAAGAGAACTCCAATCAGATTCTAAACGAGAAAGTTATGATCAAAGTGGTGACGTCGCGCAAGCTGTGTCGAACAGAACGGTTGTGCCACTTTCTGTGACTTTTTATAGATTCAAATGTTGAAATTTCAGTGAGTTCTTATATGGATAGAACGCTAAGGAAAAGAGGATCACGTGAGTGCAAGAATTACTCAAATCAGAGGTCAAATGTGGAAGTTATGCATGAAACGGTGAGACTGCACAAGCTTGCTCGACCAAAGGAGATCCGTTCGACCAGAATCGTCTTGGTCGAACGGAAGAGAGAAACTTGAGCAAAATGACCAAAAACTTACAGAGAGCTTGCTTGACCAGTTGCTCGACTTGGAGGCCATGCTTGACCAAGAAGGTCAAGTCTAACAAAATGTCGCTGGTTATATTTTTGGTAGTTTCGAGTTTCTTTTACCAAATTTGGCGTATGTCTCAAGTAAAATCTCATCCAAGGCCTAAAAGGAGAGCTTACAAGTATAAAAGGGGGTGTAGATCACATCATTAATTATCAATAGAATCAAATTGGATTGGAGAGAGCCACAAATCCATCCTACACCCCACAAGAGGGATCACCCCAAACCATCATCCACATCATTTCCTCCATCCATCCATCACTTTGAAGATTCGTTCGTGGAATCAAGAGAAGAACCAAGAGAAGGATTCAAGACAGAGAAGGACGCGACGACTCCCGCATCTAGGGTTTATTTCGTTTCCTAATTTATTTTATAATTTTCCAGACATCCGGGTAAGATCTATCTGACACCCATGATTGTTCTTCACAAAATCATGAGCTAAAGCCTTTTTGGTAGAACTAAGATTGTGAAGGTTTTTACGAATTAATTAAACTTTAGTGTGTAAACTCCGTACAACACCACTTGTGGATTTATTTTATATATGATTATGCTTTCTTAATCCATATTCACAATCGTTTTGTGCATCTTCAATTGGTATATAGAGTCTGAATATATATCTTGGTTGTAGATTGAGTGCGTTAACCACTGAACAGAATTTCATGTTATGATTCTAAGTGAGGGGACTCTGAAGCTTCATTAGAACTATCATATATGAATACTTATTAATTGAATTGAATTCGGGTTATTAAGTAGGATAAAGAGAATAATTTTATAGTACCTATAAAGGGAGATCATATCGGGTTAGAGTACCAATTGGCCAGGAAATAATTGAGACTGATAGTACCTAAAAAGGGGGTGAAATTATATCTCTTGTTTCGAGGTTATTCACACGTGTTACACGCATGTTTACTTGTGTCAATAGAGTAGATATGCATGGTTTAGTGATGCGTCCATATTCCACAAGGTAGAGTCGGACATCAACACACGAAAGGGAGATTAATGAGCGAAACTGGATTATCCTAGAGCTATCTATTCTCTTATTTGATCCACTTTCGTATTCTTCTATTGTTATTTATTTTATTTGTTATTTTAATTAAGTGTTTAGTAGTTGATAATTAAAACCTTAATTAATCTTTATTGCCACAATTCGTCTTAATTAATTTAGTTAATAATTAAATTGATAATACGCCGTCCTTTGGGTTCGATATTCACTTGGTCGCTTGTTTAAGCTGCAACTGATAATACTTTGGGATTAATTTTGCATCAAAAAAAAATGTGCATCAAGTTCTTGGCACCGTTGCCGGGGATGGCTGTTATTATTAGTTTATTATTTCTAGTTTGATTAAGACTTTTATTTGTGATTATTTAATTCTATCTAACCTTGAATTTTTTTGAGGTACTTGTGCACTAGGAAAAGGAGAGGAAGGAAAGAAAGAATAACACATTGAGCTAAACATAGCCGGAGCAAGGCAGAATCCGGATAATATTGCCATACGTGAAATTTTCACGAACTATGGGATTTATAACATGGGGTTGATAGGATCAAGTGGGGAAGATGATGATTTTCAGATACATCCCGCTCTTATTAACATGGTGGAAAAAAATATTTTTTCTGGAGGTCAATTTGAAGATCCATATCAGCATCTCAAAGGATTTCGTGGTTAAGCAAACACTCAAAAAGGTGTTGGAGCTCATGATTATGCTAGAAGGATCGCCCTATTCAAATTCTCTTTGATTGATGAGGCAGAAGCTTGGTATGAGACTATTGATGCAGCAGATTGCACTACATAGGACCAACTGCAGCAGAAGTTTTTAGAGAGATACATGTCATCCTCAAGGATCTTAAGAATGAGGCAAGAGATCACCCAATTATGTATGAATCAGGGTGAGAAATTTCATGAGGCGTGGGACAGATTTAAAGACATGCTCAGGAGGTGCCCACAGCATGGTTGTCTAAGGCTCAGTACATAAGTACCTTTTACTATGGAATGGATTATGAGTCGCGTATTCTTATTGATGCATCATCTGGAGGAGCGCTGTTATCTAAGACAACACTTGAAGCAGAAAAGTTATTTGAAGACATCTCTATGAATTCACGTGACTGGCCTTCGAAAAAAGTAAGAGGATCATATGTACTTGGCAAGGTGCGCAGGTTGAACATCAAGCGGTGAAGCCGAATAGGGATGATGAGATCGTCTCTAGTATAGTTAACATCAATAAGCTATTAGAGTCCCAGCAGAGGCAGATTGCAGAGTTGACACAAAGGGGGACCTAGTATCCAGCAGCAACAAGTGAAGAGTGTTGAAGTTTCCTTCAATCGATACATGGCTAAGACTGATGCAAGAGTTGACCGCATCGAAGAGAGAATGAATGTTGATCATGCAGATTTATCTAAGCAGTTGAAGGACCTTACCTTGATTATGAGGCAGATGGCCGCGAATGTGGATCAATTGACTCAAACATTGGAGAATAATGCCATCACACTGAGGTCAGGTACGCAGTATGAAGGTCTGATGAAGGCGGCAAGCAAAAACGAAGGTGGCAGGAGCCTTGTTCGACCAACCCCAATCCATTCGACTAGACCTGATGGTCGAACGGAGGTCGAGTAACTCCCAAACTAATAGAATTATGATGCTCTATTTGCAAGTGCACCGTTCGACTTACACTCTTCTGTTCGACCAGACTACCCAAGTCGAACGGAAGTCAAACAACACCTGGGGGACGAGAGCTCGCGATCAGGCAGCCTGCTCGACCAAACGCCATCTGTTCGACCAGACTACCCAAGTCGAACGGAGGTCGAGCAACACATGGTGGATAGAAGCTCCCGATCAGGTGGGTTGCTCGACCAAAACCTATCTGCTCGACTAGTTCCTTTTGGTCGAGCAGAAGTTGAGCAACACAGTTCAATGTCCGATTCGATACCGAATGCTACATCTGTTATTCAGAAAACCTTAGAGTCATCCCAAGAGCAGAATAGTGAGCTTATAATAGAGAAGAAATAGGAAAGATCAAAGAAGTTGAGAGCCGAGAAGCTTAGACTGCAGATGGATAATGAAGATATGATTTTCTCTCTTGATCACGCAATGAAGATGCCCATAGAGATTCAATCGTGCAAGAGCATAGATGTGATTTCTAACTTATTTAATCTTGATTTTAATAGGACAAATTATTCTGAATTTAAGTGGAAGATTGACAAGGAGATGTCTAGACAGCCATGGGAGGTAAGAAATTCTGAGGATCATATACTTGTTACCAAGAAGGGTGAGGTGTTGAGTGTAGACAAGAAGAGGGAAAGAACGTATTTGAAGGTAAGGATGCGACAAGACCATCATCTGATCCGAAAGTTCAAAAGGTTACATCTGTCGCGACTCTTTGACGTTAAACATGAGTGCCTGTTAGGGGCTTTTCCTTCCATTTTATTGCTTTGTTTCTTTCGTGTGAGTGAAATTTTTTTATATTTAAGGTGCTTACTAATCGGCAATTACATCTCTTTGCAAATTTAGTTTCAGCTTACGTTTTTACTAAGTTTGGGGGGTGTGATGTTATTACCTCATTGAAGCACCAAGAGTATAATATTTTCTTTGTAATGTTTGCTAGGGGAGTAGATTTTTTGCGGTATGTTGAAACTTTAATCGATTTTGATGTCTCGATTTTTTACAATTTGCCTAGTGTTTAGTGGAGTTTCTAGTGCGTAGAGTCGTTTAGATTGTCAATTGATTCTTTCGTCTAGTTCTCCTATTTTATTATTGATGAATCCCGTGATGATGAGTTTGTTTGAGTTTTGATGATAGAAAAAGGTAGAAGAGTGGCAAGATAACCGAGTTGAACAACTTGAGAAGCTCATACATACGTTGAAGAAAAATCAGGTGCCCTCGTTTCCTTATTCTAATTCTTATGTGTGCTTTTAATTCGTGGAGTAGAAGGATTGAATTTATATTTTTGGTGATCCATGTAAGCTTATATTGTTTTTAATTGTGCTTAAAATTCATATGCTCTTGAAATTGATGAAGGAAGTGTACTTGAGTTATATTGTGGTATGAAGTTCTATGTCTACTTGTGGGATATTACTTACCATGAAAAGTGCTCTATTACTTGTTAAAAACCCATGTGAGATTTTGAGCCTCGTTGATCATGTACATAATCACATGATATTTATTTTCTGCTGAGTATCGTTCTTGTGTGTGTATTCTAGAACTTGCCTCTTTTCTTACTTAAAACTACATGTGTGTTAGATGATGGGAGATGATTTTAGGCCATCTTTGATAATTATGAATCACTTTGCCAAATAATTTCCTACCAAATAATTATATATCCATAGTTAGCCATTTTGAGCGTAAAAGCCTTATTTCTTTGGCAACCTACGAAGATAGCCGCTTTGATATCCTATTTGAGCCTTAAATTCCTATATTTAGTGGAGAATTAAATGTTGTCAAAGTGTGTGAATTGATTTTGGTGGAGTTTGGAAGGAACAAAATATATGGAGCTGTACAAGTGATTATGAGCTTAAAAATAAGTTAATGAGGGGTAGTGCCCAAAATTGGTACCCCGAGATGTTAGAGGTAGTGCCCGAAACTGGTACCTCAAGAAAGGAAAAAAAAGAAAAGAAGGAAAAATGTTGAGCTTGAAGAAAAAGGAGAGAAAAGAAAATTAGAAGAACATGAAGATGGACAACCTTGAAGTTTAAAAATCTGCAGTACAAAAGATCTCCGGTTTTAATTCTCTACTAATTGAGTTACTTTATCCATATATTTCCTACCCTTACCAAAGAGCCAACATTACATCTTAATGAAAGTCCTTTTTGATCTCATTGTCGAATCATACTTTAAGTGGTGGAGAGTTTGAGACGTTTGACAATCATATGGTTACGCATGCACTTGAATTGAATTTGAGCGTAAACACCTTAACCCACAAATGTACATCTTTTACACTTGAGTGCGAGTGATATACTTCCCGTGAGAACATGTCAATGGAACATTTGAATTGGTAGTGATTATCTTCTCTTGTATGCTATGAATTGATTATTACATGTAATAACAGTTGCATTACCTAAGTTGAGGATAATTGTATTGTGAATGGGTCGTAGTCCTTGTTTCCCCACTAATTTTCTTACTGTCTCTCTCTCTCTCTTTATTTTTATTTTGTTGCCTCGGGACGAGCAACGAGTAAGTTTGGGGATTGATGAGAGTGAAAATTAGCGTGTTTTAGTGTCCAATTTAACACCTTTTTGATGAGTATTGTTGTTATATATTAGCACAAGTATTTTATATTCAATATATGTGAGAAAAAGGTGCACTTGAGGTGTTTTGTTGTGTTTTAAGTGGAAAAAGGGATCAAAAGTGTAAAGCTGGAGAAAATGTGCAATTTGTGCAATGATGCTGAAAAACGCATGTCCAACTTGTGTAATTTTTCTGTATTTTTGTGGAGCTTTGAATTAAAAGTATGATACATGGTTACAAAGCCACATAAGAGAGCATAATTTTGGCGTAAAGAACACCCCAATCGGATTCCAAACGAGAAAGTTATGATCAAAGTGGTGCTGTGTCGAACTGAACGGCTGTGCCACTTTCCGTGGCTTGTTATAAATTCAAATGTTAGAATTTCTGTGATTTCTTTATATTGATAGAAAGCTAAGGAAAATTGGATCACGTGAGTGCAAGAATTACTCAAATCAAAGGTCGGATGTGGAAGTTATGCGTGAAACGGTGAGACTGCGCAAGCTTGCTCGACCAAAGGAGATCTGTTCGACCTGAATCGTCTTGGTCGAATGGAAGAGGGAAACTCGAGCAAAATGACCAAAAACTTACAGAGAGCTTGTTCGACCAGTTGCTCGACTTGGAGGCCTTGCTCGACCAAGAAGGTAAGTCTAACAAAATGTCGCTGGTTCTATTTTTGATAGTTTCGGGTTTCTTTACCAAATTTGGCGTATGTCTCAAGTAAAAGCCCATCCAAGGCCTATAAGGAGAGCTTACAAGTATAAAAGGGGGTGTAGATCACATCATTAATCATCAATAGAATCATATTAGATTGGAGAGAGCCACAAATCTATCCTATACCTCTCAAGGGGGTATCACCCCCCAACCATCATCCACATCCTTTCCTCCATCCATCCATCACTTTGAAGATTCGTTCGTGGAATCAAGAGGAGAACCAAGAGGGGAATTTAAGAAGGAGAAGGACGCGACGACTCCCGCAACTAGGGTTTATTTCATTTCCTAATTTATCTTGTAATTTTCCAGACATCCGGGTAAGATCTATCCGACACCCATGATTGTTCTTCGCAACATCATGGGCTAGAGCCTTTTTGGTAGAACTAGAAATTGTGAAGGTTTTTACGAATTAATTGAACTTTCGTGTGTAAACTCCGTACAACACTACTTGTGGATTTATTTTCTATATGATTATGCTTTCTTAATCCATATTCACGGTCGTTTTGTGCATCTTCAATTGGTATATAGTGTCTGAATATATATCTTGGTTGTAGATTGAGTGCGTTCACCGCTGAACAGGATTTCATGTTATGATTCTAAGTGAGGGGACTCCGAAACTTCATTAGAACTATCATATATGAATACTTATTAATTGAATTGAATTCGAGTTATTAAGTAGGATAAAGAGGATAATTTTATAGTACCTATAAAGGGAGATTATATCGGGTTAGAGTACCAATTGGCCAGGGAAATAATTGAAACTGATAGTACCTAGAAGGGGGGTGGAATTATATCTCTTGTTCTGAGGTTATTCACATGTGTTACACGCATGTTTACTTGTGTCTATAGAGTAGATATGCATGGTTTAGTGATGCGTCCACATTCCACAAGACATAGTCGGATATCAACACACGAAAGGAAGATTAATGAGTGAAACTGGATTATCCTAGAGCTACCTATCTCCTACTTGATCCACTTTCGTATTCTTCTAGTGTTATTTATTTTATTTGTTATTTTAATTAAGTGTTTAGTAGTTGATAATTAAAACCTTAAATCTTTATTGCCACAATTCGTCTTAATTAATTTAGTTAATAATTAAATTGATAATACGCCGTCCTTTGGGTTCGATATTCACTTGGTCGCTTGCTTAAGCTGCAACTAATATCCTTAATACGTGGGGATTAATTTTAAGTGCAAAGAAAACGCACATCAATAACATAGCCAATCCATTCAGTCTTTCTTGTGACATTGTTGATCGAAGAAAAGTCTTGGTGAGCTTCAATTTGAAAAACTTCTTTTTGTCGTCGCC